>JAAGEH010000029.1:2060344-2099743 GCA_011751065.1 Lasiurus cinereus | reverse complement strand
CAGGGCAAGTGAGGGCATGTACTGGGGGGGTAGGGAAGGCTGGGAGGAGGTCAATAGGGAGAAAAAAGGAGACATATGTACTACTATTTGTAATATTTAAACAATTAAAAAAAGAAAATAAGGAGTACTAGAAAGCTCAACCTGTTGCTCAAGATTGCAGACTCGGTGTCAAAAAGAGTCGGTATGATATCAAAACTGGAAGGGGTAAAGAAGAGGCTTCTAAGGTACTGATGCTGATACTGTTTCTTGATCTGAATGCTAATTCCAGGTTGGATTCAGTTAGTAAAAATAATTAAGTGCATTATAAACAATTATTTCTATTTTTACCGCATGTCGGCTCTATATACTTTAGCAAAAAGTTAAGATATGTAAAAGGAAAGCATAAGTGCTAGTGTCATTGTCTACTAATTTTTAAAACACACGACTTCAGTCTATCCATAAAATAGATTAATGCATATTTTTGATTGACAGATGATAAATGCAGAAGCATGTATGTACTGAGTTGAAATCTAAATTTGCAATATAAAACTCTAACTTTCTAAATAATGACTAAGGTAAACATTTATTAGATTTTTCACACCTCCCCTTTTTTTCACAAATGAATGACAGTGATTACTTCATGCCTGAGTGGTAAACTGATTTCATTGCCAAGTCTGTTAGAATGCGCCCAACCTTTAATTTCCAGTGAGCTCTCAACTCAATCAATATTTCCATTCTGCAAAAGTTTCTGTAAAGGTTGACCCTTGGCTGGCTTAACAATTGTCTTCATTTCAATGTTGTTAAAGGATATTAATTAATAGCTCATCTGTTTTCACCATGAATTCCAATCTCAGTATGAATGTGTTGTTGTTGGACTCTGAGAAGGTGCCAAAAATAATTTTTAATGTGACACAGAAAAGTTCCCCAAGGGATGGTTTTCTTTGTTATCTCTGATTCTCACTTAGTTTGGACAATTTGCAGTGAAGTTTAAACACATCTTCAGGGCACATATAGAGCTGTAAGGCTGCAGCACTTACTAACTAATGTGTTCCCTTGTGAAAGATAACAAATGTGTCATAATGAGTAGGATACCGTTGTGTGTTAGTGACATTGAATATACTTCACACTTTCATAAATGTGCTAAAGGAGTGATCACTTCAGTTATCATGGGCATCAAGACTAACTTCCTTATATCTGCATGTAAGGCAGAAAGAATATTTCATAGATTGGAACAAAATAAGCATTATTGAAAGTAAAAGCAACTCATCCAATGCCATACTAGTGAAATGAACTAGAGCCATGCCATTGAAAATGTATTTCACCAAAGAGCAGTTTTCTCTTGTTTAATATTGGGAAAGGCTTTAATAACAGCAGACAAGTTATTTGAATAGTATAGAATATTCCTACCTAGACATCCCATTATTCCATTGTTTGTCTTGGAAGAACACTAGAGGCTATCATAAAGCAAGAAATATGTCGCAACTACTTTCACTCCAGTCAAGTGCCCTATTCTAAATGTTCACTACCAAGTACAATCATTTATACTTTCATATACCTCTTATTCATTTTGGAGTTTAATCTGCATTAATCACCAATTCTTCTTGAATTGGAAAACTCATTAAACTAGTGAATAATGCCTCCTTGCTAGCAATAGGCTGTGATCTGAAACATCAGTTCTCTCTCTCTCTCTCTCTCTCTCTCTCACACACACACACACACAATTTAGATGGAAGAGCAGTGTTAACAAATTTAAACAAAGAGCATCTAGGCAATGAGTTGAGGGAGGAAAAGTAAAGATACATAATCCTATTTTGCAGAAGTTTTAAAGTTACTGAAGCAATTCCAGCAAGTCCACGATCTTCTCCATATCATAGGCAGCTAATTAAAATTGCTCTACAACCTGATGTCCTGGTAGTGTGAAATTTCACAGGTTGAAAGAGCGAAAGTAATGGAGGAGAACCCTTGAATTAAACCAATTGGTATCAAGGGATTTATTCTCAGAAGACATGCAATAAGTTAATGGCCTAATCTGAAAAGCACACATAGGTTATTTTGGGAAAACGCCTGAATTTCAGAATTAGGTAAGTTGAAGGAAAGCCAGAGGCTCTTTAGGATAAAGCTCCCAACCCTTTTCACTTTTCATGGTGCACGCAACTGGCTCTGTATGTACAGATACTCTGGAACAGTGGTCTTTAAATTTTTTTTCATGCATCAGAATCCCCTGGAAAGTTTCTTAAAACACAGATGGCTGGGCACAACCCCCTGACTTTCTGATACGGGTCTGAGCAAAGCCTGAGAATTTACATTTCTGATAAATTCCCAGCTGATGCTCATGCTCAAGCTGCTCATCCAGGGATCACACCTTGAAAATCACTGACCTGGTAAGCAATCCACCAACGTTTTCAAAATTGAATGTGCATATAAATCTCCTGGTTATCTTTCTTAAATGTATATGATCGCTTGGTCAAAAGGCAGTTCCATTTTTAATTTTTTGAGGGACCTCCATAGGGTTTTCCACAGAGGCTGCACCAGTCTTTATTCCTACGAGCAGTGTACTCAGGTTCCCTTTTCTCCGCATCTTGCCCAGCATTTGTTGTTTTTTGATTTATTGATGGTAGCCATTCTGGCAGGTGTGAGGTGATATGTCATTGTGGTTTTAATTTGCATTTATCTGATGATTACAGATACTGAGAATTTTTTCATATGTCTATTGGCCATTTCTATGTCCTCTTTGCAGAAGTGTCTGTTCAGGTCCTTGGCTAATTTTGAATTGGATTGTTTGTCTTCCTGGTACTGAATGTATAAGTTCCTTAATTTTGGAAATGAACCCCGTATCAAATGTATAATTGGCAAATATATTCTCCCATGCAGTGAGTTCCCTTTTCCAGGCATTCCATTTCTGGGAACATTTACTAAGAATGCCAAACACCAATTCAAAAGAATATATGCACCCTGATGCTAATAGCAGCCTTCTTTACAATCACTAAAATCTAGAAACAGCCCAAGTGCCCATCAGTAGATGAGTGGATAAAAAAGCTGTGGTTCATTTACACAATGGAATACTATTCAGCTGTAAAAAAAAATGAAGACAATCTTACCTTTTGCAACAGCATGGATGAACCTGGAGATTATTGTGCTAAGTGAAATAAGCCAGTCAGAGAAAGACAAATATCATATGACCTCACTTATACGTGTAATCTAATAAACAAACTGACAAACAAACTAGAAACAGAGGCCTGGATATATGGAACAGACTGACAGCTGTCAGAGGGGAGGAGAAAGTGGGGGACTGGATGAAAGAAGGTGACTGGATTAGCCAAAGAATATATATGTTTAACCCATAGACACAGACAGCAGCGTGGCGATGGCCAGAGCGAAGGGGGTCAGGGGCTGGGTGCAGGTGGGCAAAAGCCAGGAAAATTGGGACATCTGTTACAGTGTTAACAATAAAAATGAAGTTAAATAAAATAGTCAAAAAATATATATGAAGCACACGAGGATATTATGAGAATGCAGATTCTTACCCAGTAAATGGCAATGCCAATTTCACTGCTCTGTGGAACACACTTTGAGAAATAAGGATATATAGTACTTTAGTATGAATTCATTTATGATGCCCCTCTTTCCTTAATGGAGAAAGCATGAAAAGACTGACAGTGAAAAGATTGTAAGGAAGAAAGATATGATTGCTGAAGTTGGGTTTAAGCTCAGAAAAAGGTATCATGCTAAAAACAAACTGAGGTAACTATATAGTTCCTCCTTAGTCTGACAGTTTCCCTCCCAGATAGTTTGAAAGATAAACTTCTTAATGTTTTATATTGAATTTATCTGACGTTGAACGTTAAATGGTCAAGCCCAGTAGATTTTAAATAAATATTCTTTTTTAAGTGAATTTTTTAAAATATATATTATTGATTTTTTTACAGAGAGGAAGGGAGAGAATAGAAAGTCAGAAACATTGATGAAAGAGACACATCGACCAGCTGCCTGTGCACACCCCACAGTGGAGATGTGCCCGCAAGCAAGGTCCATGCCCCCAACTGGAATCGAACTTGGGACCTTTCAGTCTGCAAGCCGATGCTCTATCCACTGAGCCAAACCGGTCTGGGCTTAAACAAATATTCTTGAGGATCATATATTCTCTTGAGAGATTTCTTTATATTTTAGAATTTCAAAAATAATATAATGGACACTACATAATTAGTCCTTCTTTTTACAAAAAACTTAGTTACCTAGTTTTGTCTTTCTTTCAAACTTTCCAATCATCAACTTTCTAGAGGCAATACTCAGCCTTGAAAGCATCTAATGATTACAGATGACCTAGTGTCTAACAGTAGAGGGTAATTAGGCACTTGAGACTATGCTTTCTTTTTTTTTCTTACAAAGAGTCTAATATAATTTATATCTGGTAAAGAAAAAAGAAAACAAAAACTTTTATTCCAACCCCTAAAATATTGTGTATTATGGTCTCTATGTTGACATATGTTCCAGATCTATAGTGGAGAATTTCTTTCACTTGCAAGAGTTCTTTGTATATTTTGGATAACAGTCTTTTATCAGATGTCTCTCTGCAAGTATTTTCTCATTCTCTGTGGCTTGTCTTCTCATTCTCTTGACATTGTATTACTCAAAGCAGAAGTTATTAATGTTAATGAAGTCTGTCTTATCAATTATTTCTTTCATGGATCATGCCTTTAGTGTTGTATCTAAAAAGTCACTGCCTTACCCAAGGTCATCTCAGTTTTCTTCAGTGTTATCTCCTAGGAGTTTTATAGTTTTGTATTGTATTTTTAGGCCTGTGATCCATAAGGGACCATTGTTGACAGTTATAAAATAAGGCTCATAACTCATCTTAAACAAGGAGATTGCTATATGATAGAGTTATTTTAACAATATCTATTTAGCAGGATCCTTTGCCAGCTACTTGGACTATTTATAAAATGGGAAATGCACTTCATAACATAATGGGGAAGGTTGGTTTGTGTATTCACACTTATAGAAAGTATAACTGTTGTATGAAGAAAGTTCAATGGTAGTCTAGACAGAGTAATCAATTACAATGGGTAAAAAAATGGGAAAATTGTAAGAGAGAGTGAACTTCTTGAAAATAGTAGACTAGAGAAAACGTAAATTCATCTTTTAGTGGCTACTAATCATCATGCCAAAAATAATTTTTATTTATGTATTATTTATTAGACATAATTCCTATACATTATCTTTTAATATATTTGTTATTTAATTTATATTTCTTGAGATGGCTTAATGTAGGACTTTGATTAAAAGCTTAAGTTGTCAAGTTACTGCATTCAGCATAATTTTATTACTTCATTCTTGTGGATAATAGCTAAATATTAATTAACTATACTAACAATAGTGATGGTAGGAAAAATACGCACTATTTCTTGACCCCTGGATAAATGTTCGGTACCTGCAATGTGCAGTTCATATGTTATTTATTATTGAGGTCAGTCTTACTGCCCAATATTGTGGAAAAGGAAACAGACTCGGAGAAATGATCCAGTGGGTTGCTCATAGATTGCCTATTTTCCTGGATGTAAACCATAATGTTGCCCTCTGCTCACTTATTGGAATGTCCAATTTGATTTTCTCTCACCATAGGATGGCTCTTTGTATGACTGCACCCTCCCTCCATCAAGAATCAGGCCATTATGAGGAATCAAGAGTGGAAATGATGGTGGCAATATAGTAGCATCTAAGAAAATTATAGGTAAAATCAAGAATCCCATGATTTCTTACTACATCTACAGTACTTTATAATTAACTTCAAATTCTTGTTCATTGCCAGGTCCTGTCACATCCAGGACTTAACTTTTGAATATCTATGGGGTTCCTTTGATATATTTATTCATTCAACTTAAGTTCAAGAAAGGTGTGTTTCAAAAGCATGCAGAGTGATCTGCTTAGACCACAAGTAAACAGGCTGGGTAAACACTTTTGGCTGCCAATTAATTAAGGCTTTAATGTGAATATATATCTATTATGTTTTAATGAAGGTTCTTATGGATAACCTAACACAAATTGTTCAAGATGTTTTTTTCTTTTTCGTTCTTTCATATTTGAAAAAGAAAAAGAGCATGCAATATCTACGGGGTTCCTTTGATATAGGATGCAAAGAGTAAATACTATTCTATAAAGTGCAATAAGGCAAATTAATTGTGTCTACATTTCTCAGATCAACTATTAAAAGGCATAAAAGATATTTCTCACACTGTCATATACATTAAGAAAAGGAAAGGTTGACCAAAAAAAACCTAAATTTACTGCAAAACTATTGCATGAGTAGGACTAGAAAATTTAAATATAAATGATGCCAGAGAAATTAAAGGGCCAGACTACCCAGACATGAGTAGGAAGGAGGCTCTTACAACATCCTCAGAAATTGAATTTTCTGAGACTCACATGGGAGGATGGAATATGAAAGAAGGTTTTGTTGGCATAAAGTTACATTTCTCAGATTCCAAAGTTCTCTACCCCTTAGCCAGTTCTGAGAAAGGTGCAGCGGGGATTTCAGTAGAGCCAAAAATGAGGCCAATATCCAGAGCTTCTGATCCATGTTCTAGCCGGGTGTGGTTTAGTATTTGGGCCAGATTAAAGTCCATCAGTTTATATGTAGAATCCAACAGGGCTGTGCACCATGTACACACAGTGCAGCCCCTGCAGCAGGAGTCCCAAGAGGGCCTGTGCCATGAGAGGAAGAGAAGGCCCAGACTTCCTTTTTTTACAAGTTTATATATTTAGATTTCAAAAGCTTTCAATGGCTTTACCCATCCTAGCCAATTACTAGTTTCCAGGTGTGATTGATGGGCAATTAGACTTCCATGTCACACAGGCTTTACTGGTCATGTGTCTAAACTGCCTTTGTTTTGTCCCTTCCTCCATCAATCAGTGGAGAATATACTTGGAGAATGTTAATTGCAATTTTTTGGCAAAGCTGTGTAAATGACATGCCTATATATTTTGCTCTTCCCTTTCCTGTTAAATAATAATCAGGTCATTACAAGGATATCAGAAATATTCTATATGAAAGGATAATTGATGGTAATTGGTATATTTTTCTGGGTTATAATTTGAAAGTTGTTTTAAACAGAACTTTGAGAGATTTATATGTATACTAGAGGCCCAGTGCATGAAATTTGTTTGTGCACAGTGTGTGTGTGTGTGTGTGTGTGTGTGTGTGTGTCCCACAGCCTGGCCTGCACCCCTCCAATCTGGGACCGTTCAAGGGATGTCCAACATCCCTCTCACAATCCCAAACGCTCGCCTGCCTGCCTGCCTGTCTGATTACCCCAAACTACTACTACCTGCCAGCCTGATCATCCTATAACCACTCCCCTGCTGGCCTGGTCCCCCCAAACTGCTCTCCTCTGATGGCCTGATCACCTCTAACTATCCTCCCCTGCAGGCATGGTTCCCCCCAACTGTCCTCCCCCAACTGCCCTCTTCTGTAGGCTTGGTCCTCCCACGATTGTCCTCCCCTGCACACCATCTTGTGACAGCCATCTTGTGTCCACATGGGGGCAGCCATCTTTGACCACATGGGGGTGGCCATCTTGTGTGTTGGCATGATCAATTTGTATATTACCTCTTTATTATATAGGCTGTATACACACACACACACATACACATAAACACACATATACTCTATTAAATATGTATTTTATGTCATACTAAATTAGAACTAGAAGTCATATACTTGAAATTTTTTTATTCTTCATTCATTTATGTCTTTTAAGATATTACAACCTTGTCATAAACCTAATTCCAGCTAGAACTCTAATCTCACAATTGCATGTTCCAATCACTCTTGGGCTTTGGAGATCTCTATTATTTTGTCTGCATGTGGCCAATAAATAAACTAACAGAGCATGGGAAGTTCTGAAGAAGTTAGAGAAACCAGTTTTGGAAGTAATATATATTACTTCGGTTCATATTTCATTGGCTAAAACACAACCAAATATCCCTGCGTTACTGCCAAGGGATTTAAAAAGCATATTTGTGTCAAAATAAGAGAAGAATACCAGACATTGGTAAAAAACAATATTCTTTTCTACAACATATTAACAATGTTTTCTAGCACAAGGATGTATACATTATAACTTAAGTGAATGACCAAATCAGAAAATTGGATTTTGTCATCTTCTCAGAAACACAGTAAGATAAACAATGGTTTTTACTGAGATAACATTTTTTATCAAACATGTAGCCAGAATATACGTCAAACCTTTTATATACTTAACCCTGAGTATATCTTTGTCTTAAATCTTTCCAACTAAAAAGAGGAGAAATCCTGTACCATTGTCAATACATAGGACTTTTACAATAATAATGTGATTTTTCCTATGATAACCTGTCTACTATGCATTTGTAGGGCTTTTTGGGGGTTACTTGGACTACCAGTTATTCTCTGTGGAAATGATTAATGTTTCTATGGTTTGTTATTTTTAATTTTATCTAAAAGCAAACATAGCCCAGTTGGCATGGCTCAGTGGTTGAGCATCAACCTATGAACCAGGAGGTCATGGTTAGATTCCCGTCAGGGCACATGCCCGGGTTGTGGATTCGATTCTTCAACTCTCAGTAGGGAGTGTGCAGAAGGCAACTGATCACTGATTCTCTCTCATCATTGATGTTTCTCTCTCTCTCTCTCTCTCTCTCTCTCTCTCTCTCTCCTCTCTCATCTCTCTCTCTCTCTCTCTCCCCTTTTTTTCTATGATATCAATAAAAATATTTTTTAAATAAATAAATAAAAGCAAACATAACTATTTTGCTTATACACAGGTTCTCTGCTTATAGGATGATGAAATAACAAAAGATAAAGGATAAGTGGTATTTATTCTTTAGCTTAACAGAATTTGTGTGAATTAAAGAATATAGAAATAGTCAGTGATGATATCACAATTAGTGGCCCTCAGATGTAGAAATCACCCTTTTGGCTCAGGCCTCAGCATCTATATGAAAAATATAACCATTTTTTCTTGTGCCCTTGCATTCTGTGTTGTAATTGAGGGACCAGCATACTGCCAGTTTTTGTAAATCAGGTGTTTTTAGAACACCACCATGCCCCTTCGTTTTATGCACTGTCTGTGGCTGATTTCAAACTGCCACAGCAGAATTGAGTAGTTGCAAAGCTGAAAATATTTACTCCCTAGCCTTTTACAGAAAACATTTGCCAAGTCCTGCTTTAAACCCATGAGGTGTGAATACAAAGTATTCTTTTACCATTACAGGTCTTCCATTTTTATCCCACAGAAAACAAACTAAAAGCTTTTAAAATCCAACTGCAACACCTGGTTAGCAATGTTGGTTGTTTAGTTTAGAAAACTGAAATTGAATTACGGAACACTAAGAAACTTTATTGAACAATATTTCTTTGCAATGATTTCCTGCCTGTAGAGTCCAGTTTTGAATATATTTTATAGTTGGCTTTCATTTATAAATATGTGAACGCCAAGACAAATTGTGTATAAAATTAATTTTTAGTCTCAGACTTTTTACATCATAGTGATATGTTTCAGTATTGTAAATAGTTTGGAAGTAAGTATAAATGGGTTTTAAAATGTGGCATAAATCTGATTGATACCTGGAGCATGTTTTTAAATAGTAGACTGGTATGGGCATTGCTAAAATAAGACTTCACATCCTCAAATCTCTTTGTGCATTAAATAATGCATCACATATTCCAATCTAAATGTAGCATACTGAGGTGCCTAATTTCCATTTTAATCATAAGTATTAAAATTGCATATAAGATTTTATTATTTTAAAAATATCTAGAACAGAATATAATGGTATAAACCATTCTTATCAAATTACCATATCAAAAGACAGATTAGCCCTGTTAAGGGCAAATGCACTCTAGTTGCTGGAACCATTAAAGGGTAGGAAATTAGCCCAGATGGTGTTGCCCAGTGGTTGAGGTTTGACCTGTGAACCAGGAGGTCATGATTCCAGGTCAAGGCACATGCCCGGTTGCATGGGGTATGCAGGAGGCAGCAGATCAATGTTTTTATCCCTGTATAGGTCATTTTAGCATTTCATTGAAGCATGCTAATATTTTATCTGTTGACAATTAATCATCTTGGAATCTTAATGATTATTAATACTGTTGAATATTCAGAGATATTTGAACAACCTTCTATGTTAAAAATTACTTCACAAATAGGTTTTTAAACACATGCTATTTGGAAAATAACACCTCAGGCTCTTAAATAGAGCCTATTTACTCAGAGTTTAACTTCCATTTTAACAAATTTGGATATGTAGTTTCCCAGGGGAGAGTATTAAAAGTAGAGAATAATAATGTTTGGGAGAATAAAGGCACTATTAGAGATGCAATCATAACACCTCCCTGAGATAGCTGATGTTCTAATAGAGGGAAGACGTACAGTTAGAAAATATTTAAAATGCAGCATCTACTTTGAACCAATGAATATTTTACATTTCAAAAAGACCAAAATAAGAATTAAAATCAAACCCTAAAATTGAAAACATAAAAGAAATATGCCTAACTCAGTATCATACCAATTATATACGGAGTGGTCAGATTATTATGATCTCTGAACACATAATAATCTGGCAACTCAGTATGTATGTATGTGTGTATATATATATATATAAGGGCTTGTGCATGAATTCATGCATGGGTAGGATTCAGCCATCCTGGCCAGGGTGAGGAGACATGGGCAGTTGGCCACCTGCCTGCTGGTCGAATTCCTGATTGAGGGGACAATTTGCATATTAGCCTTTTGTTATATAGGATGTACACTGAGTGGTCAGATTATTATGTGTTCAGAGATCATAATAATCTGGCCACTCAGCATATAATCACATAGAAAAAGTAATAAATTTATTTATTTTTATCCAGGACTGTGACTAAATACTTATTGGATATATTTTAAGGACAAAATATACAAAAAAATATTTTTTAAATCTTACACATTAAGTTTGTTGTTGGTAGTGGCATTGACAGAGTGATTTGAAATTATATTGTGTACATTGTAGAGTAGTGCAAATGATTAATATATTGATCATAAACTAAGTTTCTCACTGTAGGAAAATAGAAATACAACTACAAATCTGAGATATCAGTGTCAGGTCCGTATATACATATTAAATCTCTGTCTACTCTGATTGCATAAATCAAATGATACTCATTGCAGTAAACATCCCTATATTAGCCTGGGGCCAATCAGGAGATAAAGAGGAGATCATTATAATAAAATGAATTATTAAACTGGGATATGGGATGACTATAAAATATGAAAATTCAGGAGAGCAACCAAGAAAAGACAAACTTGGAAGGGATCCCCTCCCCCAGTTAGTCAAGGTATAATTTAGTCCATTAGAAAGAAAAGAAGTTTGCTGGTTTACCCAAGCCAGTTTATCTACAATCACTGCACAATCAGGAAGCAACCTTTCACAATACAGGTAAAGAACAGGACAATTAGCAACCAATCAGCAACCAGTGGTGTGACTGCAAAGGAGGTGAAAACCCTATGGCTATAAGTGACCAGCATGGGGTAAGGGATTTGGCTATTGTAGGGAGGAATCCTTGAGGCACTGGTTTTGCCAGGCCAAGGATACAAGATTATTCAGGGAGCATGCAATATGGGTGCATGGTTGGGGTACAGGTTTACCCTAAGTCCTCCCACCGGTAATCCTGTTGCACCATGTCACAGAAGGGCCCTTTTATTCTTCAATGTCCCTCCAGTGGCCTCTAGTAAGAAAGCTGAATTTTCATGCTCACTTTATAGGAGAAATGCCTAAAGTAATTTTGCATATTACCACAGTTGGTGTAAGCAACTGGAACTGAGAGGCAATAAATTGACTACTATCACACCATTTAACACCCAAGTATTTGTTTCTAAATACCATTACCCTTTAAAAAAGGAGTGGGCTCTTCAAATAAAAGACTGTAAGTCTAAATATGGAAAGAACTAAGAGCTTAGAACCTTTTGCTAAAGACTTGCTCAGTTATCAATGAGAATATGTAAGCTTGAACAGGCTCCTGCTGACTAAATCCAGTGAGAGTAACAACTGTAACAGACAATTGAGGGGAGGGGATCCATTGAGTCCATAGTAGTACTCAAAAAGAGGGGACAGTGAAGGAAGGATAAGTTTCTCTT
Organism: Lasiurus cinereus; assembly: GCA_011751065.1. Lineage (NCBI taxonomy): Eukaryota > Metazoa > Chordata > Mammalia > Chiroptera > Vespertilionidae > Lasiurus > Lasiurus cinereus. Next base: position 2,087,618 of record JAAGEH010000029.1, on the reverse strand, counting down.
TATAGAAGAACTAGAGGCCCAGTGCATGAATTTGTGCATGGGTGGGGCCCCTCAGCCTAGCTGGGGATCTGGCTGATCTGGGCTGGCTGGCCAGGGGAGGGACCAGGGATGTTGGCCAGCTATGGGAGGTTGCCTTTGGGAGCACACTGACCACTAGGGAGCAGCTCCTGCGTTGAGCATCTGACCGCTGGTGGTCAGTGCGCATCACAGCTACTGGCTAGTAGTCTGGTCATCCAATCATCTGGTTGTAACAGTTGTTTAGGCTTTTATATAGATTAGATATAGATATAGATATAGATATAGATATAGATATAGATATAGATATAGATAGATAACTGATAGAAAGTAGATGAAATTAAAAAAAATAGAAAGTCACAATGAGCAATGAACAAAGTGATCACTGGATAAAAGTTCTTAGGGAATTTAATATTAACTATGTTGAAAAGTACTAACCAACTGGCATGGCTCAGTGGTTGAGTGTCAACCTATGAACCAGGAGGTCACAGTTCAATTCCCAATCAGGGCACATGCCTGGGTTGTGGGCTCAACCCCCCAGTGTGGGGTGTGCAGGAAGCAGCAGATTCATGATTCTCTCTCATCCTTAATGCTTCTCTCTCTCTCTCTCTCTCTCTCTCTCTCTCTCTCTCTCTCTCTCCCCCTTCTTGTCTCTAAAAAAAATCAATAAAAATATATTTAAAAAAAAGAAAAGTATCACCCACTGATGATATATAACTACAAAAGAAAATGGTACTCTTAAAAAAGATAAATGTGAAGAAATCCAGCTTAACTGAGTTACCAACATAGCATTCCTAATAATAGGGCAAACTGACATTATGTGTCTCCTTGATGTGAAGAAAAAAAGAAAGCACACATCATCTCTGTAAAAATCTTACCAAAAGCATTAGTCTGAATGTAAACATGTGGAAACAATTAGAGAAATACAGGTTGTAGGACATTCTGTAAAACAAATTGCCCTGGATGCTTCCAAAATGTCAATGTAATGAAAGACAAATGAGGTGGTACCCTTATTGATTAGATGCCACCTTAGAAACATGATAACTGAATGAAATACATGATTCTAGATTTTTTTAAAAAGCATAAAAACATTATGTGGAATACTCAATTATGAAAACATTGCAAAATTAATAAATTTGTGTGTTTGTGATAATGATAGTTTGGTTATATATTTTGTCCTCAGGAAAGCTATTCTGAAACACATAATATCACAATTCACTTTCAAATAGTTCTACAAAGCATGTGTATGCATATATGTACATAAATACAGAAAGAGAAAGAGACAGACAGAGGCACTATGCACAAATGTAGCAATTAGTGGCACAATGTTAATTAGTGAATCTAGGCGATGAGGATTGTAGGTTTTATTTCCAAAACATTCAGTAATCTCATCCTCACCAATACTCTCTCCATCACACAGACAAAACTTTAAAATATAAAAATAATAGTATTAGATTGAGACCATCTAAATTAAATATAGGTAATCTCATGACATCTGTTTCTGATGAGGGTATCAGAACTCAAATTACAATGTAATAATTTATTTACTTAATAATATATTTGTTTCTCAAAAGTTTAAATTATATCATATATGTTAATTAATTAATTAGAATATTTATGTATAAAAATTAATAAAATATATATATATTAGAATATTTTCCCACTGATGTTTAGAGAGAGTGGAAGAGAGAAGGAAAGAGAGAAATACTGATGTGAAAGAAACACATCATTGGTTGCCTCCCACATTTGCCCCAACCAGGGCTCCAGACAGGGAGGATCCTGCAACTGAGGTACACACCCCCGACCAGAATCAAACCTGGGACCCTTTGTTTCACAGGCCAACAGTCCATCCACTGAGCCAAACTGGCCAGGACTATCATGTGTATTAATTTAAAGATAATATAATACATCTAATACAATTTAGGAAAATTCTTAATCAAATGGGTAAGGGTTCTACTATCGGGGACATGCTTCTATTTAATATCTGCTTATCACATCAGAAAATCAATCTTTATAGTAATTATTTAATGGTTTTCATGTGCAATTGCATAAAAATTTTTAAATATTATGTTGTTGATTTCAGAGAGGAAGGGAGAGAGAGAAACATTAATGATGAGAGAGAATTATTGACCGGCTGCCACAACCTGGGCATGTAGAATGGAGCCATGACTTCCTGGTTCAAGGATCAATGCTCACTGCGGGCCAATTGTAGAAACTTAAAAAGCGTTAGCACTTTGAAGAGAGCTTACCCAATGTAATGGAATCATCTCCATGACTCCTTGACTATTTCACCTCATCCTTGCTTATATAAACTTTTTATATATTTCTTCTCTCCCCTAGTAAACAATAAGGATTTTGTGGGGACACACAATCTATTACACTTTTTTTTTTGCATAACTCTTAAGATATAGTATATATCCTGGCACTCTAAGAGATCTAAGATAAAAGCCAAATAAAACATAAACACTCTAGAACTAATTTATACTGTGAGACATTTGCGAATTTCCAAAGCTCTTCATAACTGCCAATGTAATATATTATCACCTTAAAGAAAATCTGAATTCAGAAGACTTAATCTTCCCTAAACTTTACACATTAAAATGCTACAATGGTTTTGTTAAATATCCCAGTAATGGCTGTCAGGCTTTCACTAGTTTTGATAATTGAAGGAAACATAGTTTTGGAACATTAATATCTTTCCCTCAGAAGGAATTTGGATTGGTTGATGTAATATGTACAAAAATGACATCACAGTGGTTTATTTAAGATTGCTGTACTGTATCATATTCCCTTTCCATGTAATTCCTCTGTCCCAAAATTTGACTTTCATTGAGGGTAGCTTTTTACTTATATATTTTTTTTCCCATTGAAATGAGAAGCTTCCCTAATTTGTCTTTTGTAGACGTAGCAATTTCCTAAAATATTCTCAAATTCATTGACATATCTACCATCAACAAATGAGATGTAAATCCTGTTCCCTTGAACCTAGGCTGGCCTCAGTGACTCTTACAAACAAATGTGGTAATTTAATGATATCTCTGCTATGACTTCTGAGACTAAGTCACTAAAGACAATGCTGCTGCTACCTTGTTCAATGGGACATTTATTTTTGGAGCTTGGAACTGTCATGTAAGAAGTCTGACTACCATTGAGGTCAGCAATGCTTCAAGGAAGTCCAGGATACGTGGACAAGCTCTGCTTCAGTGTGTAAGTCAACAGACACAGCTGTAGTCCTAGATGACACCCAGCACAAGAAACGGGAGTGGAGATACTGCCAGATAAATTCAATCCTCAGCCACTGACTTCCCTCCTCCATCTCCCTTACTGATGGCCCCTAGGCATTTTGGGACACAGGCAAGCCATTAGCAGTGCATCCTGTCTGCATTCCTGACCACAGAATCTATGAGAACGTTATTATATTTGTTTTAAGTGGCTGCATTGGGGCAACACTGTCACATAGTAACCATACCTAGACAAAAGAACCATGTTAACACTTTATCTTGCTAGAGGAACTGGTAATAAAGCTCTTATTTTGCGCAATATTTTATTGTATAACTTGGGCAAGTTACAGAACTCTATAGAAACACACACACATCCACACACACCAAACACACACACACACACACACACACACACACACACACACCTAGATATTTTGGACCAGATCATATGAATCACAAAGATCTCTAGAAATTTTTATGAGTAATTGTACTGGCAACCAAGTGAGAGGTGGTTGACCACTTATGCAGATGCCCATGTTTGAACAATCATTGCCGCTGACTGGACTTTCTCCATCCCCATACTACACTGCAGACACTTTCTTATTGGGAACCAGCAATTTCTAATTGCAAAGACAACCATATATATATTTTTTTAATTTGCCAGTGTCTCCTCTGTATTGGCTGGAATAGCCAAAGTGAAATAAGACAACTCTTCTTTGGTGTTTGACTTACTTCACTGCATCAAAGTCATTCCTTACTTCTCTTGTGCTCCCTTACTAGATTGCATATTTCTTGAAAGCAGAGCCTGCCTTTTTTTCCCATTCAGCAAATATTTATTAATAATTAATTTATTAATAATTCTAAATGTGCAAATACTACTTTCCCACACCCTCCAAGAGAATTACTAACATTTTTGCCTTCTTTTTTTTAAAAAAAGTGTTTTTATTGATTTTAAAAAACTCTTTATTGTTAAAAGATTTATATATGTCTCCTTTCTCCTCCATTGAGCTGTCCCTGCCCACTCCCACCACCCAGCACATGCCCCCACCCTCCTATTGTCTGTGTCCATTGGTCATGCTCCTGTGCTTGGATACAATTCCTTTCGTTGATCTCTTACCCCATCCCTTCCTCCACCCTTCCTTGCCTTTCCTCTTGAGGTTCGACAGTCTGTCCGATGCTTCTCTCTGGATCTGTATTTGTTCATCAGTTTATGTTGTTCATTATATTCCACAAATAAGGGAGAACATGTAAAGGGAATGGAATGATGTATGCAAAGTGATGCAAAGTGAGGGAGCCTGTCTTTTCAATTTATAAATCTACACTAGTGCCAAGCTTAGTTCAGCATTTCCTTTAGGTGATCAGAGCATAGCTTTGAAAGTAAATTCTAAGCAAGGATTGCCTTTGTCACTGTTGTAGGCTGTACCAGTATGCCTTGACGGGCAAGAGCAAACCCATCAATTTCATGCTATACTAAAAATGCCTATTGTCTATTTTACTACAGAAGAATCCTAATCATTTGTGCTCATAAACAAGGCCTGAAAGAATACATGCAGCCGAGACCGGTTTGGCTCAGTGGATAGAGTGTCGGCCTGTGGACTGAAGGGTCCCAGATTTGATTCCGGTCAAGGGCATGTATCTTGGTGGTGGGCACATCCCCAGTAGGGGGCGTGCAGGAGGCGGCTGATCGATGTCTCTCTCTCATCGATGTTTCTGACTCTCTATCCTCCCTTTCTCTCTGTGAAAAATCAATAAAATATATTTTTTTAAAAAAGAATACATGCAAGGCTTTCTTTAAAGACTTTTTAAAAGACTTTTTAAAGACTTGGGAAGATAAATTTTGGAGGATATCACTGAGAAAAGAAAAGGTTCATTTGAAATTTATATACCTTGGTATACTTTATTTTTTTAAAAAAATTGAGCACATATATGTTACTTTACGAAGTTAAAACAAAAATTCTTAATCTGCCTAGATCACAATTAAAATCATATTTGGATTTCAACTTTGGAACACCAACAACAATATTTATTGCAGAGGCAAAGGCAATAAAAAAGGTTTTGTGATTGTTTTGGGCTCACAATTTTTCTCTTTATTTAAAATTATAGTTAATCACACAAAAATAATAGTAAAAAAGGTGGGAACAAACTTTTGCAGGTGATAGATATATTTATAGCATGTGGTGATAGTTTCATATACATATACTTATCCCTAAACTTATTAAGTTGTATAAATTAAATATGTATAGCTTTTGTATGTCAATCATACCCTAATACAATGATTTGTTTAAAAATATATAGGAACATCACCCACCAAAACCTTGCGACTTACATACCTGTGGACATTCTATATTAAGGCACTAATAAATTCTAACATATCCTATATAATAAAAGGCTAATATGCAAATCGCCCAAATGGCAGACCACTAGGTGGTAGATGCTCAATGCAGGAGCTGCCCCTTGGTGGTCAGTGTGCTCCCACAGGGGGAGGGGCACTCAGCCAGAAGCCGTGAGCTGTGCCCAAGGCTGGCAAGCACAGCCACAGAGGCGGGAGCCTCTCCTGCCTCCTAGGCAGCGCTAAGAATGTCCTACTGATGCCTTAGGCCTGCTCTGCAAGGGCTCCTGGACTGTAAGAGTGTGCAGGCCAGGCTGAAGACCCCACTTCCTCCAAGTGCACAAATTTTGTGTACCAGGCCTCTAGTATAATTATAAAACACCAAAGGAGGTTTGCTAAAAAGAATTCGTAATTCTGCCCTAGCTGGTGTGGCTCAGTGTATAGAGCATTGGCCTGCAGTTTGAAGAGTTCCAAGTTGATTCTTGTCAAGGGTACATGCCTGCGTTGCAGGCTCAATCCCTCGTAGGGGGAAACTGATTGATGATTCTCTCTCATGATTGATGTTTCTCTCTCTCCCTCTCTCTTCCTCTCTGATATCAATAAAAATATATTTTTTAAAAAATAAGTAGTAATTCTGTTTTCTGCCCCTTTGCCCAATTTCAAGGACCCCACAATTCAGCTTTGCATCAGCACAAGAGTCCTGCTTATATTTTTCCAAAGATTTTATAAAATTGAGTTATAATTGACATATAATAAACGTACAGATTTTGCCTAATTAGTTTGATAAGCTTAGAAAGTGTATATATCCACTAATTAAATCATTTCTATTATCACATAAAGTGTCTTCATGTTCCCTTCCAGGCAGACCCCACATTCACTGCTCCCTACATCCGGAATCAAAATTTTCTGATTTCGATCATTATAGATTAGTTTTTGCATGTTCTAGGACTTAATAACATAAAATCATAGAATATGTCCTATTTTATTTATTTATTTTATTGCTTATTGTTTAAAGTATTACATATGTTTCCTTTCCCCTGAAATGTCTGGCTTCTTTGGCTCAACATAATGTCTGTAAGGATCATCAATTTATTTATTTATTATTTTTTAAAATATATTTTATTGATTTTCCACAGAAAGAAAGGGAGAGGGATAGAGAGCTAGAAACATCGATGAGAGAGAAGCGTCGATCAACTGCCTCCTGCACGCCGCCCACTGGGGATGTGCCCGCAACCAAGGTACATGCCCTTGACTGGAATCGAACCTGGGACCTTTCAGTCTGCAGGCCAACGCTCTATCCACTGAGCCAAACCAGATTCGGCTATTTATTTTTTAATGAGTGAGTCATACCTTTTAGTTGCTGAGTTGCATTCTATGAAAGAATATAATACAATTTTTTTCATACATTCACCTGCAAATGGGCATTTGGGTTGTTTCAAGTTTTTCTTATGAAAAAGGATGGTAGGAACATTGCTTTATGGGTCATTTTGTGGATGTGTAGTTTAATTTCTAGTCAGGTTTTGACATCAGGATCATGCAGACCTTGTAGAATGAGTTGGGAAGTGTTAGATACCCTAATTACTTTCTGACCATGTCTGTATAAGGGATTTTTTATTGTTAGAATTTGCTGGTATAGCTTTCAAAATGTCAATTTTTCTTTCTATAAATAATTTTAATTATGAATTCAGTTTTTATAATACACACAAATATATATACACACATATGTATTCAGGTTTTTTTTTCAGATCATATCCGTTTTGGTCAGTTATATTCTTTTAAAGAATTTATTCGTTTTATCTAAATTGTTGAATTTGTTCACATGTCATTTATGACATCCCCCATTGTCTTTTTAATATATAAAAGATATGTAGTAATGTCATTTCCTTTATTCCTAGAATTGACAATTTTTTTAAAAAGTTTTTTTTTATTGATTTCAGAGAGGAAGGGAGAGGGAGAACAAGAGATAGAAACTTCAATGATGAGAGTCAATAATTGATTGGCTGCTTCCTGCACACCCCACACTGGGGCTCGAGCCTGCAACCTAGGCATGTGCCCTCACCCGGAATCAAACAGGACCTCCCAGAAATTGAAGTCTCTGATGCTTTTTTAAAAAACACTGGTAGAGTACAGCTTATTGCTCCTCTCATACAGTTATGCCCTTTTCCAGTAAGGATCACTCATGTAGGGGTCGTTTGTCTTCTGCACATAATCTTAAAATGTAGTTCCTTGGACATATTTCTAACTCAGTGGCTAACAGAAAGGAGAAAAATGATATCTTAAAAAAAACATACCTACAGTCATTTTCTAATTGCTGCCATAACAAATTATAACAAACTTATTGGCTTAAAAAAAACATATAGTCTTACAGTTATGTAGTCAAGTATGACAGATTTCATTGGGCTAAATTCAAGATTTCAATAGGGTTATGTTCCTTCTGGAGAATCAAGAGGAAAATATATTTCTTTTCCTTTTCAAGCTTTTAGAGGCAACCTATATTCCTTGGCCTGTGGTTTCCTTCCTCTTATCTTTCCAGCCAGCAATGTTGCACCTCTCTGATCTCTAACATCTTCATCTTCTGCTTTCCATTTTCATTTACAAAGACCCTTGTGATTACAGTGGACTCACCTAATAATATAGGATACCCTTTCTATTTTTTAAAATCTATTTTTATGGATTTCGGAGAAGGAGGGAGATAAAAAACATCAATGATGAGAGAGATTCATTGGCTGCCTCCTGCACAGCCCCTACTGGGGAATGAACTCAAAACCCAGGCATGTGCCCTGACCAGGAATCTAACCATGATTCCCAGGTTCATAAGTCGATGGTCAACCAATTAGCCATGTGAGCTGGGCCTCTCCCTATCTTAATGTCGGCTGATTCAAAATCGCCATTCCCCTCTGCCATGTAACATGATATATTGACAGGTTCTGAGTATTAGGACATGGGTATATTTGGGGACCATTATTCTGCTACCACAAAACAATTCAGCTCTTGTCCTTAAATATTCTCAGGAACTCACCAGTGTCCTTTCTTCAAGAAGCCCATTCTAATCCTTCAGTTTAGACATACTATAATTAACCCTAATTCTACTCATATGGAAGCCATCATGAAAAAAAATGTTAAGAGGCAGGTGTGGGCTAGAAGGGGTCAAGAGGGAAAAACAGGGTCATCTGTAATACTTTCAACAATAGAGATAAAAAATTTAAATGTATATATACAACAAAAATAGCAGCAGCCCTAAATCCTAATATTTAAAACCGTTTTGGAGGGGATAAGGACACATATGTAATACCTTAATCAATAAAGAAATTGTAAAAAATAAAAATAAAAGCGTTTTAGCAATATTAATAAATTTTACTGGGAAGACATGTTTTCTACACTTTTATAACACATTCATTTAAAATAAAATGCATGTATAACTTTTATCAAATTTATTTTCTTAAATTAATAATGAACATTTAAAAGTAAATTACATGTTAAAGTACTAATTGTAGCAAACATTTTATCAGTATGTGATAACTAGCCTGAGTTATTATCCCATATCCCTCTGATAAGAAAAAATAACTATGCCCTGTTTTGGAGACAACACACTATGGCATATATAATATGCTGAGAATTGGCTGGCAGAAAATAAGTCATTTTTTATAATAATCCAAGCATTTTAATGGATAGCTATTTATCACTCTTTCCTATTATCACTTGGTATTTGAGCCATAAAGGTAATTAACTAGGAAGAAGTGAACCGAATAATATGCCTACACCTGTCCACCCTTTATCAGCATGACTTTATGATGCGCAGTGGTGGGAGAAATGCTTTAGCTGGGAGGCAAAAAATAAAATATTAATGCTTTTAATACTGAATACCTTTATGCCTCTGGAACAATGATTCAATAATGTGAGCCAGGTCTTGGGATTTAAAGCTGTTAGGGTCACACCTGAATAACATAGTAGTTCCCTTGCCAGCCCTGAGCATTCTGACTCAACACTTCTGCCTGAAACTATTACTAACAGCCTTCATATATTTAAATGATACTTAGCATTATTCAGCAATATTATCATGCCCGCTAGACATAAAGATTGATAGTTAAAATTTTAATTTTCAAGATATTGTCTGTGAGGCTCTTAACATATTTCTAGAAGGCAAACGTAAGTAATAAAAATTAACAACAATAAACTCTCAATGCAAACATCAGGTTTTTTTAGTTTGTTTTCCTAATTTTAAGATGACAGAAAATCCAGGGACTTATTATATTTTGAGATGCAACAAAATATCCTGAAGAATGAAAGCTTGTTTTGGGGGTTTTGTTTGTTTGTTTGTTTGTTTGTTTTTCAGCATGGAGAACTAGGCATTGGGTTAACAACTTAATGGGTGTTAGCCAAGAAGAGAAAGCAGAAACTAAAACCAAATTAAATTAACTAAATAATTTAACTAAGACTCAAACAATTAAGGGGTTTACCAATCTAGAGTCAGGGATATTTGACATAGGGTCTATGTCTAAAGTTAAAGGTCAAATGTCAGGTTATACATAGAGAAAAAATATAAGTCTAAAGCCACCTGTCAAACATGAGCACACACTGAGCACATCTGTGGAGCTTTATACTGGGATCTCATCATTGGACTCTGTTTTCTGTAAGTCAGGGATCAATTCAGGCACATGTGTTTCTTGTGATTCCAATTTATGGCCTGAGTTGAGAATTTTAACACCGATCTAAAATTTCAGAGTCCATGTCACAGAATGCAAAAGAGAATAGTCAGGTATGTCAGTCACCATTAACAGACCTCATATATAGAAGGGCTTAATTACACTACCTGTGATTTTTCAGGTTATCTCTTGTTACATACAGGCCAGTTGTTGGCATGGTATTATTTGGGGGACTAGGTACACACCCAGTCGGAACTGTCAGTAGTGAAGAAAGAGCATCCTGAGGAGTCATTTTAGAAAACATTATAAAGATGAAATGCACTATTTGTCACCATGAAGAAATATCAGTAAGTTGATAGATTGGTATTTTTTCATTGAAATCTTTTGTTTGGCTTTGTCCATATTTAGCATGTAAGAAAATGCTTGGCATATCAATACTCAATATAGCAAAGCAAATATAGAAACAACTCCTAGGAAAATTTTATCATTCAGAACTATGGGTGTGTGTTATACATTATATATATATAGCCATCTGGTTGTTTACTCACACCTCTATAACAAATGATATATAACTACAATAAGAATATTCATATAGTTGTAATATAGAAACATAACTTGCCCCATTCCACAAATTGCTATAATGGTTCATTCTGTTGGTTACATAATGATGAATATATAGAAATTAAAATGTATGCTACACAAAGGACATATATGAATTAAGCAAAAAAAGGAGAAAAAAAAACCCACAATACTGTAAGTGTTTCTGTTGTTATAAAGACTTACCTGCCCTAACCTGTTTGGCTCAGTGGATAGAGTGTTGGCCTGTAGAATGAAGGGTCCCAGGTTTGATTCTGGTTGTACCTTGGTTGCGGGCACATCCCCTGTAGGGGATGTGCAGGAGGTAGCTGATCTATGTTTCTCTCTCATTGATGTTTCTAACTCTCTATCCCTCTCCCTTTCTCTCTGTAAAAAATCAATAGAATATATTTTAAAAATAAAGACTTGCCTCACTATAAAAGATAGTTCTTAAAATCCAAAATTTGTAGAGTAAAATTATTGGTATCTTATTCACATTTTAAATTAATAATTTTGAACAATCAAATGGTTCTTAAAAAGACCTCCACTAATTTATTTAAAATATTTAATTCACACAGATACCCCTTTACTCACACACACCTTTCTGTCAATACCCAACATTTACCAAAGCAGCTTTGTTGTACATAATAAGGATACTCCTTTGATGTTTGTCTGGAATTGCAAAGTATCTCTTTTGAAAGACTCCTTTAGACTCTGGAAGTGTTTTCCTTTTTTAAACAAAAGTAGGATGATTACTATGACAGCATGATGCAGTTAAAAGCTCAAAGTAATTGTCATTCTACCCACAGTTTTATTTTTTCTCGGGGACATAATTCTCTAATATACAAAAAAGACTTTATATAAGCAGCCATTCAGCTATGTTTTTCATTAGTTAAATCCATATTCTGCACTTACTTACTTTTTGTGTATTATTTGGTTTTCTCTTATAATCACTGCTTTCTGGTATGTTGTTATTTTGCATGCCAATTATTAAGATTTTCCATCCACTGTTATTATGCTGGGGTTTCTGCTATTTTAATACACTTAATTTATGAACAAACTTGTACACATTTTTATCTTTGTTGATTTTTATCACATCTCTCATAGCATTTCTTAATACTAGGGGGAACATGTTGCTTTGTCACTATAATCAGTTTTGATGCTTAAACAAAAGAGACAATTTTAATTTCATTCTTCTTTAGTTCCAGTGGGACTACACATTTATGAACATTCTTAAACGTGGCCCTATTATTGCTCCATTAAAATATGAAATTCTTTAACACACTTAGCATACTTGCTCTACTTCTGACATTTTTTGACTTACATGAGAAGCAATATAACATGTGGAAAAGCTTGAACCAGACAGATTTAGATTAAATCCTTGCCTCTGATAATGAATAATTGTGTGAATAAGGACAAGTTTATTGACCTCTCTAAATTGGGGTAAACATGCCCAGCTCTCTGAGATCTTATTATGTTTAAATGAGACAATCAATATAAAGAACTCGGCAACAGTAAAGCTTGATCATAATGCAATGAGTAAGATCCAAACAAGTCAATCCACTTTGAAACCACATAATGGAGTAATTGTGAATTTAATGAAATAGTGACTAGTGCTAACCAGAATACTTAGCTGCTGGGAGATCCCAGATTTCCATCGCCAGATCCAAACCTACCCAATTCGACCTGCATGCTGATGTCACCTGATGGAGTTTGTATATTTTGACTTTGATATCTATGGGGATACTCCTGGGTCCTATGAGTAAGGTTGCCAGATGAAATAGAGGATGCCTAGTTACATTTGAATTTCAGATAAAAAAGAAAGATGTTTTAGTCTGAGTATGTCCTCCATATACTACATGGGGAGGACACAGAGAGAGTGATAATGTGAAAAGGACTTTTACTGCTTTTGCAACTGAGTTTTAACAACAAGGCGTCAATTAGGGATCGGGATCATCATTTCCAGGCCTAGACTGAAGGATGCTTCAAAGCGTCCATAGAAGGCCCACATCCTTCATGATGCCACATTTGACAGTCATGGGAAGAAGAGCAGATTGTAGATGATCTTTCAAGGGATCTTAAACTGTTTTGTGTCTGGTGTTTTTGGATTTCTCAAAATAATGCCTTAGATATATATAATATATGATCGATTATATTACAAAGAAAACCAATTATATTAAACTACAGCTCACAAAATAATTTAAACAAGTGATATTGCAATATATTTGCTTTTAATTATGACATTAAATGCTAAGAACTACTGGTAAATCTAAAAATCTCTATAATTTCAAAATAGTGACGGGGAGAAACAGTAATTCAAGTTTGTAGTGGGATGGAAAAATTATATCCATTGTTGAAAAGCTCAGGTACTCTTAAAGCTATTGTGGTATACTGTCTACATTTGTAATCAGAGGAACTGCCAAACTTCAGTTGGGTATTTGTGAAAATAAAGATGTAGACTTTTTCCAATCTATTGTATAGACCCCATGAATTCTAACTATGAACCCTGTAGAGTACAGTTATCCCAAGTTAAAAAGCCGTGAGATAATGCACTGCATTTCCCTTGTTTAGTACCCTCTCCAACATTTTATTATGGAAAATGTCAAATTCAGGGCATAGGTGAAAGAGTTTTACAGTAAATAGCTGCATATTCCTTCCATAAATCATATCATTAGCATTTGACTATATATTTTTTATCATCTATTCAAATCTTTATCCAGTCATCTTATCCACTGATGCATTGCAAAGTGAATTGCAGATTTTTCTACAAATCTCCACTACACATTTCAGTGTGAATATGCTTATTTGTTTGTAATTAATATTTCTTCTGAGGTGAAAGTCACACACAATAAGGTACACAATGAAGTGCACAAATTTTAAGTGTAACTTGCTAACTTTTGACAAACGCATCCAAATCCCTGCTAAGATACAGCGCAAATTGCTTTGTTTCCATTCACAGTCATTCTCTAATGTGGCTTATTTTTTTGTATCTGAGTGATATCTTCCCACCCACTATGAAACATCAGATAAAAGCTGAACTAATGAGCGGATCATCAGAGAATTGGGGTTTTAAAGATAACTGCATCAGAGGTGAAGGTCTGGCAAGCGGCTGTGATCATAGGACCATAATCAGCAACAACAGATAATAGGATTTGCCCAAGGGAAGGTGACTTCAATCAATTCAAGGAGAGCAAGACACTACCATCTAAGGCTGATCTCCTTTCTACGTCCCAAACATAGCTCTATCTGACTAATGACAGTGGTAGATCAGGGGTGTGGCAAATATCAGACACTGCTGTTAATACAATCATTCAGCCAGGAACAGTGAAGTAACCAGAATATCTCAAATGCAGATGTGGTTTTCCAGATTACTCAAGTAAAATCGACCCTCTGCTTTGTGGTGTGTCTTACTACCTGGCACACATGCTTACATGTTTAGTGTGTTGGGCTCCACTAGCGTGAGTTTGGCCCATTTCAGTCACTGCTATTTTTTCCAATATTGATCAAATGGATTGACAATGACTGGAGAAAAAAATAGAAAAGAACTTTACTCACATAAACATTACTTATCTTCCTTCCCATAGTACTTAGTTTAATTAAGTTTTTCTTAATAAAATAATAGAAATTCACTTCCTATCTGTGGGGGGGCATTCAAGATTTAGGCATAAGCCTCTAAATGGTAGTTTTGGGGAGTGGTAAAAATGTGTGGTCTTTGAAGCTCACCTGCTTGGATATGGGTTCAAGTTTGTCCCCATATTGGTGGTGTGACCTTAGTCAATGTATTTAAGCTTCTCCCCGGCCTCCGTTTCCCTAATTTGCAAAAGGGGGGGGGGGCGCATATTGTCCTAGGTGACATGATTAAATGAGTTAATGCATGGAAATTACTCAGGACACATTAACTCCCAGATGCTGGTCCTGGTCAGGTTAAGAAATCACTATGAAGTCTGGCTATTAATGTTGCTTCAGAGATGCAGCTTTGAAGTGAATAAAACCAGGAAATAAACTTCAGTCTAGTCTGGAGCAGGTGCAACGGACTTAATACAGTTCAAAGGAATAAAGCTTTTGTTCCAGGGGTAGAAAAGAATCTCTGTCTGAACTATCTTAGGCTTGTGGACCTATATCAATTAAATATATCTCTTCAAAGGTTCAACTTAGAGATAGAGTGAAATAGAAATAAAAAGTTGGAAGTGAAGAAATATAGATTTGAGTCCCGTCCAGAGTTAATAAGTGCATGGAAATATCTCCTTATTTTTCTAAGTCTTTTTCCTCACCTATCTAGTGAGAAAGTTAGACTGACAGCATCTAGAAATATTAAATGATTCTATAGTATCCAAGACATCAGAGAATGAAAGACACAAACAACATGCCATTTGGCAAATATACACACAGAACAATTTTAAAAAGGCTTTGATATTTTTGTTTGCTTTGTGAAGACTAAAGCATTTCTAAGCTGGTGACATTGCTTCCAGCTTTTCTTCATAAACTATGCCTTTAATGTACTGTGTCCAACACAGGTAAGGATGTTATCATATGCATCATTTCTCATCTATAACCAAGAAACATGAAATGTTCTATAATATCAGACCCACCAAGAGGAGAGGAATTCCACTCAAGACTAAATGAATTGTCCAGATAGCTCAAATTTACCCTTTAATTACCATAGTCTTAATTTAAAAAAAATCTAAGAGGCATTTTAATAATACTATGATGACTTCAAGTATCTATCAAAATTAATTGTGTGAACTATTTACGGAAAATGAAGATTAAAAGGATGTGCATCACCCAACCAGTGTGGCTCAGTGGTTGAGCATTGACCCATGAACCAAGAGGTAACTGGTTTAATTCCTGGTCAGGGTATATGCCTGGGTTCCAGACTCAGTAGAGGGCATGCAGGAGGCAGCCAATCAATATTTCTCTTTCATTGACGTATATATCTCCCAATCCCTCTCCCTTTCTCTTTCTCTAAAAGCAATAAAAAAACATATATTTTTAAAATATATTTTATTAATTTTTTACAGAGAGGAAGGGAGAGGGATAGAGTTAGAAACATCGATGAGAGAGAGACATCAATCAGCTGCCTCTTGCACGCTCCCCACTGGGGATGTGCCCGCAACCAAGGTACATGACTCCGACCGGAATCGAACCTGGGACCCTTCAGTCCATAGACCGACGCTCTATCCATGGAGCCAAACCGGTTTCGGCAATAAAAAACATATTGTTAAGAAGTAAGTACATTGATTAATTTTACCAGTGAGAAAGGAATTGATAACCTGAGGGAGGAGTTAGAATCTGTGTGACACCTTATCCCCACCTGAAATGGACCCACATTGTTTTTCTGTATTGTCTTTTTTCTCCAAATATTATAATTGGTTTTTGATACTCATACACTTCCAGTATTTATGACAATCAACAGTGTGCCAATTTTAGAGCTGCAGCTTCATGCTTTCCTAAGCTTCCTAAGTAAAACAATCTGAAAACCAAACATCATAAAAATAGTTGAAGAAAGAGGCAAGAAGGTATGAGAGAATTTTCTTTAAGGATATTGAAAGTATGACATTGATTTCAAATGCTCAGAAGCTTTAAAAATATTTTTCATATTTCTAAGCTATATTCTGGAAATATGAGTCTCTTGGAAAAATAAGCCTGGCATGAGTTAGTGTAATGTGCTAGTGTCACTAGATATTTATTTCCTTTTTATTCAGTGATAAAATGGAATAAGAGCTTTCTGGTTCATATGTTATAACACTTAAACATAGAATTACCTAAACATGAAGATGGAGAGCAGATATATTTTCTTTTAAGCAAAAAGTTACAAAATCGCTTAAGAACACCAGCCATTACAAATGAAAATAAGGTGAATTTAAGAGCATTGAAACTAAGTGCCAAAACCAATTTCCACTCCTGTAACTTCAATGTCCATGAATTTCACTGACCAACATGTATGAAAATGATCCTATAGGCATGTTCTTGAGATCCTGATGGGTGGTGCAGAGTATATCTCTAACTCTCTATCGTTATCGCTATCTCTATCTCTATCATCTATATCTATAGATATCTATACATCTATATCTATCTCCAGATAATGTGATGATCTATAGCATTAATTAAATTATTTTAAAGAACCAGACATAAAAATTATGCAAATAAAAATAGATTAACTATAAAATGTTTACTTATTTTTAAATCAATTTTTAGAGAGAAAGGAAGGGAGAAAGGGAGAGAGAGAAAGAGAGAGAGAGATGAGAGTGAAACACTACATTGACTACCTCTTGCACACCCCTTACCGGGGATTGAGCCCATAACCTAAGGCATGTGCCCTGACCTTGAATTAAACCAGCAACTTTTTGGTTCATGGGGCGACCCCCAACCAACTGGCCAGGGCTCACTTATTGTTTTTGCAAGAAGAATTTTAGTGTCATTTTGTCCTCATTTCCTTACATCTATCATCCTACCTCACTTTTTATATCTTTCTGAAAGAAAAAGAAAACACACATCTTTATTTTCTAGTACTTGTGAAATGCTATGGAAATAATATAATTTCAAAATATCATTATGATATGGTAACTATATGAGATCACTCCACTAATCTCTTTAATAATTCTATTCAAGAATCCAATCTACTATCATTTTTAAACATAATTTTCAAATTCCAGACCATTTTAATGTACAGCTTATCAGAAATATTATCTGTATTATTATACACATCTGAACATATTTAACATCCCCAAATTTAAAAACAATTTCAGTTAATGTGTATTTTCCTCTTTTGGTAAAATGATATGATTGCAAGACAATTCTAAAAACCTTTGTTTTCTGGCCCTAGCTGGATTAGCTCAATGGATGGAACATTGGCCTGCAGACAGAAGGGTCCTGGGTTCAGTTCCAGTCAAAGGCTTGTCTTGGTTGTAGGCTCCTCCCCCACCCTGGTCTTGGTCAGGGTGCTAGTAGGAGGCAACCAATCGAGGTGTTTCTCTCACATAGTTATTTCTCTCTGTTTTCCCCTCTCTCTTCACCTCTCTCTAAAAATCAATGGAAAAATATCCCTGGGTGAGGATTAAAATAATAATAATAATAATAATAATAATAATAATAAGAAGAAGAAGAAGAAGAAGAAGAACAGCAATAATGAAAACCCTTGTTATCTGTACTAACAGTTTTCTTGAAACTTTGTGTTTAACTTGGAAATCTATTGCCTTTAAGAATCTGTCTTCATAGAGAAGAAAATCATTAGTTGTTCCAGATAATTTCTAAACCTCCTACCTCTGATCCAAACATATTTAATTCTAATTTAAACCAATGAGGGAGAACTGTCTTATCTATGAAAATTGTACTCTGATATACCCAAGTCTCTAGGAGATAACTGAAAAGAAAACTTTTAAATGTAAAAAGGCAAATGATATTAAAATATGAATATTTCAATACCAAAAACAAAGTTGAAATATGCAGAATAAATGTAACATTGTAACAGATTCTCCTATTTCCTTTTGAAATTATGACACTTTGACTAATGACTCTTCTTGATTAACTAATATATACCATCATAGTTGCTTAAAATATCAGGGATTGTTACATTTCATTAACATTGAGAATTGAAGAGATGTAATAACTTGCCTCAAAATAACTTATTTTGTTTCTGTCACAGCCAGGTTTATTGCAATATTTCTTTGCATTTCTAATAGTTTATTCTTAGATTTTCAATAAGTACATTTATAATTCTGTCTTTTAATTGCCCAGTAACAGTAAAAGACTGTAAATAAGAATAGTCGTTAAATTTGTTGAATGCTTACTCTCTAATTTAGGAATAATTTTAAGTATTTTACAAGTATTAATTCATTTAGCCAATGTGACAATCCTATGTCCTTCAATAGATGATTGGATAAAGAAGATGTGGTACACATATACAGTGTAATACTACCCAGCAATAAGAAAGGATGAACTACTACCATTTTGCAACAACACTGACGGAGCTTGAGAATATCATGTTAAGCAAAATAAGCCAGACAGAAAAAGTCAAGAACCATGTAATTTCACTCATATGTGGGATATAAAACTAAAAATAACAAATGAACAAACAAGGAAAACAAACTCATAGACAGAAAATAGTATAAATTACATAGGTACTAAACTTATGAAGCTTAGTTTCAGAGAGGATTTTATGAATTTGACCCCAAATGCAAGGGAAGTAAAGGCAAAAATAAGTAAATGGGACTACATCAAACTAAAAAGCTTCTGCACAGCAAAAGAAACCACCAACAAAATCAAAAAGGCAAACAAACAAATGGGAGAAGATATTTGCAAACAACAGCTCCAACAAGGGGTTAATATCCAAAATGTATATAGAACTCAAACAACTCAACACCAAACAAACTCACAATCTGATTATAAATGGTCAGAGGACCTGAACAGACATTCTTCCAAGAAGACATACAAGTGGCCAATAGACATGAAAAGATGCTCAGTTTCACTGGCTATTAGGGAAATGCAAATCAAAACTACAATGAGATACCAACTAACACCTGTTAGAGTCTTCCCTTAAACAGACTGTCCTACTTTTTTTGAAATTATGGCACTTTGACTAATGACTCTTCTTAATTAACTAATATGTGCCATGATATTTGCTTAAAATACCAGGGATTATCACATTTCCTTTCCCTGTCTCAATAGATGAAGTTTATGTTATCACTTAATATCCAAATCACAATTAATTGGGTTTTATTTCAAAGTCTTTGGAAGTTTCACAAGCTCAAAGGATCTCTATGTCTTGTCACACATGTATATATGGAATTGCCATAGCATACTTGGTATTTGTTCTCTTCTATAAGAAATCTATACCAGGTTATGACATCTACTATTAGTTCACAGAGGAGGAACTATAGCCATTCTTTAACCCATAATTTCTTCTAATGGATGGCAAAGTATAACTACGTATAATTAATTCCATGGTCTTCTTTTTGAGGGAAAACAAGATTTTAATTTAACATATTTTCAATTATTAATCTTGTTACAAGTTTCTTTCTTTGTTGCTATCATTAATGAAGTAGATGATTGTCTTAATGTCTCCATGTATCTGTATATATAGTGATAAGTAGAAAGAAATTCTAAGAGAATTACAGGTAGAATTAGCTATATCTGTTGTTCAAATTACAAAGCCTATATTTACCATAATGATGGGGAACAGAATATGTCACCCCATAATGGACCACTTTTCCATATGGATTATTTTGAGCTGAAGACAATTGAGGCCCAGCAGATTCAGGCAGAACTTCTTACTTCCCCCATAACTGCCTAAAAGAAATTCGATAGGGGCCCTGTACTAGGAAGAGAATTACCCTCAGAGATAACTTTTTATATCATGGCAAACATCTGTTTACCAAACATTTGCTCTTCTCATCTTCCTGTGAAATGTCTTCTTTCCCTTTGAATCCTCAGACCCTTACCCCCTTCACCTTAGATCAGGATGGTTGTATAAATCTCAGTTATCTGATTACTAGGGAATTTCATTGATTTATAGGGCTCCCATATGTATGAAATTTGTTTTTCTCCTGTTAAGCGGTCTTATGTTAATTTAATTATTAGACCAGCCAAAGAATCTAGGAGGGAAGAAGGAGAAAGTTTTTTACCCCTCCACATGCAACTTGATAGCAGCTATGGTTTTATACTACATAGGTATATACCCCTGGTAGATTTAGACATCTTGAAATTTTAAGAGACATGTAACTGTCTTACCTTATTGCTGGAATGTTACATCATCCACAACTGTCTTAAGCCATAATTTATTCTAACCTAGCTGTGTCTGACATTTTAGACTGATGGGTGAGAATTATGTGTTCTATTGAGCTTAGTTCCCAAAGATATTTAAGTTTCAAGAATAAAATTCATTGCATTTATAGGACTCAAACTTTAATGATGTAGACATTTTTCTGCATAGGTTTAGGTCAAGCATGTCAAACTTGCAGCCAGTGGACCACATGCCTCATTTATATCTTTATGTGACTTACCTCTACTAGTAAATCCTAAAATTATTTATGCAAAGAACCAGATGTTATTCTTATTTATGTAACTTTTAAATACAATGGAAGTAACAGTAATAGTAATATTGATACTAGTAAATTACATATGTAGAACACTTGATTTGCTAAGTCAAAACACATTGCATTAATTATATTATTTAACCCATAAAATAACCTATGAAGACATATTATGATGATTCTCAATTTATTTAAAAATAATAAGATCATTACTTGAAATCCAGAGAGATGAAAGAATTTGTTCAGGGCACAAAGTTAGTCAGTGGCTACTTCAATATTCCATTTAATTTTTTCCAATTCTGATTTAAGCTCTCAGAAAAGTTTCATTACTTAAAGTATATTCTCATTTAGGAGTTTGGAGTATGTGAACAGAATAAAGGATATTGAAGAAATCTGTTTTTAATTTTAATTTAATTATATTAATGCTAATAGGCAATATTTGCATCAGCTAATTAATAAAGGCTTATGGTACCCTGGTAACTGCCTGCTTAAGCCTTAGAATATGAAGATGAATACAATGAAGCAAGTATTGCCTTCACAGGAATTCAGTCTGAAATATATTAATTACTTTCAATTAAACAAATCACTAGACACTCCTCAAATTATTTAAATACTGAAGTGTAAACACTATGTAAAGTAGGAAGTAATAATTTAAAAATACTTATTAGTATAACATTCTGATTTGGGTACTAACATATAAATCCAGAAAAGCATGCTCCATTACAGAAAGTTAAACTAAAAGACAAAAACAAAAGTGAAGGACTTGTGTGAAAAATTTTAATAGTAAAAAATATGGTAGAACTTTTACAGCAAATTGAAATTATTAGAAATAAATGTTGATAATTATGGAATATGTAACTCTAAACTTAATTCCAAACAACAAAGCTAGTTGGTGATGTGGACATAGAAGGAATCATGGAGGAATGTAACATAAGGTTTGGGACTGATAAAAGACAGATGAAACTGAGCATATTTAGCTACGGTCAAACTATAGGAACATTTCAAAAACTCAGAGAAAATATTGGAATGACTGGAAATTGTTACAGAAGAAAGATCTAAAATGAATGAGAGGCTGAGAAGAACCAAGATGGTGGTATAGGTAAATGCTCGTACTCACAACCTCCTACAATCACATCAAAATTACAACTAAAATACAGAACAACCATCATTAGTACTGCCTGAACTCTGGCTAAATGGACATCCTACAACTAGAGAAGTAACAACGAAAGCACACAGAAACTGGTAGGAGGGGTAGAGGTGCAGAATCAGCTGGTATGACATCTATGTGTGGCATGTTTGTTTTTTTAATCAGGAGAAATATCTCCACTGCAGAGGCCTCCTGTGAGGAACAAGGGGTCCCAGTTTCACACTAGATCCCCAGCACAGGGCTTTAGTGCCAGGAAGAGAAGTCTCCATAACGTCGTGCTGTAAAAACCAGCAGGGAATGTGGCTGGGTGACACTGAGACTGCCAGAGTCCCAGGTTATTCCTCTTAAAGAGCCAGTACACGAACTTACATGGACTCTATCACTCTGGGCGTCAGCAATGGGTAGCAGCTGACAGGGTGTTCCCAGGGGTTATTGTTCCTGTGCTAGGATCTCCTCTGTCACAGAGCTGACTGGCAGCAATCTCTGAATTTCCATCAGCCTGGTACACACTGTTCACTCTGCCTTGGTGATTCCCCATCCAATTTGCAGCCCCACACAAGTTGTTTGTAGCAGCTTATCCATATGAATGGTCTATCACATTTCAGGCCTCAGACTTTTCTAAAATCTCTGAAACAAGCACCAGCTGGCATCATTGTGTCCCATACCTATCAATAAGAGGCCCCAAACCTAGCACTAGCACCAGCCTGACTTGCTCACCAGCTTGAACTGGCCTGGGCACTGCCAAGCCCAATACAAATAGCAGCCATCTTCAGATTGCTCTGTAGCTCCTTTAGTGTTTACCATAGATATTTTAAGCATTAAAGTCATCATCATAAACAATTTATCTATAATAATAAAATCACAATATGTTAATTAGACTGAACATCCTTCCGGATGACCTTCTGGACAAATCAGAGGCTGTGATGGTTGAGGCAGCTGTCGCACTTGCGAGGGCAGAGGCAAGCCACTGCAGCTGTGAGAGCTGAGCCCCTTGAATGAATTTCATGCATCTGGCCTCTAGTTTAAAAATAAAATATTTGAAAATTTTTCTCAGCTACATATCTAAAGATGTTTTGAAATAACTAAAGGATTATTAGCACCAAACATTTTTTTTCATAAAAATGCACTATTAGCTCTTTTTTTGTTTAGATTTTATTAAATTTTTATTAATTTTTATACATCTCTCCCCATTGCCCCCCTCCCTCCCAGGCATACCCCAACCCCCCAGTGTCTATGTTCATTGGTTATGCTTATATGCATGCATACAAGTCCTTTGATTGATCTCTTATGTAGCTCACCTAACTTTAATCTTCCTGCTGTAATTTCATAGTCTGTTTGAAACTTTACTGTCTCTGTATCTATCCTTTTTTCATCAGTTTATAATGTTCTTTATTATCCATAAATGAGTGAGATCATGTGATGCTTCTCCTTCATTGACTGGCTTATTTCACTAAGCATAAGGTTCTCCAATTCCAACCAGGTTGCTGCAAATGGTAAGAATTCCTTCTTTTTAATGGCAGTATAGAATTAGCTCATTTGTTAGCTTTTTCTTGCTATTGCATTATTATATTCTTCTGTTTAATAAGTTTATTTTTCATTAATTATCAGAGTGAGGGTGCAGCCCTTTTTTAAGACTCTATGACATGGGCAGACCTTAGCTTTTTCCTTATCTTCTGATCCTGATCAGACAACAGAGAAAAAGCTCAGATTTGTCATGCTTCTGAAGTTACCCACACCTCAAAAACCTTTTCCATCTTTTGTTTTTACCCTTTTTACTTTATTTTGAAGTTGTAATTTTTTTTTCTCGCCAGCTCAAGGATACATATTTTCATTTATATTTTTAAGCTATCCATAGTGGTTTAAGGTATCTAAGCCATCATATTACTAGAGACTGAAGGCCTTAGGAAGAATTTTTTTAAGTTGCTGTGTTTGTGAGAATGAGGGCAGACATGTTTAAAATTTCAACATAATTGATTCAAAGGATCTCCAACAGCCTTTTATTTCAACTTTAAAATGTTAGCATTTATAAATTAAAATTTCTCTAAGAAACTATCCTATCTAATAAAAGAGAAATAGGCAAATTGAACATCACTCCAACACACAAGATGGCTGCTCCCATGTAGTCAAAGATAGCTGCTCCCATGTGGACACAAGATGGCCACCTCAAGATGACCAGCAGGGGAGTGCAGTTAGGAGGGACCAGTCTTGAAAGGGAGGGCAGCGAGGGGCAATCAAGCCTTCAGGGGAGGGCAGTTAAGGGTGACCAGGCTGGCAGAGGAGAGGACTTAGGGGTGACCAGGCCTGCAGGGAAAGGCATTGGGGGGACTCAGGCCTGCAGGCGAGAGCATTTGGGGGGACCAGGCATGAAAGCGAGGGCAGCTGGGGGTGACCAGGCTGGCAATGGAGGGCAGTTATGGGCAATCGGGCTGGTAGGGAAGAATTAGGCATCAGTCAGGCTGGCAAAAGAGTGGTTAGGGGGTGATCAGGCTGGCAGGCAGAAGCGGTTAGGGATAATCAAGAAGGCAGGCAGGTGAGCAGTTGGTATCCAGCAGTCCTGGATTGTGAGAGAAATATCCGACTGCCCACTTAGGCCAGGCCAGGCCTAAATGAGCAGTCGGATATCCCTTGAGAGTTTCCCAGATTGGAGAGGGTGTAAGCTGGGCTGAGGGAGACACCCCCCCAATGCACAAATTTCATGCACCTGGCCTCTAGTTATAAAATATTTGTTTGAGCTAGTCCAGGACTAACTGAGGTAATACATTTGTGGATACTTCAGGAAACAGATCTCCTGTTCAACTCTTCTAGGAGCACGGATAATCTTTCTGATTCCAGGGAGAGTCAGAAGAAGGAAAGACACATTTATGAAAGTTAGCACCCAGAAAGAGAAAATTGATAATCTAAGAAGTAACAGCACCATAGGATCTACAGGAATTATCATATATGGCCTTCCTTGACAAAACTGAAAAGCAACCATGTGGACTAGAGAGATTTTAATAGTATCTTTTTGACTGACATGTGCTCTGAATTTAGAAGGCTTTTGTAGATATCCCCAATCTTTTGTGATTAAGATCACCTTATTGCTAATCCCTTTCTACTATGGATCAAGTAATAAGAACTTAGTGTAAACTTTATGCTAGAATGATAGGAAGATGATACTTGGTTCTAGTTAGTATTAGATGATACAAAATGTATCTCACCACCAACTACTATTAATTAGAATGCCTATTTCACCTTACAAAATTTAAGTTCATACATTACATTCTCAGTGCAGTTGATTCTGCACTGCTGAAAGAATTTTGGGAGATAAAGACTGCCCATGTCCCAGAAATCAATCCTAATGGACAGGTAGTTGTTCCTAAAATCTATCTGCTCCATGATTAATAAAACTGGTTGGCAATAAAAAAGAAAGTGCCAGATATTTCTATGCCTCATAAAAAGTTCTCATTAAATCAAACTTTATATAAAATTGATTTTTGACAAAAAAAAGTGTACTTTGCAGATATCCTGGCACTTTCTGATAGGAGAGTATCACAATCATGAAAGCACATATATATTCATTCTCACACATCACTAGCTTCCTTTCCTGTCAAAGGTAGACAGACATTTAAGTCCAAGGCCAATTTTCCTGAGAATAGATCCATTCCATTACTCTATAGAGGGGAAAAAACTCAAATTGGGGACTTCTTTTTAAATTTAGGCCATACAAGAATGTGTGAAATGTTTCTCAAGTTCCTCACAAAAATATCATAATCAATTTACTTAAAAATAAAATATTTTAAAAATTCTCTCAGCTACATACATAAACAACTTTGGAAATACTAATTATCAGCACCAAAAACATATTTTTTCATGAAAATGAACTATATATAAACATACACTCAGTAAAAGTTGCTTAATTTGCTAAAAAACTAACTCATTTTATTTTTAAAATATATTTTATTTATTTTTTTTTACAGAGAGGAAAGAAGAGGGATATAGAGTTAGAAACATCGATGAGAGAGAAACATCAATCGGCTGCCTCCTGCATAACTCCTACTAGGGATGTGCCAACAACCAAGGTACGGGCCCTTGACTGGAATCGAACCTGGAACCTTTCAGGCCACAGGCGGACATTCTATCCATGGAGCCAAATGGTTAGGGCAAATTAACTCATTTTAAATTACCCAGATCCAGATATATTAGTATACCAGCATAATCATCAACACACAAAGTTGGCCTGGGACATCATTTTTCCCTATATCTCATTTTCTTCATCTATGTGTCCAAATATTTATATTATTTTTTCACTCGAGTATTTCGTGATTCTGTGATTTTAGATTCTTTTTCATGTGTTGTCATGGCAATGAGTGGTCTCTCTATTACATAACTTAGATGCCTACATAACCTTTGGTTGAATATAATTCAGCAACACCCAAATAAACCTTGGTGCTCCCAAGAGAGAACAAGACTAAATATCATAAATCTTTGATTAATTAAATTTTCTGACAAAAATAAATCACCAAAAAGCAGACTTTTTCTTTGTTATTATTAACTTTTACTTTTTCTGGAGTTGGAAAATATTCTATCTAAACTGTTATAGTCATATTTCCATATCACAGAGTAAGCCTTTGATTCATACTTATGAAGTGAATATAGAAATGTAAATAAAGTCCATTTTTCTTCATTTCAAGGTTTGGTGCAAAGAAAAGGGGGGAATCAATAAAAAATATTTCAAAAGATGAAAATTGGTAGAGAAAAATGTTTCTGTTTAACCTATGAAGATGTCGCAAGAGAGAATAAATAAAAATGTATAACAGAGGAGTACTTATTCATGGATGATTCACACATTCAGAAATAAGTTTTGCCTCCTGGCATTTGTCTTTGCCCTTATATACGCTGCGTGTATGTGTTTGTGTGTATTAAATCTAAATCAGTGTAACATAGATGTGTGTACTTATTTGGGCATTTAAAACGATGTTACTGTTCTCTGATTCTACATGCTTCAATACTTACATTTTTAATACTTTCAATTTTCTGATTTTCCTTTTTCTTGCTGATAGAAAAGGTTCATGCCAGAAGAGAGAGATATATCTAAAAAACTCCAGCTCAAGTAATAACCTTTTCTACAAAGCCTATGTCCATTTCCTTAGCTAATCATCATGTCCATCTGCTATAATCATAATCATCTATTCTGGTAAGTACCATTTTCGTTTATGTTTTTGTTTTCATTCATTGGTGTGATTTTTAAAGGTAGAAATCGGGTTTTATTTCTCTCTCTCTCTCTCTCTCCTCTCTCTCTCTCTCTCTCTCTCTCTCTCTCTCTCTCTCTCTCTCTC
>JAAGEH010000029.1:1967373-2060334 GCA_011751065.1 Lasiurus cinereus | reverse complement strand
CTCTCTCTCTCTCTCTCTCTCTCTCTCTCTCTCTCTCTCTCTCTCTCACAATAAACAACAGATTTATTCCCAAGCATGGCTGTGGAGTGAGGGACAGAAGCAGGCTAAATTGAAAGGAAAAATCAAGCACTGTCTTCTCTTTTCTAAGTAGTTACTTCCTGAATGGGAGCTTTGACATAGTACCCTTAAAAGGTTAAGGTCTTCATTACCTGCAACCATGGCCCTGTTTCAGGAGTAGACTGCAATTGTGAAAATTATTTTCTGATTACATGATACCAATCACAGACAATAACTGACACGATAGGACAAATGAAGCCAATATATATATTTCTGAGAATTGAGAAAAACATCAGTGCAAACAGCCCAGTGTGTGTGCAGGGAATTTTAGCCTAGTAGCACGGCCAAGCTAAGCAAATTATAACATTTGCTCTAAGAAGATTTTCGTAACAATAAGTATATGCTTTTTGTCTACACAAAACATGTCAAAAAGGGAAAATAACCTACTAGATTGCTCCATTTCCTCGGAATTATTAGTATTTTGGCAGGAAAGGGAACTTTTTTGGAGGGTTGGGGATCATTTTCTCTCCCTCTGAGGGTAAATTATCAAAACGGCATCTTGTTCTTTCTGATTCTGGCTGGTCTCTAAAAGAGTGAAGTCCTGTAAAGGTACGTGTATTCTACCAACATGATCTATGGAGGAGGGGGGGGAAGGGGCTTTATGATGGCCATAAATCTCACAGCCTCTGAGAAAACGTCCCGAGCAGGCACGTGATGCCAACCAACTGACACATATAAATGATGCATTTTTCGCTAGGGCCACAGTTCATCTCCATAATCCACACAACTGCTGAGAAGACAAAGTGAGAAATACAGTCTGTCCAATTCCATGGATAAAACAAAATAAGCTGCAGTTAATCATTTATCGACCTCCCCAAATCATAAGCTCAGAAAATAAATACCAACAGACTGCAATGATCCCAGAAATTTGGTGAGAAATTTTTCACTTACAAATAAAGCTATAAACAACAACCAATACTTGCATGTACATGAAAACATCAGTATTGTATACTCCTTTTATTTCACTAGAATTTTATTCTCAGGAATGAAAGTTCACATTAATATGGGAAGCTATTATAGTTGTAAAAGAAGGTTTATTTAAACTTTTAGGAGCCATTTTTTCTTGAAAGATCCTGCCAAACTCCTATTTCAGTTGAATTTTGTAATTAGAGGAAAACTGATTTCTGTAGAATTTCAAATAATTTGCTTAGTATGTTGATAGTTTGTGGTACACGTGTCACAGATGATAGGAGATATTTGGCCTGTGCAAATGGAGACATACATGCAAATGTATGGAAGAGATTCCATGACATCCGACCATCTACTCCTTCATCCCAATGTTTAATCCTCTCTTAGGGTCCCTGAGACAGTGAACACCTAGGACACCAGTGGGTAATGGCATCTCCCTGAATTTCTTTTTTAAAATATATTTTATTGACTTCAGAGAAGAAGGGAGAGAGAGATAGAAATATCAATGATAAGAAAGAATCATTGATTGGCTGCCTCCTTATGCCCCACACTGGGAATCAATCCCACAACCCATGAATGTTCCCTGACTGGGAATCAAACCGTGACCTCCTGATTCATAGGTCAATGCTCAACCACTGAGCCACACCACCTGGACCCTGCTTTTTTTTTCACAGACTATAGACTTTTGTCAGTCTCACTTTATCCCTATCCCACCCTGATCCTTATTTCCCATCCCATTATGCTATTGCCGAAACATGACTGTCCTCTTACTCCACACTATGGAATAAATAAATGAAGGCTGAGATGCAAACAAAGAAAAGTTGCTTACCTTCTTTTAGGCACTCATTTTATGCATATATAATTGTATAAGAGCTCTTTCTGATTTACTAGCCCCAATAACTTTTAATTAACCTTTCCACATTAAAAAACAATTTATTATTTCAGAGATCACAATATTTTTAGTTTTTATCCTCTGGTTCATACTTACCACAGAAACATATATTTGGTATAGTAGAAAATTAGTAATATATGTATGTATGCATGTATATATGTATGCATGTATCTATCTATCTATACACATAGCTACACATATACATATATACATAAACACATGTAATAGATCATAGTTCAGTGTCTCAGAATCTTACAATGGGAAATAAAAGCTTAAGTTCTGGCCAGCTCAGGTAAATGTTTCAGGATTTAGACACAGCATTCGCCTCCCTTACCTCCTGTATTTATATGATTGGACTACTAGGTATTTTACATTTCATGACTTCAAGATGAAACAAATGGAATAAACAATTGCAAGATACACAGCATGTACATAATTCACTTCTGCTGTTATCTGAAATCATGTACTAGTATATGGAAATATATTTGACATAAATAAGAAAAGTGGACACATATTCAGGTTACTCTAGATAGGATACATTTATAAGACTTAATTATAACAAAATCAATGATGCCATCATATACAAGAATAAACTCAAAAGGAATTAAATATGAGAATATCAACACCTGACAGGTAACTAAGTTGGTTAAGGCATTGTCCTTAAATGCCAAAACTGCAGGTTTGATCTCCAGTTAAGGTTTATACAAGAAACGACCAATGAATGCCCAAATAAGTATAATAACAGATTGACCTCTCTCTCTCTCTCTCTCTCTCTCTCTCTCTCTCTCTCTCTCTCTCCCTCCTTCCATTTCCCTCTCTCTCTCCCTCTCTCTCTCAAATCAATAAATTAGCCTGGCCAGTGTCACTCAGTGGTTGAGTGTCATTTGGTCAGGGCACATGTCCGCATTGCAGGATTGATCTCCAGTGTAGGGTGTGCAAGAGGCGGCTGTTCAATGATTCTCTCTTATCATTGATGTGTCTATCTCTCTCTCCCTTCCTCTTTGAAATCAATAAAATAATTTTAAATAAATAAAATCAGTATTTTTAAATGTAAGATGCAAAACTGTAAACTCCTAGAAGAAAATATAGGCAGTAAAATCTCAGACATTGCTCTTAGTGATGTTTTTGCTGCTAAATCTCCTCAGGCAAGGGAAACAAATGAAATATAAACAAATGGGACTACATTAAACTAAAAAGTTCTGCACAGCAAAGGAAACCATCAACAAAATGAAAAGACTACTTACTAGGTAGAAGAACATATTTGCAAATGATACATCTGATAAGGGTTAAAATACAAAATTGATAAAGAAATCAGACAACTCAACACCAGAAAAACAAAAACAAAAAACAATTAAAAAGTTGGCAGAAGACCTGAGTTGACACTTCTCCAAGGAACACATACAGATGGCCAATAGACATATGAAAAGATGTTTAACATCACTAATCATTAGAGAAATGCCAAAAAAACCACCCACAATGAGAAAGATACCACCTCACACCTGTCAGAATGGCTATCATCAATAAATCAATAAACAACAAGTGTACAGAAAAGAGAACCCTCCTGCATTGTTGGTGGGAACGCAGATTGGTAAAACAACTATGGAAAACAGTGTGGAGGTTCCTCAAAAAATTAAAAACAGAATTACTTTATGACCCAGCCATTTCCCTTCTGGGATTTATCTGAAGAAACCCAAAACACTAATTTGAAAGAATATATATGCTCTTATTTCATTTCAACTTTATTCACAACTAGAGGCCCAGTGTACAAAATCGTGCCTGGGGGTTGGGAGGTACCTCAGCCCAGCCTGTGCCCTCTTGCAATCCAGGACCCCATGGGGGATGTTCCACTGCCTGAAATCAGGCCTAAACTGGCAGTCAGACATCTCTCTTACAATCCAGGACACTAATGCATCAATGATCATATTTTTCATACAGGTGAAAGGCATCTTGCTGTTGTATGGGCAGCTACATTTTTTTTGCCCTGATTATAAAAAGTAGTACTTAACATGATCTTTCTGAGGCAGTGGTACCATTTTCCCCATCTTATGGGTGGAAAAACTGAAGCAGAGAGAAGTTAAGTAATTGGCTTTGTCACACAGTTACAAGTGTCAGAATCAGGGCTGACCACAAAATGTGCAAGCCAGAGTCCATGCATGTCATCGCTGCATCATCCTGTTTTTTCAGTGTTAGAGAAACCTTGCCAGGTTTTAATTTTTGAATCTAAGAGACTGTTCCCAATATATAGGGTAGGGTCCCTAGGCCTGGCCAGTGATCAGAGACAATCTATGGGGTGATTGGTGGGATGATAGGGGGGTCTCCGCTGCCACCTGTCTTGGCTGGTGGCCTGGCACTGCCTGGTGACCAGCCCTGTCCCATGCTGCTGTTGTTGCTGGTCACCTCCCTCTGCAGGGCGACCAGCAGGTGGGACAATTGGGGGTCCCTGCTGGCACCTGCCTTGGCTGGTGGTCTGATGCCGCCCACTTGCTGAGCATATTCCCCCTGGTGGTCAGTATACATCATAGCAACCAGTCGTTCTGCTGTTCAGTTGATTTGCATATTGGGGTTTTATTATATAGGATAGCCAAGCTATGGAAGCAACCCAAGTGCCCATCAATAGATAAGTGGCTAAAAAAGCAGTGCTACATACACAATGGAAAAACTACTCGGTTGTAAAAAAGAGGGAAATCTTACCATTTGGGATAGCATTGATGGACCTAGAGGGTATTATGTTAAGTGAAATAAGTCAGACAGAGAAAGACAAACACTATGAATTTACTTATATGTGGAATTTAAGGAACAAAACAAACAAACAAACAAAGCAGGAACAGACTCATAGATACAGAGAACAGACTTATGGTTTCCAGAGGTGAGGGGGTTTGGGAGACTGGGTGAAGAAGTAAAGAGATTGAGAAGCACAAATTGCTGTTACAGAATAGTCACAGATATAAGTTACAGCATATGGAATATACTCAATAATACCATAATAATTATGTAGGGGTCAGGTGGTTATTGCAATATTGGGGGGGCACTCTATAAAATATCTAATTGTCTAACCTCTATGTGATACACCTGATACCAATACAAAATACTGTAATACTGAATGTAGACTATAATTTAAAAATAAAAACAAACAAGAAAGCATCCAGCAAGAAAGTATCAAAACCCCAGCCTGGAAGCAATGGTTGCACATTAAAAACAAGATTATACTTGCACTAGTGTGTGCATACAAGTGTGTGTGTGCTCGCATGCATATTCCCCGATGATCCTCCTTGGGGAAGAGGATCATTAAAATGCCTATCAACGACCATAAATTCTATCCAAAGAGAAATAATTACTTCAGCTTATTCTGCTTTACAGAAAAATCTACCTACAATTAAATAATCAAGTGAAGCCTGGATCTTTTAAGGTATAAAAGAATGAATACTGCCTCTGGGAATTACACTGTTAGACCTTAAATGTGATACCAATGCTAGCATTTTTACACACAGGATTGATGCTGAAATTACGTTGGGGAATTCTGATTATAATGGAGGGGGGCAGGCAGAGCTAATAGTTGACTTACAGCTAAAGCTTTTCGAAGGACAGTAACACATACTCTCAAGAAAGAGTATGCATTGTAATAATACCAGAAGTTTGAGAGGAAATAGAGGAGGCATATAAAAATGCTTCAGAAAGTCAGAAGAGCTGATTGATTATGGGAAGATGTAACCCAACTTCCAAAGTCGGTGACTACAATGTCTTTAAAAGGAAATAAGGTTTCTGGTGTGAGGAGGAGGTAACATAAAATTGTGCTGAAAGAGAGAAATTCTGGAAAGGAAGAGATGCCGACTTGGAATAACTAAGATGGAAGTGCTATGAAGGACACGGAAAGAAGTCATTAGCTGGTTCCTGCACAGTTAAACTCCCAAGATTTTATGGAGAAGCCATAACCACCAAACTATTTCCTTTGATGACCCATCTAGCTGCCTATGGGCAGAATAACCCAACCAGTGCAGGCTGCCAGGTAACCAGCCAATAACTCAAGAAGAATTCAAAGATTGCTACTTTCCAAAGTTTGCAGTTTCTTCTTTCTGCTTCTTATTGAAATCCTGCTTTTGCCTTTCATAGATTAGATCAATGTGTGCATTAGATTCCTTTGTGTACAAGTAAAATAGCATGTTGATAACTACATACATGTTTGAGTTCTTTGACAGGAAGATTGAGGCTAGATGGAGATTTTAGAGGGAAGCTTTGGCTGAGCAGGCCTGGGTTAAAGCAGGACATACTCCAGATGAGATTATAAACCTCTTTAGTTACAGAGCCTCCTAAAATAGGTTTCCACTGCTCAGCTTCCTATTGAACTCAAAATAAGCAGAGAGTTTATATGGAATTGGGCACTGTTCAACTTTATTACCCTAAAAGGATGAAATCAGGATTTATCTGCACAAGGAAACAATTCTGCACTTCTTTTATTTTTTTAAAACACAAACCTTTTGTTTTAGAACAGTTTTAAGTTTATCAGAAACTGCAGATTTCCCATATACCACACATGCAGTCTCTCCTATTACATATTACATGACATTAGTATTGTATATTTGCCACAACTTATTAACTAATGTTAACACATTATTATTAACTAAAATCCATCATCTTTCAAATTTCCTTAGTTTTCACCCAACATCATGTTTTGGTCTGTTTGTTTTTTTGTTGTTGTCCCAGGATACCACATTACAGTTAGCCATCATGTCTCCTTACACTTCTGGCTGTGGCAGTTCATCAGACATTCCTTGTTTTTTATTACCTTAACAGTTTGAAGATTCTTGGTCAGGTATTTTGTAGAATTTCATTCAATATGGATTTGTCTTTTTTAAATTAGTTTGTATTTATTTTTTTCAATATGGATGTGTGTAATGTGGGATTTGTTTCTTTTTTTATTGAATTTATTGGGGTGACATTGGTTAATAAAATTATATAGGCTTCAAGTGCACAATTCTATAATACGTCATCTGTATATTGTATTGTGTGTTCACCACCCCAAGTCAAGTCTCCTTCCATCACCATTTATCACCTATTTATCCTCTTCTACCGCCCTCACCCCACTTTCCCTTTGGTAGTTGTTTGTGCCTGTGGGTTGTGGTTTTTGTTTGATTGGTTTTTGTTCTTTTGCTTAATCTCTTCACCTTTTCCCCCAGCCTCCCAACACTCTTCTACTCTGACAGATGTTAGTCTGTTCTCTATATCTATTAGTCTGTTTCTATTTTATTTGTTAGATTATTTTGTTCATTAGATTCCACATATGAGTGAAATCATAAGGTGCTTATCTTTCTCTGACTGGCTTATTTCACTTAGCATAATGCTCTCCAAGTCCATCTGTGATTTTTTTTTTTTCATGATTAGACTAGATGTATGTTTTGGGGAGGAAGTCCAAAAGATAAAAAGCCATTTTCTTCATATCAAGATGACTTATCACTGTTGATGTTAACCTTGACTGCATGGTTGAGGTAGTGTTTTTTAGGGTCTCCCACCAGGTAATTAGTCAGTCCTTTCTTCCCTTTTATACTGTAGTTAATTTTTAGAAGAGATTCCCTATGCACAGTCCACACCTAAGGGGTGGGGATTTATGTTCTATGTCCTTGAAGGCAGAGTTTCTATATAAATTATTAGGAATTCTTTATCTTAGTCATATCTTTATAAATGTATAAACTTATAGATGTTTATTTTATATTTTGGATTATAATCTGATATCTTTTATTTTGTTCCTCAATTTTTTTTCTAAGTTTTGCCGTTGTCTATTTAATTCCATCTCTAGCCACTCTCCCTTTCCTGAGATCAATGAATAGGACCAAAAGTTCCAACCTTCTAACCACAAAGTTGGTTCCACAGACAACCATCCCCCATCTCCTCATTTTAGACATCTTTATAGTTCTCATCACAAGAAATCCCAGGGATTTTAGGGGTTTCCAAGTATATACATTTCCTGCTCCTTAGTCTTCAACTTAATATTTTTACCTTTGATAATGTGAGTTATAAGAAATACATTGAAGGTGAAAAAATGAAGTTGAAGACTAAGGGGCAGGGGAATTATCTTGTAAGTCAAAGTAAGACGTTTTAATTATAAGTGAAATGGGAAAAAATAAGATGCTGATCAGGAAGGAGATGTGATCTGGTGTGAATTTAAAAGATAATTCCTATTGCTATATGAAAAATAACCATCCATGGCACAAACTTGAACAAAGGATACAAGGTAAATGGCTATGATAATTCTTCATGAGGTAGTTGGTGGCTTGACTAAAATGGGAACATTAGCTATGTCTTTGTAAAAAGTGGTCAAACTTAAGATATATTTTAAATATAAATCTCATAGGACTTAAAGATTAATTTGAACTCAAAGATTAGGTAAATGAAATATTTTGGTAACTGGTTTGCCATTGAATATAGTACTGATTAGATTCTATATTTTCTTTCTTTCTTCCTTTTCTTTTCTTTTAATGTGAGTGATTTTTATTTGGGTGGAATTACATTTCTTGGTTTCCAAAATCCCATTTTCCTTAATCCAGTCCTGGAAGATGTCCAGCTGGGGATTCAGTAGAGCTAGACACAAAGCCAGAGTCCTGGGCTTTGAAAGTGAGCATATTATGCCAGGAATATTACCTCATCGGTGTAGGGATCATTTAGGCTGATTATTTCTAAGAAACATCAGACATAGTAAAAGTCTAAAATTTGAGTGTAAATTACCCTTTAATAAGAGACATTTACATTGATAAGGAGAATCTTCATTTGTAAGGCTATCTCCCTCTGTGTACCAGAAAGAGAAGAATGACTCTAAATGTCTAGAAAATAAAGATTTAGATGTAGATAACAACCTTAATCTTGTTTATTGTGATTTTCCTTGTAACCTCCCATAACTGGCTTTCCCCATGTCTCCCTGCCCAAACATCTCCTTTTTTCTTTAGCTGGAGATAGTATTAAATGGGGTGGCTTTGGCCATTTCAGGGAATGGCTCAATTTTCCTCGGTCTCTCCCGTGTGTGTGTGTGTGTGTGTGTGTGTGTGTGTGTGTGTGTGTGTATATATATATATATATATATATATATATATATATATATATATATATCAAGCTTCTGTTTGTTTTTTCTCAGGTTAACTTGTCTTTTGTTACAGGGAGCTGGCAAAGAAAATATCACAGTCAAGCATTTGAGAGAACAAGAGCATAGAGAAGAGCAGAGTAAGATCACCTTCAATGGTGGGTCTCCAATCTTTCCCCATGGCCAGTGGGTTCCAACCTAATCTTGTTGATTGTCCTTTACCTAGTAACCTCCCATAACTGGCTTTCCCCATGCCCTCTCCACTGCAACATCTTTTGTCTTTAGCTGGAGATGGTATTTAAGGGGGTAGCTTTTGCCATTTCAGGGAATTGTTCAGTTTTCCTGGGTCTCTCCCATGTATAGAGGAGGTATACATGTTATTAGGATTCTGTTTGCTTTTCTCAGGTTAATTTGCCTTTTGTTACAAAGAGCCGCCAAGGAAATACCACAGTTAAGCACTATATAGAACAAGGCTTTACTTACGTAGAGGAGAGCAGAGCAAGATCACCTGCAATCGGGGGCCTTAGTTCCCCAGGCCAGCGGGTCTCTCCCAGTGGCCAGATGCAGAGCAGTTCGTCTATGTGCACCCCTCTGATGCCAGAGTCAAAGGAACCTTGTCCCCTCCCATCAGAAGACAGATAACACAGTAGGGTTTGTCAGGTGCCATATTACGTGCACACTTCCAGCAGAGACAAAAGAGCACTCATTAAGTCTGAAACAAGGAAGGATGTTCCCACACAAGATGATAAGCTGGGCACAGGCTGTGAGGACACTATCTCTTGGTAAGGAAATGTTTTAGGTCCAAGGCCCATTCTCATGTGGCTGAGTGGGGGTGGGAAGACTGCACAAAGGAGACTGCATTTGCCAACAGTGTGAATAATGGACAAGAGAATACAAGAGTCGTTGTATATTTTCATTATGTACTATGTATTTATGAGACTCAAGTGAAATATGCTGAAAATTTAGAAAATAAAATGTGGTTGATGGTTATAGATTAATGTAAAATCAAGAATTTGATCTATACATTAAAAAGAACACTCAAAAATATAACTGAAAAGATGAGTGCTAAATAGTAATCTACTAGTAGTGATGGATAAATGTATTTAAATATCAATGAACTGTATACCTATAAATGGCTAAGATAGTAAATTATATATATAAAACTATATATATTTAAATACATATACAACTATATATATAGTAAAAAGTGAATAAAGACAATTTAAAAATAAATAAATAGGAATCCCTAATATAATATATCAAGTAATAAATTTATGAAGGAAAGTATAAGATTTATACAAAAAAAAATCTAAGATTCCACTGAAAGAACTAAAACAATTTGGGGTAAATTGAAAGAAATAGTGTGTTTCTGTATTTAAAAATTAGATAACAAGTATAGCTATTCTTCTTAATTAAAATAGAATATATTAAAATAAAAATTAGAGCAACCAGATGATTTACTGTTTTAACTTAACAAACTTATATAAATATATTCTGGAAAAGTTGTCTTCAAGAATA
The DNA here is from genome assembly GCA_011751065.1 of Lasiurus cinereus. NCBI lineage: Eukaryota > Metazoa > Chordata > Mammalia > Chiroptera > Vespertilionidae > Lasiurus > Lasiurus cinereus. Next base: position 2,049,835 of record JAAGEH010000029.1, on the reverse strand, counting down.
TGATGCATAAATATGAAAAATAAGATTAATACAGCAAAAATGATTTTATTAAAGGCAGACAGATAAGTGGAAAAAGAAATTAAATGCATAATGACATATACCTATGCCTTTCTTTTTAATTAAATCTTCCCAGTTTCTCTTTAAATGTGGGGGTTCATCCCATATACATGTAGTTTTACAACTTATATTCCTGGTTTTGTTCTTGCAATCTCACTTTAAGTTTACAAATTATTTTTCTTTATTCTTTTCCTAACATTTTCTAGTTTGCTACATTACTATTAATTCTATTTATTTCCTTGTTAATTGGACATTATACTGGTTCTTATCATCATTCTACTAGGATGAGTATTCTGCCTTCTGTGCTCAAACTTAAAAGCATTTATCTTAAAATGAAAATGCTGACCATGTTTCTTGACTTTATCCCCTACACCAGTAGGATGAAACATTTTGAACATTTCTTCACTGGTGCATACTCCTATAACTTGCTTGGAATACTTTTACTTAACTCCTTTCTTGCTCGCTCATTCTTAGGCTTTAAAGATAGTTTAGAACTTTTTCTCAAATCCTCAAACAAGGTTATTTTTCCATTGATTTTTAGAGAGTGGCAGAGAGAGGGAATGACAGAGGGAAATATCAATGTGAGAGAAACGCAGCAATCGGTTGCCTCCTGCACAAGCTCTGACCAGGGCCAGAGCTGAGGAGGAGTCTGCAACCAAGGTACATGCCTTTGACAGGAATTGATAGGGGGCGTGCAGGAGGCAGCAAATAGATATTTCTCTCTCATCGGTGTTTCTAACTCTCTATCCCTCTCCCTTCCTCTCTGTAAAAGCAATAAATATATATTTTTAAGAAATAATTCCTTTTCCCTGATGCAAAAAGGGAAAGAAGCCTTCCACCTTTCAGAGCATTTTCGTAGAAAACCTCTAATTGTAAATTCTTTCTGTTTGTTTGAGACGTATATAAATCTTTTAAACACCTAAATAAGCTCCTTTACAGGTTAAAATTTTTATATAAAGCTAATTAAAACTTTATAATCTTTCTCTAGGAACAGGGAGCCAAATTTTTAAAAATATAATCATCAGCCCTAGCTGGTTTGGCTCAGTGGATAGAACGTTGGTCTGTGGACTGAAGGGTCCTGGGTTCAATTCCAGTCAAGGGCACATTGCTCAGGTTGTGGACTCAATCCCCAGTAGGGAGCATGCAGGAGGCAACTGATCAATGATTCTCATCATTGATGTTTCTATCTCTCTCTCTCCCTCCCCCTTCCTCTCTCAAATCAATGAAAGAATATTTTTTTTAAAGAAATAAAATCATCAAAGAAGATGGCATCCCTATCTCATATTTTCTGTGAGAAACTAGGAGCCTAAAACTTCAGCAAGAGTCTTGTTCCAAAACTACCTCCTATATTATGAGAAATTTCTTGTTCTTTTGGATAAAACCAATTAGCTAACCCAGATGGTCAGCCCAACTACCAGTGAATTGAGGATGTGCCATCAAGTCCTCTTACAAGAGGACTAGTTATTTAAAAAAAGAATAAAAATAAAATGATTTTTAAGAAGTAGATAAATAACATTAATTTTATGGCAAGAAAAATAAAGGAGAAATCTAAAAGTACAAACAGATAAGAATAAATAAAAAACTTAGTATGTGTCCCATTAAAAAAAAACAAAAATATATATATACCCTATCTAACAAAAGAGTAATATGCAAATTGACCTTACCTCTGTTACACTTACAAGCCACGCCCACCAGCCATGCCCACCAGCCAATCAGAGCAAGTATGCAAATTAACCCAACCAAGGTGGCTATGGCCACAGAAAGGCCTGGGTTGCCCCTGGCGATGGAGGAAGTCAAAATTTCTGCAGAAACAGGCTGGCGCTTAAGGCAACAAAGTTTCAATGGCTGAGCCAGCAGAAGGCTTGGCTTTGCTCCAGGCTACAAAGTTTCAATTGTAGAAGATAAATGAATCCCAGATACTAGGGCCTCCACTTGGGTCACTGCGGGGCATGGCCAGCCTCTAAACCACCAAAGGTCCCTCACCCAGGCCATCCCATGCCCCAAAGGAACCCTTATCCTGATCTGGGACACCCTTCAGGGCAAACCAGCTGGCCCCCACCCGAGCACCAGGCCTCTATCCTAGCTAATAAAAGAGTAATATGCAGAATGACCATCATTCTAACACTCAAGATCGCTGCACCCATGTGGTCACAAGATCCTGCCCCCATGTGGACACAAGATGGCCACCACAAGATGGCCAGTAGGGAAGGGCAGTTGACAGGGACCAGGCTTGCCAGGGAGGGCAGTTGGGGGTGATCAAGCCTGCAGGGAAGGGCAGTCAGGAGTGACCAGGCTGGTAGAGGAGGGAAGTTGGGGGTGACCAGGCCCATAGGGGAGGGCAGTTAGGGGCAAACAGGGTGGCAGGGGAGCCGTTAGGCATCAATCAGGCTGGCAGGGGAGTGGTTAGGGGGTGACCAAGCTGGCAGGCAGAAGCAGTTAGGGGAAATCAGGAAGGCGGGAAGGTGAGCAGTTGGGAGTCAGCAGTCCTGGATTATGAGAGGGATGTTCGACTGCCCAATTAGGCCCATCCTACCTGGATCATGCCTAAACAGGCAGACAGACATTCCTCAAGGGGTCACAGATTGGAGAGGGAGCAGGATGGGTTGAAGGAATTTCATGCACCGGGCCTCTAGTATACACACACACACACACACACACACACACACACACACACACACATTTTATTGATTTTAGAGAGGAAGGAGTGGGAGAGAGATAGAAACATCAATGATGAGAGATAATCACTGATTGGCTACCTCTTGAACACCCCACATTGGGGTAGAGTTCGCAACCTTGGCATGTGCCTTGACCAGGAATTGAACTATGACCTCCTGGTTCATAGGTCAAAGCTCAACCCCTGAGCCATGCCAGAGAGGCAAGATGTATTACATTTTAAAAATTACTTCCTTCCTAAATATGCATAAATTGGATCACAGAGTTGAACTAAACTTCAGTGGCAAAATGTGGATTTCTTTTTGATGGCTACAAAATGCAAAGTATCAAGACTTTGTGAGCTGTTGCCCTTTTACTCAGACACCTCACATTTCTCACACTGCTCTTTTGAAGTCTCATTCCAGAAAAAGTTTTGATTTTGGTTACTCAAGCTGTAGAGTGAATTATATCAATGTGTTACTACTCTTCCTTATATTATGTATTGTGATATACTGCTTCATGATTGAAAGAGCACCAGTCTTGTAGTCAGAAGAGTATGCATTTTAATTCCCGTGATGTCACTAAATTAGGTGTGGAACCTGGAGAAAATTTATTTATTTTTCTGACCTGTTTATTTTCTAGAAAGGAGAATAAGGTCTTATTTATAGAAATCCTAAATACCCAGTGCACAGATTTGTGCATATTAAAAAAAATTATTTAGACGGTGGCCAGCAGGGTGGGACTGGGTAAGATGGACCAGACATGCCCTGGAGCCAATCTACTGTGATCCCCCCAGACCTCAGCTGGCTACACCTGGGGTAATGAAGGGCTGGAAGGGCATCTGTGGAGTGAGCAGGGGTCCCTCTGGCAGGTGGGGTCCCTTGGCCTGGGCTGTGGGAATTGAGCCTAAACCGGCAATCTGACATCCCCCAAGGGGTCTCAGAGTGCAAGAGGGCACTCTGCAAAGATGCTATCACTCAGCGGCTCCTGCATTGAGTGTCTACCCCCTGGTGGTCAATGCACATCATACCTACTGGCCAGTCAACCAGTCCCTTAGCCTTTTATCTATATAGAAGATTGTGACAATTAAATATAATATTGAATACAAATTCAATAAATGGTGTCGATCAATATTTTGGACTTAGGAATGTTACTATTGTTACCTTTATTCTTATTTTAATCTTTTGTTATAGCAACATTGGGCATGGTACATATTCTCTTGTAGCCACAGCCTCCAAATATGTCAAGTGGGAATAATAACAGTATCTATTTACTGGTTAATGTGAGGGTTAAATGAGTTAATATATGTAAACCACATAACAAAATGCCCTGCACACTGTAAATGCCATATAAATGTTAGCCATTATTATCAGTATTAGAGGAATTTGATTTTATGTGCATCCATGAACAGATTACTGGGGGGTATTTGAGGTATATAAAAAGGGTTCTATGAAAGTAACTTCACAGGGTGATCTGATCATAAAGAATCTGAGACAGGTCATAGTGGGTAGTCACACCCAAGGCATGTAACTTTTTTAGTAAAAGGTTTATTTTTGCCTTAAGCAAGCACTGTGCATTGTTTCTGTGTACCTAGGTTAATGTACTTTTGAAATAAGAGTAATCATTCTATGCCCAGCCGGCATTGCTCAGTGGTTAGGTGTTGACCTATGAACCAGGAGGTCACTGTTTAATTCCCAGTCAGGGCACATGCCTTGGTTGTGAGCTCAATCCTCAGTGTGGGGCATGTAGGAAGAAGCTGATCAATGATTCTCTCTCATCATTGATCTTTTTATCTCTCTCCATTACGCTCTGAAATCAATAGTATGTGCATGTGTGTGTGTGTATGTGTGTGTGTGTGTGTGTGTGTGTGTGTGTGTGTGTGTGTATTAGCCATAACTATCCTATAATTTAATCCCACCTTCCTTTCTTCTGCCTCCATGTAATCTTCCTTAGGTTCCAAATGTCTAAAAGAAACTGCAAGAGTGTCATTCTCCAGAGCATTTCAGATTTTGCTTTCGGACAATTGTTGTCTATTGGGCACAAGTAAATGCCCTAAAAATTCTCTGTAGGTTTGGATACTTCTTACATTGATAACAGCAAAGTTGAGAAAGTGTGGTTTAGGTAGAAGGAAAGTACCAAATTTAAAAAGGTAGTTTTCAAGCCAGTTATGATAGATAAATGAAGTCTAATTTGGCTGGAGAATTCTAGGAGACTGAGCATTATACAGCTTCAGAGTTTTCCCATCCAAAGATGGTAGGAAAATGGAGTTTGTGTCCATCAGTTCCCAGTAGTCATGCTAAATGCTGCTGGCAGGTAGATGACTGGGATTGGCATTATCACCCTCCATCATAGTCTGCGTGCAGGCAGAGTGGCTCCAGGGGCCAGAGAGAGACTTCAAAGTCACAGTTGGAGGCTTGCAGACAGGTGCTGAAATGTCACATGCCCAAGAGATGTATGGGTGGGACAGTATCAACATCTGATACCTACTCCCAACACAGGGCACAGAGTAGATGCTAAAGATTGTTGATTGAATTGTTGAATGATGATGTAGACCTGGAAAATAACTTTCATATTTGTTTCAGAGTTTATTTGATTTCCCACGTAGAAAGGAAATTAGCTCTTTCTTTGTCACCTGGCGATGGCTGCATCTTGAAATGTTTATCTGTCATTCTCCTGGGATGTGCTAGTTTACAGTCACCCTCTAAGTTTACTTGCTTTAAAAATTATACACCTTGAAGAAAATTGTACCTGTCTGCTTATAACTTTTCCGGAATACTCCAAAGAATATGAACTAAAACTTGCCACGTTTTATGACAGCAATAAAATAAAAAGTGATATTCTGCCATGATCACAGTAAGTGCAAGCTGTTTTAAGACAAATCTATAAGAAAACGCAAAAACATATGCAAATATGGTAACTTCTTGCACAGATTTTCAAAAAGGAACATAAATGATACCTGGATCAACTACTGAGTATTTAAAAACTGCAGGGTTCTTTCCCTACACATTCACACTACCATGTCCCCACGCTGACAACATTTGCTAAACAAGTACTGCTTAAAAGGATTTCACATCACTGAGAGAAAAAGGCAACTCATAATATAAAGCATTACACTGCAAGTTAAGCTGGCCTGTTGATAATACAACATTGATTTGTGTTGCTTCAGATTCTAGAGGCAATAGGAAAACTTTGTAACATTAAGCTACAAAATAAACCTTTTACTTTGCCTCCCTGTGTATTCCTTCTCTGTGGTCCACGGAGATTTTCTGAATCATTGACTTCTTCATATGTCCACAACGTATAGAAATCTTAGAAGAGTGCATCAAGTGTTCAATAAGTATTGTTATGATTTCAGATTGATGGGGTCCATTCTCAACCTTACAAAATTAACAAGAGTGATCCCATAGTTGTGTTCGTGGTGGAGTAAGTAATATGGCAGTGAACATATACTTAGTCACTGAAATCAGATGGTGGGTATTAACACAACTACTGTGTATGAAGCAACTAAATAAACTATTTCTAAACAAATGTGTCCTTCAGCAATGCTTTTCATTAGATCCCTGGAGAAAAGAGCTTTGATCTTCAATAAACTGTTACATCTGCTATGTTGTGTTTCCATTTTATTTATTTATTTTTAAATCCTCTCCCAAGGATATTTTTCCATTAATTTTTAGGGAGAGTGGAAGAGAGGGTGAGAGAGAGAGAGAAATATCAATGTAAGGGAAACACATTGATTGGTTGTCTTCTGCACACATACCCAGACCAGAGCTCTGGCTGTGGAGGAGCCTGCAACCAAGATATGTAACCTTGACCAAAATCTAACACAGAACCCTTTAGTCCATAGGCCGAGGCTCTATCCACTAAGCCAAACTGGCGAGGGCCTGTTTCCATTTTAGCTGCATAATTTTTGGTTATATAAATAACTGTATGACCTCTTCCCAAATGGGCAGAAGGAATTCTGACCAAAGAAGAACTCTCTCCATTGCCTTTTTTTCTGGAAGTCTCAATGGCTGAATCAGACTCTCAGTGCTTCTGTCCATCAAGTTCCTGTAAACAGTCTGGTGTGCTCACAGACCTTGTGGTCTGATGTTCAAGGGTGGAGGTTCCGGATATAGTGAGTCTGATTTCAAACTCTAGCTCTGCCAAGTTTATCATCTCAGTCAGCATGAGCACATAAATTTAAGATCTCTAAGGCTCAGTTTCTTAAACTGAAAAATGAAAATAATACTAGTATAGAATCAATAATAGGCTTACTGTGGGGATAAAGTGAGATAATTAAGGTAATGTCTGGTTTATCTTAAATTATCAAATTGTTAGCTGATTAAAATTTTAAAACCTTTTTCCTACTATCTTCAGTGACTACAAATGATATCTATATACGATGCTTGTAAGAGTCCTTATAATTTTAAGTATATAACTTAATAACATGGAGGCCATGAAATACTTTTCCAAAGAAGACCAAGACTGGAACAACCCCTCAATAGAAAGATGATGCAAGTCTATCATCCTTATCCTTAATAAGAAACAGTAATATTAATTTTCCCCTAGAAAACTTAGATTAAAAGGGATCAAACACATGTTCTATGACTACCCATATTCTGTTTGGATTTCATACTAAGTTATTAACTATTTTCTGTTAATTTGGAAAATTTAAATTGATTATCTGCCAATACACTTGACTACTTATTTACTGGTAGTGCAAACATTGCTTTGCCATTGTAAACATATGATTATCTTTTTTAAAAAATATATTTTTTTATTTCAGAGAAAAAGGAAGAGGTAGAGAGAGAAACATCAAAGATAAGAATCATTGATTGGCTGCTTCCTGCACACCCTGCATTGGGGATCTAGCTCACAACCCAGGTGTGTCCCCTGACTGGGAATTGAACCATGACCTCCCAGTTCATAGGTCGACACTCAACTTTGAGCCACGACTGGACTATCGTTATCTTTCCATGCCAATTATTGTGAGTTATTTAACTTCTTATCCAGTTTTACAAGGAGTGCAAATAAATTACGGCCTGTAATAATCTCTGTATTTAGCATTTTGGGGTTTCTAGTTAATCTTTGTAAAACTATATGGCAACCATGAACATTGGCTGCTCAGACCTTCTTTCAAGAGAGAAACTTCTGGAAGAGTAGAGTTGGCATACAGGCTTCACTTGTCACCTCCTTGGAATCTCCTATGCCATTCACGCCAAGGCTATAGTCTCCCAGGGAAGCTTTCTGACAGGAACTGAGCAGGACAAGTGTATCAGCCAGGGTTTCACCACAAAACCAGAATCATAAAGAACTGGTTTGCATGATTGGTGAGGGGGGACTGGGGGGGCGGTGCCTAACTAGCCAAATTCAAAATCCATAGGTCAAGCTGGCAGGAAGGGTATGCTAGAACTCAAGTACCACCTGAAGGTACCATCCAATCCTGTTTACAGGTTAAACTTCTTCCTCCTTGGGGAAATCAGTTCCACTTTAAGGCCTTTTTACCTGACTGATGAGGCCCACCCAGATGATCAAAGCTACCTCCTTTACAGAAAGTCAACTGATTGTAGATGTTAATCACATCAACAAAATACCTTCACAGCAACAACCAGATTAGAATTTTAATAACTAGGTAGTATAACACGGCCAACTTGATGCACAAAATTGAGGACTATAGGAGGAGAATTAGAGGTAAGCTACTTCTGCCAATATGGGATTCCTTCACTGGGCACTTAGGATCAGACAGCAAATTAATGAGTTAGAAGAATGAGTCTAGTAAGAAAAGCAAACACTCAAATTTGGACTAAGTCATTATTCTGAAATAATACAGTTTTTTTTTGGTTTTGGTTTTTGTAATGCATTACTAAATTTAAAATACTGTCAACAAGGATGATTGTCAGCTATATTTTTTATTTCATTGATCATTTGTATTAAAATTTCTAATCTATTAATAGGCTTAGAATTAAAAATCCAAAACATAGTATCAAAGGTTAATATGTATTACAAAACTTTGTGATACGTGTAAATTCCACAAAAACAAGTCAATAATTTCTCTATATTAATTATATAAAATGTAATGCTTGCTTTTCCTTACACCTCTAACAATTACAGCTATAAAATGATAGTGTTATAGTAACTGGCACTGAAATTTAGAGGAATAATTCCCAACATTTATAGATGCAACACTATTAATTTATAATATTACTTTAATCTCAACTTCTTTAAATCAATTCCTTTTAAGCATGTACACATTAAATATTGCAAAATCACATGTTAACATTTATAAGCCATTATTAGTTCACTTTATTACCAATTAGATTAAAAAATTGCTCCTATTGTTGTATTCTTCACAATGTAAACTAAACCTCACCCATCAATTAAACTTCAAGAGAATGCCTTACTGAGCAAGCGAGGCACCAACTCAAATGGCTTGTCATAGTTCATTGCTAAAATTTGTTCATTTTCTTTCATTTCTGAAAATTAAATATGTTAATTAACTTACTTTTGCCTACTTTTACATATTCAATACATAACTCTGTTCTATCCTAAGGCAAAATATAGAACATATAAAACCTATGCATCAACATAGACTTCATAGTGCTGTTTATAGAATGGGAAAAATAAAAAGAGCTAAATATCTAATAATAGAATTATATTTTAATGAAATTCAACTCAAGATTATTCAGCCACTGGAAACAATTGCTAGGAAACCAATAAAATAATACAGAGAAGTGCTTTTCAGTTAATATTACTGAATATTAAATATTACTAATTAAAAAACATGTACAAAAATGATTACAACAATATTCATGAAAAGTATATCCAAACTGGCATGAAACGATATGAAATGCTAACAGTTTGAATTACTGAGTGGTTAGAATTTATTTTTCCCTTTATCATGCAATGCTAGAAAGTATAGGAATTATTAAATTAAGCAATGTTTAATAAACTTAAGCAACTGGGCAATTTGGAAATAGTCACAAGTTAAATGGGAAGAGGCAGTAAGTTTAAAGAACTTCAGTTAAGGTCCATGCAAAATTCAATATCTCAACATCAATTGTACTGGGCTTTCAACTTTGTATTTAAAACAAGTCTCTTCTCAAGGGGTGATATTTCTCATTTCTGTCAAGATAGATAAATTCTGAAAAAGCAGTTGTGATTTATGAATTTTGGTGACACCAGAAAAGGATGAAATGTAAATTCAACTTTAATGAAAAATAGGTGGTTTTTTAAAAAAATTAATGGTTTTACTTTAATTTTCTTACTGAAAAAAAATGAGAAAAATAAAATGACATTGAGAAACTATGATGAAATATCTTGACTAAGGAATCCCTCCTACATGCAATGTAGGGAAATGTGGTTCACTCCTACTGAAGGTCAATAAAGCAAGTTTTTAGAAAAATCTTAGTCTGAGAGAGAGAGAGAGAGAGAGAGAGAGAGAGAGAGAGAGAGAGAGAGGAGAAAGAAAGGGAAAGAAAGGAGGAAGGGAAAGAAAGAAAGAAAGAAAGAAAGAAAGAAAGAAAGAAAGAAAGAAAGAAAGAAAGAAAGAAAGAAAGAAAGAAAGAAAAAGAAAGGGAGGGAGGGAGGAAGAATCTTAGAGGTGCAGGGTTTTGGAAGAAATTTGACTGAATAACTGTCTCAATGCAATGTTGAAGAAGTGTACATGCAGCCCAAATTATCCATCCAACTTCCAGGATGCACATTTCCCAGAGGGGAGAGCATTAGAAGTGGGGGAAACATTTCAGTTCATGGCATTATTCATTTGGTCACTTCTCTGCCTATGAAGTTAAAAGTAGAAAAATCTATGTTTTTCAAAGTCAATACTGTTATTATTTCTATTCTAATAGCAAGTAGTTGAATCACCTTTCCTCTAAGCCGGTAGAATCTGGACCAAAATTCAGAACATCCTAATTACCTTAGTTAAAATGTATTTTCTCCTAAGACCCATGAGCAGAAATGAGCACATTTCGGCATCTAGATATTGTGGAAAAGATAGATGCGTTGGCCCAAGGGATAGACTGCTCATTTATTTAAAAATGTAATTCCAAATTGATCTTCTTTTCCTGCTATTGGGAGTCACTGTAGTTCCTCCTGAGTTCATTAGTATTTCTGAAATATGACACATTCATCCATCAAATCAATTAGGCCTCCTTGAATTTATAGGTCTTTCTCTTTGATTTAAGTTTCCATTTTATTAGTATTCTATACATCTTAATGAAGTCAAGTGACACTGAAAATTCGTCCCATTAAAGTAATTATATTTCAAAGGTATAAATAATCTCTACATGCTAATTTAAAAATCCCCATCTAAAACACAGATGAACTCTTTTCTTTTACACTCACTCTCCACTTTTCATGGTATGATTTGCTATAGAAGCTGGTATTTCACCTAGAATTAGCAATGCTCTTCCAGACACACAGAAGCTAGGACACTGGCCTCTAGGTCTATTGAAATTCATTTTGGCATCACTGAATAGAGATTCTTATATTTTTAAAAATTCAGACACTATATCATTTTGCTTAATGACTACATTAATTGTATTTGGAATTAGATATATCATTTTTTCCAGCTGAGTTTGTTTTTGTCACAATTGCTTAACCACCATCTTTGAAAACACGTAAAATTTTTTTTAAATATCCTATTGTACCATCACTGGAGTTTGTAAGGACAATAAGAAACAAAATCAACATCATATTATACTAAATTCATTTCCTCCATAAATCAACATTTCCCCCTGACTTTTGTTTTTAATAACATTATCTTCCTAGTCATTCAATTTCAAAATTCCAGAGAGACCTGTGGCTTTTCTTTCACAAACAAATATTCTAATGTAATATTTCTTTAATTGGTCCCTTTTTTCTTCTATGTACTGCCCCTGTTCCAAATTAGTTTGTGATATACTTTTCTAATGGATAGTTATACTTGACTGTTTATCTGAAAATCTGACTTCCAATTTCTCCATAAAACATTACTTCTTTAAATACTATTTATTTCATATGCCCTGTATGTCCAGTCTATGCCATAGCGTAGAAGTGAGGTGTGCAGTTTGAGGGTTCACTCAACTATGCTTAAGCCACTTGCCTTGGAGTTCCTTCTTTCCCACTGGATGGAAATGACAGTGACACCAGGGCCTTTTGGAAGACGTGGTTTAAAGATAGCTGAGCTGCCTCGCAACCCTGGGTGTCCCTGGATATGCTCATGGAGCCCTCACTCATCTACTTCTCCTGGACTTCTCTGTGTAAAAGAGCAAAATACCTCTATCTTATTTGAGCCAATGGTTTTCAGGAGGTTTCTTTTTTTAGAGTACTTTAACCTATGTTTTCGCTAACATGTAGAAAGTGTAAAGTTATTTTTGGCAGAGCAATATCATGACAACTACAGCTCAATTCAATTTTTTTTCTTCAGAGAACCAAACATTGTAAGAATACTGGTAAATACTGAATATTGCTGAGTTTGGGGGAGATTTATTTGCCATCAGTGTTCAGATTGATCTCCTGCCAGAATCCCACTCTGGAGTTCTAACAATTTAAATCCAAAGTAAATTGTGTACTTAGGTTACCAGGGGCATTCTCAATTCGGCATGTTCTAAGTTAACTTCAGCTTCTAGGCGTCCACTCATATCTCACTGACCTAAACTTGTCCACATGGACCCATCTCAGCTTAAACTCAGTGGTTTCTATTACTAAAAGGAAGAAGGCTGTAATGGATATTGAGAACGAGCAATCCACCAAATCTTTATCAAATAGAGTTCATATTTCCAACCCATGCATCAAATTGGCTTTATGTTCCAGTGCCATGCGACTTTTCAAGTTAATGAAAGTATTCTACGGAGTTCTTAAAGTGCACTTCTTAATTTCCTAGCTCTTCAAAGCATGATATAAATATTCTGATAATATTATAGGGTGGGCCAAAATATAGGGTTACAGTTGTTTTGTGGAAAATAATATAATAATTAATAAATAAATAATAATACAATAATAAATGTTGTGTTTCATGTACTCACAACTGTAATTCTATTTTTGCTCTACCCTGCATTCTGCTATCACGAAGCTTTCTGGATTCTTTCAACCTCACTCTGATCATATACCCATCCATGCAATAGACACTCACTTAGGCATCATCTCTAAGCTAAGACTTGGATTCAGTCTTAGGCAATTTTAGGTGAACAAGAACATGTCTGGCCTAGACAGGGTCATTCTCACACTCCTATAGGTTGTTGTTTCATTTAAATTGGCATTTGTTTCATGCTCCATTTAATTGGAATTATTTGTTTACATGGTCAATTTTTATTTTTACCAATTCTTTGGGGCCAAGAACCACCCTTGATTTTTTAAAATATATTTTATTGATTTTTACAGAGAGGAAGGGAGAAGGATAGAGAGCTAAAAACATCAATGAGAGAGAAACATTTATCAGCTACCTCCTGCACACTGCCCACTGGGTATGTGCCCGCAACCAAGGTACATGCCCTCTACCAGAATCGAACCTGGGACCCTTCAGTCCACAGGCTGATGCTCTATCCACTGAGCCAAACCGGTTAGGGCTACCCCTTGATTTTTTAATCCCCTCACCATTTAACAAAGGAATAACCTATTATAGTTACAGAGTGAACTACCTGAAAGAATGAATGAAAGAATAAACCATATTGTCAGTAATGCATCTCTTATACTCAAGTTCCATAAGTCACTATTTTTCAAATTGACTTTGTTTCATAGTGAACCACATTACTTCCTTTCAAATTTGTCATTACTCCCCAAATCAAAGTAGGCTTTGTGGTTTAAATATAGAAATTTATTTTTTCAATCAAATACCTTCTGAGATAATATAAAGCAGATATTTCAAAAACGAATAAACTGTGCTGCTGTCACTTAAAACACAAATGTCTCTTTCTTAGCTCTCCTGGTACTTCATTAAAATTTTAATATATGGAATAGAAACATATAAGGCCTCAAAACCACGGGAGTAGAGACATCAACAAATAAAAAATGACAACAAATAACTTTAGAACAGGTACAGTGTTAATGATTCAGTAAAACCTTTTGCAACAAAGAATACCATGGAGTGGGTACAGTTGATGGCTAACATCAGCCCTGCAAACCCTGAAGAAACTTTGAATTCAGAAAGACCAAGTGAAATAAGAGCAATAGTGAGAATTTGTGTTGATAACAGGTTAATGAGAGTCAATTTCTCCCCACTCCTACAGCTGCCTCCTTTTGATTCTCATAAAATAATCATGGAATGCAGATATTTACCACATCTTCCCAAATCCTTCTTCCCTGGTAAAAATTAACACATCCCAGGAGGTCTATATGGGGAGGCTTGACATGAAGCCAACTAGGATTGCAAGTGAAGAATTGGTTTGCACTACAATAGAGATTAGAGGTCCCTGTGTGATGGAGAGAATAGAATAGATACAATAGGCATGAGAATTGCATATTTGGAAAATGTTAAAAATATGATAAAAGAATTGCTGGACTTAAAAAATAATGCATTTGCAATTCCTATAAACATACAACCTTCCAAAACTGAATCAACAAGAAACAGAAAATCTAGACAGACCACGGGAAGTTTTAGCCACAACAATCAGACAAGAAGAAAATATAAAAGGCATTCCAATTAGAAAGAAGGAAGTAAAATTATCATCTTTGAGATTACATGATATTGTACTAGAAAACACTAAACAACCAACAAAAAAAAACTGTTAGATATGAATATGGTAAAGTAGCAGGATACAAAATTAACATCCAGAAATCAGTTGCATTTTTATATTCTAACAATGAACTATCAAAAAGGGAAATTAAGAAAATAATTCTATCTATAATTACACTCAAAGAAATAAAGTGCTTAGGGATATATTTAACAAAGTGGATAAAAGAACTGTGCTTGGAAAAATTATAAAACACTGAAGAAAGAAATTAAAGAATATATGAATAAATGAAAACATATACCATGCCCATGGACAAGAAGAATTAACATTATTAATATGCCTATAGTACCTAAAGCAATCTATAGATTCAAGAGAATTCCTATTAAAATACCAATGCTGAATTTCATAGAATTAGAACAATAATCCAAAAATTTATATGGAACCCCAAATAGCCTTAGCAGTCTTAAGAAAGAACAAAGTTGGATGTGCCATGCTACTTGATATCAAACTATACACAAGGGCTATAGTAATCAAAACAACATGGTACTGGCATAAAAAATAAACATAGATCAATGTCTGATTGGCTACTATCATAAATCAACAAACCACAAGTGTTGTTGAGGATGTGGCACTGTTGGTGGAATGCAGATTGGTGCAGCCACTATGGGAAACAGTATAGCATATCCTCAAAAAATTAAAAATGTAACTGCCTTATTCCTCAGCTATTGCACTTCTGGGAATGTGTCCAAATAAAATAAAAACATTGCTTTGAAAGAATATATGCACTCCTATGTACATTGCAATACTATTTATAATAGTCAAGATTTGGAAACAGCCCAAGTGCCCATCAGTAGATAAGCAGATAATAAAAAAAGCAGTGGTACATTTAGATGATGAAATATTATGCCACCATTGAAAAGAATGAAATCTTACCATTTGTGGCAGCACGAATGGACCTAGACGGTAATATGCTAAGTGAAATATGTTAGTCAGAAAAAGACAAACACGATAGTACTTCACTTATATGTGTAACCTGAAGAACTAAGAAATAAAACCAAAACAGTCATAGGTATAGAGAACAGATTGATGGTTGCCAGAGGAGAGTGATATTAGAGGACTAGGTGAAAAAAAAGGTAGAGGAATTGAGAAGTACAAAACGGTAGTTACAAAATTGTCATGGGAATGTAAATTACAGCAAAGAAAATACAGTTAATAATACAATAATATTGAAATAACTATTTATGGTGCAGGTGGGTACTAGAAACAGTAGGAGGAACACTTTGTAAAGAATATTATTATCTAACTACTATGCTAATGCTATATACCTGAAACTAATACAAAATAATATTGAAAACAAACTGTAATTAAAACAATTAATTAATTAAAATCTGGGGAAAAATAAAAGTAAGCCATTTGAATTTGACTGGAAATGTACTTCACTAAGTGCCACAAGGGCCATATATCAAAGCGGTTAGAGAAGGACCAAACCGTCAAAATACTGTGCATTGGTAGTAAACAATGAATACCCAGTGAAAATACCATGTTTTAGAGTTCTAATGATGCATAATCTATTACTCCCCAAAATTTGTGATTAAAACAACAATAAACATTTATTATCTCTTGCAGTTTCTGTAGCTCAGGAATTTGGGAGTAGCTGGGTGAGAGGTTCTGGATTATTAATCCTCATGAGGCTACTGTCAAATGTTGACCAGGGCTGTAATTATCTAAAATCTTGACTGCTCCCAGCCGGTGTGACTCAGTGGCTGAGTGTTGACCTATGAACCAGGAGGTCATGGTTTGATTCCCAGTCAGAGCATATGCTGAGCTGCAGAGGGCTTGTTTCCTAGTGTGGGTAATGCAAGAGGCAGCCAATCAATGATTCTCTCTCATCACTGATATTTCTATCTCTCTGTACCTCTCCCTCTCTGAGATCAATAAAAATATATTTTTAAAAATCCTATATAATAAAAGGCTAATATGCAAATAGACTGAACAGCAGAACAACTGAACAACTGATTGCTATAATGTGTGCTGACCACCAGGGGACGTGCGGGGAACATGGCGGGCATGGCAGCAGGCAACAGAGTGCCAAACAGGGCAGGTGTCAGCCACATGGGATGGTGGGGCAGGTAAGCGGGGGCACCAGACCAAGGCAGGGTGCCAGTCACTGTCATCAGGGCAAGCCTATGGTAGTTACTGAAAATTCTCTGCTCCCACACACTGCAGTCCCACCTGGCACTGGCACCTGCTACTGGTGCCAGCCCGGCTCACACCCGCTGCCAGCACCTGGTCCCAGCCCCAATCTCTCGGTGCCATCAGTTGGTGTGAATAGCAACTGCTGGCCCTGATGACCCCTGAGGGCTTCTCCACCTCCCCTTGCTCCTCAGGGGTGATCGGGACAGCAGCCACCACTTATACCCACTGACAGTGTAGGCCCTACTCAGAGCACCCACTGCTGGCATTGGCCCCAATTGCTCCACACTGTCAGTGGGTATGAGCAGGGCCAGCACCATCAGGGCATGGGAGCAGCAGCAGCAGGAGTGTGTCTGTTGGCAGACAGGGGACCAGGGGCCATGGTGTGGGCACAGAGAATGGGCCAAGATCTGCCCCTGTGTCCACTGCAGCCTCACGGCCCACAGTTCCTTTCAAGATGCACGAATTTGTGCACTGGGCCCCTAGTAAATAAATAAAAGCTTGACTAGAGCTGGAAGATCAGATTCAAAGACACCTCACTGATATGGCTGATAAACTGGTGTGAATGACTGGTAGCTTCAGCCCCTCTCATATGGGCCTGTCTCCAGGGCTGCTTGACTGTCTTTCTGACATGGTGCCCGGCTTCCCCCGAGAGCAAGTGTGATGGTTAATTGTACGTTTCAACTTGGGTGGGCCACAAGGTACTCAGAAACTTGGTCAAACATTATTCTAGACATGTCTATGGGGATAATTTTGGATGAAATTAACCTTTTAAATCAGTAGACTGAGTAAAAGGTTGCCCTCCATAATGTAGGTATGCCTCCCACAATCCATTTTACATTTGAATTACAAAACAAAAGACTGACTCTTCCCCAACTCAGAGAGAATTCCTCCTGCCTGACAGCTTTAAACATGGACATTGATATTTTTCCTGCCTTTGAATTCAAACTGAAATATAGACTCTTTCTAGGTCTCAAGCCTATGGGTCTTCAGCATGTAACCATGCCATTGGCTCTCCTGGATCTCCTGCTTGCCAACTCAACCTGTAGATTTTGGAATTTGCCAGACCCCAAAATGACATAAGCTGTTTCTCACTATAAATCTCAATAATTCTCTATAAACATATATATATAAACACACATAAATATGTTTTTATTTATAAACACACACACACACACACACACACACACACACACACACACACTCTCTCTCTCTATTCATTTGATTTCTCTGGAGAACCCTGATTAATATGAGTAACCCAGAATTTCACTTATAGTAATGGAACAAGAAATGGAGGTTTGCAATGCTTGATAAGGAGGAAAAGATGAGTGGAAGTAATGAGATAGATTACTAATATAAAACTGACTTGGCAGGAACAGAGAAAGATTATGGGAGGTTGTTAATAAGCTAACTGCACATCATCATAAATAAAAATTATCATATAATAATAGTATTTAGAAATAGGTCAGTAGCCATAAAAAGCACTGAAAGAAAGCAGAAACTTTGAATTTTTTAACTCAGGGGAGGGGAATACAATGGTGGGATGATTGAAGGCACGAGATTATTGACTAAATTATACATCTGTATACAGCTTGATTTTAAAACATATGAATGTATGACTGGCAAATTTATAAAAAGGTGAATTTTATAAGAATGAATAAAATGTAAAATTTATTTTTCAATAAGGAAAATTAAACAAAGCATAAAATAAGACTATCCATCCTCATTTTATTACTTTATACAAATCTTCTGTTTTCTATTATTAAAGAGCTGATTGCCTTGGTTGTTCCTTGCTTTCTGACATCAAATGGAAATTATGTATGTCACCTAGATAGGACTATTCATAAAAACAACTGACACGTCTTGATCATTCAATATGCCAGGCAGTATACTAAGCCTTTCATATGAATCAATAAATTTAATCTTCAAGGTTATTTTGTGACTTGTCCAGTGGTTCACAGGTTGTAAGTGACAAGTTAAAGAATCAAATACCTTTCTTTATGAACACAAGAAAGATGCTCTGGATCTATGGGGAATGCAGTGTAGGGACTAGAAAGAGGGAGCGGTTATAATACCATAGACATGGTATTAGTTTGGGCAAAGATATGGGATATTGTTCTGGATTCAAGGATATAATTAATACAGAGGACTCTTGGAAAGTACTAAGTTTAACAGGAATTTCTTAAGAAAGGATAGAAAATTCTGGGGAAAATAATGACTAGCACTGAAGCACCTTTTCCCTGAATCTATTAAATACCTCCATCCAAAAGTATTTCCAGTCCCAGTTCCCATATGACCTTATGCATAACTTACCCTGCCTTTACTGTGTTGTACAAAAGATGCCTTTTATGTATCTGTTTCTCAAACCAGATTATAAGATACAATAGAGGCCTGGTGCACAAAATTTGTGCACTGAAGCAGAGGGTGTCTCTCAGCTTGGCTTGTGCCCTCTCACAGTCCAGGACCCCTTCTGTGTGGGGGGGGGGAGAGGGGAGGGGAATATAGAAGTGTGCCAAGTGGCAGGCAGTCAGGGAGGAACCCAAATTGGGCCCCAGAGTTGCTCATGCTCATCCGGGCCCACTGTGCCTGCTGCCACAAAGTAGGGAGAGGCTTCCACTGTGGCAGCTGCACTCACCAGCTGTGAGCCTGACTTCTGGCTGAGTGGCACTCCCCCTGTGAGAGCGCACTGACCACCAGGGGGCAGATCCAGCACTGAGAATCTTCCCTCTGGTGGTCAGTGTGCATCATAGCAACCTGTTGTTCTTGGTCATTCTACCATAACGGTCACTTAGGCTTTTATTATATAAGCTAGTGGCCAAGTGCATGAGTTCATGCACCAGCAGGGTTCTTTGGCCTGGCTTGTGGGCTAAGGCTGAAACTGGCTCTTTAATATCTCCTAAGGGGTCTGGGATTGTGAGAGGGCACAGGCCAGGCCTAGGGAGCTCACTGGTGTACAATTGGGGCCAGGGAGAGACACAGGAGGTTGGCCAGCTGGGGAGGGACTGTGGGAGGGCACCAGGGTGTGTTCAGTCCATCTCACTCAGTTCCAATTGGCTGGACCCCAGCAGCAACCTAACCTACTGGTCAGAACATCTGCCCCCTAATGGTCAGTGCATGTCATAGCAAGCAGTTGAGCAGCTTTAGCATATCATTAGCATGTTATGCTTTGATTGGTTGAACAGCTGACTGGACACTTAGCATTTTAGCCTTTTATTATATAGGATAAGGAGAAAAATGTATCTCCTTTGTGTTTGTTTCTTAATGCCTAGCAACATATCTTATGGATACTTTGCATGCACTCAATAAAGGCAAGTTGGGTTATTAGAATAACTATGTCTATATTCAGATTGCTCAAGATACCATTATTCAATAAGCATTTATTTAGTGCTTATGATATGCTAGGTGTAATGCACATTTATGGCTTTGGGAAATTCGCAATTTAGAGGCAGAGGAAGCCACATTAAAAAAAATCAATAAATAAACCAATGTGATAAGGCAGGCAGCACAAGTAGGATTGTTCAATATTGGAGGAGAGTTTGAGAAACAAAGATACTGTCTTTAAATAGCAGTGTTTAGCCAAGTGGCGTTGCTCACTCGAGCATTGACCTCTGAACCAAGAGGTCTAAGTTCAATTCCTGGCCAGGGCATATGCCAGGTCGTGGGCTCAATCCCCAGGTTGTGGGCAGGAGGTAGCCAATCAATGAATCTCTCTCATCACTGCTGTTTCTATCTCTCTCTCCTTCTCTCTTCCTCCCTGAAGTCAATAAAGATATTTTAAAAATATATCAGTGATTAAATAGAGTAAAAAGATAGCAGCACAGTTACTTTCAGTTACTGAGGACTCTGCAGATCACATTTTAATACCACCTTAGCAGGCAGGACACTTAATGGACAGTGTCCCCTTAAGCCAAACAATTGATTAAATTCAGGAAGTAATTAGTGGGGTTTCTATATATCTGTCATTTTGATTCATTGGTACCATGTTGGTATACAATGAATTTTGCTTCCATTGGTCCCTTGGTTCATTCTATTCTTCTGGAAATATAACTTAACAATAAATAAATTCTGGTTTAATAATTGCACAACTATCTTTGGAGTAAAGGTCCAGATAGTAGTAAACTGTGTAGCTAGCTGTATTCATGTTTTCTGGCACTCTTCTGAAATACAAGGAAGTGAATATGAATGATCAATCTAGTCATGTTTTTTCAATCAGGAAGGGATAGAAGTATAAAGAGTAGACTTCATAACATTCCCAAGTGAATGGAAAAAATTAAAATTAAAACCAAATCCATTGAAAATTAAAGTGTTTTTGACAAATGATTGAATTCTATAAGTTTACAGATATAGTTTAGTTGAATTTCCATATCAAGATCAATACCATACTAATCATCCACATTAAATATAATGTGAAATTTTCACTGTGACTATGGAAGCCAGTTTTAATTATAAAGAGTTAATTTTAATAGGTTTCCCAAAGTATCTAAATTATACAGTATATTCATGACATGACTTGGTCAATTACATGCTTTTAAATCTTGTTATCTATATCACAAACATTTCATGCTCTACTGCATTTAGACTCTCAAATTAGTTCTATTGATTTATCTTACCTTTGTTTTTAATAAATTTCTAAGATCCTTTTTCAATATGTACACTCATTTAGCCCAATTTATATTTTAATGACCAAAACCTCCATTTTTTTTTACTTTGATTATATTTTAAAAGTTAGTTCTCCCTAAGGTCTTCAACTTAAGTCTTTTTTTAATAGCACAGAATACACTGGGAGACTGCCTCTAGAGTTTTAAAATAACAGTAATTTTAAAGCATCTTTAGTGGTCACTTGAGAGAAGCACAGAAATGCTTAGAGTTCTCTGCATTTCTGCCTTTTCTCCTTCAACTGGTCACAATTTTAAGGGTGGAATGAGTATCTCAGGCAGCAAAAATATTTCATATTATACAATGAATGAGTGAATTACAGAAAGATGTCATAGATTCTGAGATTTGCTGCTCTGTTAAAATATTTTAAATCCTTAATATTAGAAAAAGTATTAAATTTGAAATTATATTTGAATATGAGGAAAAGCAACTCATGCTTTACATAAATATTTAGAGAAATTGTCTACAGATAACTTGAGTATCCTCGTAGCTTGAACCCCTAAGGTGTAACTGTCAACCCTGACCTGACTGACCATTTTAATAATTGACAATAGATGTAGAGAATAAGAGTTTACTTAAATGTCTAAAAATATTTTTTGTTAAAGCCAGAATTTTCAGCATACAGACCTAGAAAATGCATTTGTTTCCCTTTCCCCTATATTCTCTATCTTACTAGTAATGTGGTTAATTAACACTTCATTCGAGGATTATGTCTCTTAGAGGATCAGGAGAGTGTAAAATTGTCCTCCTGGCAATGACAGCATGAATGAATATCCCATTCTCACAGCTATTGCTCTACATCTAGATTTAAATTTTAATATTTTAAGGAACACTTTTTCCGGTAACAGAGAAGTATTACTCCATGAAGTGCTTCTCAAAGTGTAGTCCCC
Organism: Lasiurus cinereus; assembly: GCA_011751065.1. Taxonomy (NCBI): domain Eukaryota; kingdom Metazoa; phylum Chordata; class Mammalia; order Chiroptera; family Vespertilionidae; genus Lasiurus; species Lasiurus cinereus. The sequence continues at coordinate 2,027,760 of JAAGEH010000029.1, read as the reverse complement.
AGATCACCAGCATCATTATCCTGAAGAAACTCATTACAAATGAAAATTATCTAATCCCATACCTACTGAATCAGAATATTTGGAGCTAGGACCAGGGAATCTGTGTTTTAACAAGTCTCCCAGGTGATTCTGATGTACCAGAAAGTTTGGGATCTACTGGTCTGTGAAACTCCTTCTCTATGTTGCACGAGAATATATTATTTAGTGATACAGGAATATTTAGGTTAAACTATTAATCAGTAATTTAAATCTTAAATCCTTGCCTTTGAATGGTCAAGCAGGCTAGTTCAAGTCCACAGAACTTCGTTATTGTTTTATTAGAGGTTAGGTCTGTTGACACTAAAAAAAGGGGAATCTCAGTTGACCCAAAGATGAGGGAATGCCAGTTGACAAATGGCAACACTTGTTTGAACAAAGGAACCAGTGTAAAAAGTGCTCAGTAGTTAGAATCTTATGTACCATTGTATTCATTCTTGAGATACTGCCTTATCTTTAAGAGTTAGTTGAGTTAGTTTTTTTTTTTCCTTGACCCTGCCTTACATTACAGGAATCTGAATCAGCTCATTTGCGATCATAATTTTACATCGTTAGCGCTATTTCTTCTAGATAATGCTAATTTTTTGTGCGAGTTGGTAATTTTGATGCCAAGGCAACATTGTTGGTGAAGAGGAAGTAGGAGCTTCTGGATGAAGGTAAAATAGCAGAATTTCATTGTCTCAATAGCAAATCCCATCTTCTTCCCTTCTTTTCTTCACCCTCCATACCTGATTTGTTATACAGTTCTATCAATTATTTCTTGGCCTTCTTCATCCATATTCCTCATTTTAATTCCTTTCTCACTCAGTTGCTAATCATCTCGCAATTAAAATACTATAAATCTAGGAATATAAAAACGATTACTGTATCTCTAAGAAGTCAATTCTTTCACAGATGTAAATTGTCATTCTAGCTTCCAAAGTGAGTTCAGGCACTTAATTATTGCTCCTTAACCCTAAGTGAATTGAATGTGAAAACAAACTACTAGTGGATTGTTTAAAAACTTCCCATTACCATAATGTAGTATGTAATGATTGTACTAATTCACTCAGTCAACTATTTTTTGATGCTAATATGTGTCAAGAACTATTTTAAGCATAAAGATAGCAGAAGTCAATAAAAACCAAAACCAGAGACTTTGCTTGTAGAATCCAGATTCTAATGATAGCACTATGATAAAGACGTATTATTATATTTATATATATATGTACATCTATCAATATCTATGGCTAGCTATTTTAATTTCAATGGCCAAGCAGGTTTTCTGATGTAGTGACATTCTAACAGAGACATGAATGATGTGATTGAGAAAGCCATATTGCTATCTGAGGAAAAAAGTATCCCAGTATAATAGAAAATGCAGTATCATGAGGTAAAGAAAGGAGGCTGGTGTAACTGGAGAGGGATAAAGAAAGGGCAGAGTAGAAGATGAGGTCTGAGTTAGCCAGGGAATCCATCACCAGGGGCAATATAGATTATAGCAAGGGATATACATTTTATTTTAAATGAGAGAAGAAGTCATTAAAGATTTTGAGAGGAGAGGTGACATAATGTGATTGATATTTTAAAAGGACCAACCTGGTTACCTTTGGGAAGATTTAGATTATAGTAATTTTTGGTTTTCATTTATACATCTTTACATTTTTTTGAAGAATAATCAGACTTGATTTGTAATAAGGAGAAAATATTGGACAAAGGAGTTGGAAAAAGGAAACCAGTGAGATGATTTGCAATATAAACCAAATGAGATTTCATGTTGGCCTGGCATGAATCAAGATGATTGGGGTGTTGGTGGTGGTATTTCCTATTGGATTGAATGTGGGGAATGAGTGAAAGGAAGGACTCAAAGATAAGCACAAAGATTTCAGGTCTAAGATAATTAAAGATGGAAATATCTTGTACTGACAAAGGGAAGACTACAGAAGGAGACAATTCAGTGGGTACGGGGGCTGAGGTTGGGGAAAATAAATTTTGCTTTGGATATACTGTTTGAGATATCTACTAGAAATCAAAGTAAAGTAGGTAATAAATTGTTGAAGTCATCAATTTAGATGTGAGATTTAAAAATACATACATCACATGGAAGCATGAAATACACGGACAGATGTCAGAGGGAAGGTGGGAAGGAAGCCTGGAAAAAATTAACTGAAGAAGTCATAAGTATACATGCATAGCCCATGGACACAGACAATAAACGGGTGAAGGCCTGGGGTAGGAAGAGCTGAGGGAAGTGGGGCAAAGGCGGAAAATTGGGAACATCTGTAATACTCTCAACAATCAAGTAAATTTAAAAAATATATAAATATATCATCACAGTTTTTCCTAGAATCACTCCTTCTATTTTTGTATATTTTGTCCAATATTTTGTCCTTATTACAAATCAAGTCTGATCATTCTTCAAAAAAATGTAAAGATGTATAAATGAAAACCAAAAATTACTATAATTTAAATCTTTCCAAAGGTAACCAATGTCAACATCTCAATGTTCCTATTTCCAAATTGTATGTGTATGTGTATATGTATCACATATATATTACTTTAAACTATATGAAACTACTGCCATTTAATCCTTGTGATTTGTAAAAATAATAATTTCATATTCAGGCTAATATATAGAGATATATAGATATATCCTAATATGCAAATCGACCAAACAGTGGAATGACCTGTGGAACAACCAGTCTCTATGACACACACTGATCGCCAGGGGGCAGATGCTCAATGCAGGAGCTTCCCCCTGCTGGTCAGTGCACTCCCACAGGAGGGTAGCCTGATTCCAGCACGTGTCACCAGAGAACTGCCCTCTTAGAATCCAGGACATCTTTGGGGGATGTTGTGGAGCAGGTTACAGCCCTGAGTGCCACTCAGCTAGAAGCCAGGTTCAAGACTAGCAAGCACAGCCTCTCCCGCTTCCACTGCAGGTGGGTAATAAGGAGCGAGGGATCCCAAACTGCAAGAAGGATGTCTGACTGCTGGCTTAGGCCCAATACTCAAGGGCACAAGCTGGGATGAGGGAACTCCACCCATAGTGCACTGGGCCTCTAGTATAGATATATAGATATATATATATATATATATAGACGTAAATAGATATATAGATATATTAACACAATAAAAATAGAAATATATAAAACATATTCATCTATGAAGTTGTTAGATACTTCATTTCAACTTATGTACATGACATGATAGAGCTGGAATAACTGATTTATAATCTTATCTAACAAAAGACAAACATGCAAATTGACCAAACCTCCACTGGTCCCACAAGCCATGCCCACAAGCCAATCAGGAGTGAGTATGCAAATTAACCCGACAAATATGGTGGCATCCACAGAGCTGGAGCAAGCAGGAGGGTTGGGTTGCCCCTGGCGATGGAGGTAGCCAAGCTTCCCGCCCACCTGGCCGGACCTGGACTCGCTCAAGGCTACAAAGTTTCAATTATAGAAGATAAATAAATCCCAGATACCAGCCCCATCCCTGCAGGCCAGGCCGAGGGACCCCACTAGTGTACCAATCCATGCACAAGGCCTCTAGTATATCTATAAAACTATAAAACATTAAGAGTTATAAAATGGTCCCACAATGCACCAAAATTACCAATAAACAAAATAGCCATGGCGAATTAATATTTTTAACATGGTTTTGACTAAAATGCACTAGCTACCTTGCCTTCAGCCAAAATGATTTTGACTATACTGTATATTCAAGAAAGCTATATAGTTCTGATTCCAAAACCTCTAAAAACATTAAAACCAAATATCTGTATAAAGCATAAATAATTATGAATTTTATGATAGATTATACTCTAGGACACATGAAAAAATACAAAAAACAGTAGTTGTGGGCCAATCTAACCATGAAAACACAACCTCTAGTGGAATATCTTTATTCCAAGCTATAAAACTTAGCACATACACCTTCAAATCCTTTTATCCAATGACATAGAGTAATACAGCTTTCATTTTACTAGAGATTTTTAGAGGTCATACTCTTCTAGTTCTCTAAATATGTCTTTATTTTTCTGTTGAGGATTATAGTATAACTATATCAAAACTCTTTCCTTTTCTTTAAAACATTTTAATTGTGCTAATTGAATCTTCTGTGGTTTTGATTCATACACATTCATTCAGCTCAGTGGTGTTTTTGTACCATATTTGGAAGAACAGCATTAAACGATGAGGTAACATTGGTTGTTGGTCAACCATGATGTTAATGAGATTGAGCTTAGGTTTAGTATCTGCTGGGGACAATTGTGGAACATAGTCAATGATTTTGGGTATGTACAGGGTGGGGCAAAGTAGGTTTGCCATTGTGAATATGAAAAAGACATTCTAGTTATGATTATTATAATAGCTTTATTAACTCAAAAGAATGCCACAATGGCACAAGAAATCTACTTTTGCCCTACCCTGTATATTATTGGTTTTGAGGAGGAAATATGTATAAGCCAGCTCATCTCTGTATCAGAAAAAAAAATTACCCACAATTATTTGAGAATCAAATGTGTGATTACAGCTTTGAAAGTACTTTATAAACCATAAAATACTGAATAAATTTATGAGATTGTTATAGTGACAAGATACAGCTAGCAAACATGACAGAAGAATGGATTATTCTTTGAACTTTGGTCTGTTGCTTGCTGTTGTAGGTACTGTAGTGTTTTATTATTATTATTATTATTATTATTATTGCTTTACAAATGAAAAAAAATGAGAATGTACTGTAAGGCAAAGACAAGCTAGTAATTTTCCAAAGAAGAGTTTTAGTTTTGCCCAACCTTTGTGGCTCAGTGGTTGAACGTCGATCTATGAACCAGGAGGTCACAGTTTGATTTCGGGTCAGGGCACATGCCTGGGTTTCAGGCACAACCCCCAGTAGAGGGCCGGCAGGAGGCACCAGATGGATGATTCTCTTTCATCATTCTCTCTCTCTCTCTCTCTCTCTTCCTCTCTGAAATCAATAAAATTATATTTTTAAAAAGTTAAATTTTAGTCTTTTCTTAAAATGTCAATTAGAATGATTTATTTCATTAAATATGATGACAAATTTTAAAAACTCTACATTTCACAATGTTCTGTCTATCGTTATAAACGTATATTTACATAAAGCACTGTGTAGTGTTAGAACTATTAATTTACAGTAGCCAAATGTGTACCCTGCTATCAAGGAGTTTACCCTATAATTCATTTAGTCTTTTGCAATTATATGGTAAATACTTCCAGGACAGTAGCCCTAATGTATTCTTTTCTGTATATTCATTTCCAGATCACTTAGCATCATACTTTATTACCAGAGGAAAAAAATGATATTCAAAAGCTTTTTAAAAACTTGGTCAAGCCGAGACCGGTTTGGCTCAGTGTATAGAGCGTCCGCTTGCAGACTGAAAGGTCCCAGGTTCGATTCCGGTTGGGGGCATGTACCTTGCTTGTGGGCACATCTCCACAGTGGGGCGTGCAGGAGGGAGCTGATCAATGTCTCTCTCTCATCGATGTTTCTGACTTTCTATCTCTCTCCCTTCCTCTCTGTAAAAAAATCAATAAAATATGAAAAAAAACTTGGTCAATATCACAGCTTATAATTGCTAGAGATTTTGTTCTCAACATTTCCTTACTTCAGGTTTAGCCAAAATAAAGTAAATATAGAAGTGAGAATGAATAGACCAGTTTCCCTGGAATATAGGTTTTAAAAGGGTAGTAGAAATTTATTTTAGAGCTTATGTGAGAAATAGTCAAATGAAGGAGTGAGAGGAATGCTAATTTTTAAAAAAATATATTCCTTCTATTTTGTAATACCAGTCTGTATTTCTCAAGCCCTTCATCTCTTTCACCTAGTACCCCAATACTTCTCACCACTTGCAACCATGAGTCTATTCTCTGTATCTATATGTCTCTGTTTTGTTTGTTCATCTATATTGTTATATAGATTTCACATATTGTTATATAGATTTCATCTATATTGTTATATAGAGAGAAATCATATGGTACAGTGGTACCTCGAGATACGAGTGCCCTAACATACGAGATTTTTAAGATACGAGCCATCGAGCAAGCGATTTTTGCTTTGAAATACGAGCAACATTTGAGATACGAGTAATCGCGCGGATTGGCTGGCTGCACATGACCCACCAGTTTACCGCGACTCGAGCATCTCATAGTTTCCCACGCCTCAAGGTTATGGAACGAATTAAACTCGTATCTTGAGGTACCACTGTATTTGTCTTTCTCTGGTTGACATTTCACTTAGCATGATATCCTCTAGGTCCATCCAATGTAGTCACAAAGTGGTAATGGGGGTGCAGACTAAAGCATAGGAAATATAGCCAATGATATTGTAATAACTACTAGTATATATGGTGCCAGGAGAGTACTGGAAATACTGGGGGAGGGACATTTTGTAAAGTATGTGATTGTCTAACTACTGTACTCTACATCTGAAATTAATACAAAACAATATTTAATGCAGATGAGAAAAAAAATAGCGGTGGAATAGACGGATGTGCCCCAAGCCTTCTCCCTGAGCAGACAGAGAGAATAGTTGAAGGTCACACAGGGAGTGTTTGTTGGTGATATAAGAGAAACTATACTCCAGGAGAAGGTAAGGGACTGCTGGACAGGGATCCCCTGAGCAGGCAGCCCCCACTGCTGTTGGGTTCCCTGCCTGAGTTGCCAGCTCGGACGTGGAGACCAGGCCATGATGAAGGGGAAAGTGGATGTTTACAGAAGCCTGAAAATCTACACCTGCAACACCCACCAAAAAGGTCCAAGCCCCAGGACACGGGTTCCCAATAGGCACAAACACTAGGATTCAGAGAAGCTCCACACGCCACACGGAAAGGACAGATGTCGCCTGGGATAAGGTGAGGTCTCCGGTTCCACAGAACAGAAACTTGTGCACTGTAGGAGCTGGAGGACCAGGAGAAATCTCCACCTAGAGAAATCCATGGCTACTGGGCAGGGCGTGATCCCTGGATGTGGAAGAGGGCTTTCAGAGCTGTTACAGATGGGATCTCTAGAAAGCAACCCATCTTGATCTGATGCAGAAGGAGAGCTGGGAGTTATTAAAGTGTGTCAGCTGCTTGGACAGGAGTGGGGAAAGGGGATTGTGCAGACTAGCCCACTTTCCTCTTCAGATCCTTGCTTCTGATTGCTAAGCCCGATACAAAGGATCACCCAGTTGGGGACACCCTGGGAGACTGCAGGGGAAAGTTGTTTTTCAGGAGCCTAGGGATCAGAGCGGGGAGATACCTTCAGAGAACCAGCTCTGGGGCAGACCAATCCCACAAACCGCTATTGAGTGCCTAAGGGAAAGCAAGATTTAAGCACAGGCTAGAGAGGACGTATAGTTTCAGAGGTCAATTCTGAAACACTGCCACCTCGGGGCTGACTCACAAATTGACTCTTATGTAATCACAAAAGAATAAAGAGATTAAGACATACTGCAGGCTTAAAAACTAGTGGAATGCAGGGAACTACAATATTGTCCCGACTGGGAAACAGGTGTGCCAAACAGAACAATAGAGGAAGTGAATGACCTTCACTACTGCACACTCTATTTTTTTTATTTTTTATTTTTTTCTTTATTTTTTAATTTCTTATTTTTTCATGTTATTTAAGAAACTATTTTTTTCTTTCTTCCTCACTTGATTTTACCTTTTTAATTATTACATTTTTATTTTCAATCACTATTATTACTACCAATATTTCACTTTTTTGAAAAAAAGTGTCATTTTATTTTTCTCTTTATTTTACTTTAGTATTAGAGTTCTACATTCTAATTTCAAATTTCCTTTAGCATCATTTTATTCTATCACAACTCTACCTTTATGCCTTCACTCTCTTCCTAACTTTTCCCCTATTGTTGTCCTGTTTCTCTTATCCTTTTCCTACTTTAGATTTTTCATATTCTTTCTTTTTACTCCATGTTAAAATTTCACCCCACTTATACATCTAATTTCCAATCCCTTGCTCCAAAGTCCATAGACACCTCTCACTTATCTGTCTTCACTATTCAAAAAATTGTTTTTCTCTCTGTCCTTTTGTTGTTGTTTGCTTGATTGTTGAGTATATCGATTTTTATACATTTTTTGTGAGATTGTTTTGCCTATTCTTCTTATTTTGTTTTGTTTTTTGTTTGTTTTAATTTTGTTTGTTTTTAACTTCTGGATTCCCTTAATATTAGTTGTTGTTTGTAGTTTTCATTAATTTCCAGGTACTTGTTGCTGGTATTTGTTGGGATTAGTGCTATTCCATTATAGTTTTCACTCCATATATATGCATTGTTCCCCTCTTTCTCTTACTCTTTCTTTTCTCTCTTATTTCTTTTCTTTTTCTTTTTTCTTTTCTCTCCCTTCTCCCAATTTCATTTTAGCATTCCTTTCTTTTCTTTTCTTCTCTTTTTCTTCTCCTTTTCTATTTTCTTCTTTCTCTCCTATACCCTAATTTGTCTCTCTGGTGGTCACCTTTATTTGTAGTGATTAATATTGTGAATATATTTCTGTTCAGTGCCTTGTGTGTTGTACCTGGTTGTATTGTTCTGGTGCCTTTAAATCAACACAGGAGACAGATAACTACATAACCAGACACCCAGAGAAAAGAGTCCATGAGCAAACAAAAACCAGCCTGTATATGAAAGAAAAGCAGGCATTCCCAGAAAAAGAAGTAAACAAAATGGAGGAAAGCAACCTCCCAGAGAAAGAATTCAGAGAAACGGTCATAAGGTGGCTGAAAAGAATGGAAGACAAATTTGACAATATGAGTAAGAACCAAGAGGAAATGAAGAAAAACCAAAAAGAAATGAAAAATGACATCACTGCTGAAAAGAATTCAATAGAAAGCATCAGAAGTAGACTAGAAGAAGCAGAGGACCGCAACAGTGAGCTAGAAGACAAGGTAGGAAAAATACCCAAGTAGTGCAGCTTCTAGAGAAAAAAATTAAAAAACAAGAGTAGAGCCTCAAGGAACTTTGGGATAACACACACACACAAAAAAAAAACCACAACATTCGCATAATAGGGGTTCTAGAAAGAGTGGAAACTGAGCAAGGAATAGAAAACCTGTTTAAAGAAATAATGAGAAAACTTCCCTGACTAGGGAAGAAAGAAACCACACAAATCCAAGAAGCTCACAGAGTCCCAAGCAAAATAAACCCCAAAAGACTGACACCAAGGTACATTATAATTAAATTAGCAAACACCAACAACAAAGTAAGAATCTTAAAAGCAGTCAGAGAGAGACAGAAAATTACCTACAAAGGAACCCCCATCAGACTAGTGACTAATTTTTCAACAGAAACTCATCAGGCCAGATGGGAATGGAATGAAATATACAAAGTCATACAAAGGAAGCGTCTGAATCCAAGAACACGGTGCCCAGCAAGGCTATCAAACAAAATTGAAGGTGAAATTAGGAGCTTCACAGACAGAAAAGGAATAAGGAAATTTATTAAAACCAAACCAGCAATGCAAGAAATGCTAAAGGGTCTGCTGTGAAAAAAAAAAAAGAAAGAAAGAAAGAAAGAAAGAAAGAAAAGAAAAGAAAAGAAATAGAAAGTGAAGAAGACACACAGGGGTAAAGAATGAAAATGGTGATGAATAAGTACCTATCAATAATAACTTTAAATGTAAATGAATTAAATACTCCAATCAAAAGATGTAGGGTAATGGATTGGATAAGAAAACATGACCCATATATCTGCTATATACAAGAAACGCAACTGAGAAAAAAAGATGCACACAGACTGAGGGTGATGGGATGGAAAACAGTTTTTCAGGCAAATGGAAATGAAAAAAAAAAAGCTGTGGTAGCAATATTTTTATCTGATAAAGTAGATCTCAAAGTGAAGGACATAATAAGAGATAAGGAAGGCCACTTCATAATAATAAAGAAAGGAAACCAATAATAAGAAATAATTCTAGTAAACATACATGCACCCAATACAGGAGCACCCAAATACATTAAAAAAAAAACTCCTGTAGGATATCAAGGGAGTGATTGACAGCAATACAATCAGAGTATGAGACTTTAATACCCCACTATCATCATTGGACAAATCTTCTAAACAAAAAATCAGCAAAGAGACATCAATCCTAAATGACTCACTAGACCAGATGGAAATAATTGACATCTTCAGAACATGTCACCTCAAAGCCACAGAATATACATTCTTCTCAAGTGCACATGGGTCATTTTCAAAGATGGACCATATGTTGGGTCATAGGCAAAGTCTCTTCAAATTCAAGAAGATATAAATCGTATCAAGCATCTTCTCAGATTACAGAGACATAAAACTAAAAATCAACAACGACAAAAATAATCCAAAGAAATCTAACAGATGGAGGCTAAATAGCATGCTATTTAAAAATGACTGGGTAACCAGAAAGATCAAAAAACATCATCAAATGACAATGAAAACACAACAAACCAAAATCTGTGGGACACAGTGAAAGCAGTCTTGAGAGGGAAGTTCATAACTCTACAAGACTACTGCAAAAAAACAGGAAACAATGGTAATAAATTACCTAACCCTACAACTCAAAGAATGAAAAAGAGAACAACAGGAAAAACCCCAGTTTAAGCAGAAGGAAAGGAAATAGTAAAGATCAGAGCAGAGATAAACGATATAGAGACCAAAGAAACAATACAAAAAATCAACAAAACCAAGAGCTGGTTCTTTGAAAGGATAAATAAGATTGATGAACCTCTAGCTAGGATCACCAAGAAGCGAAGAGATAGGACCCAAATAAACAAAATCAGAAATGAAAGAGGAGATATAACAACAGACCCCACCAAAATACAAAAAAAATTGTTAAAAAATACTGTGAAAAACTCTATTCCAACAAACTGGACAACCTGGAGGAAATGGACATATTCCTAGAAAAATATAACATTCCGAAACTCAAGAAGAATCTAAACATCTAAATAGAACAATAACTGTGGAAGAAATGGAAGCAGTCATCAAAAAACTTTCAGCAAACAAAAGCCCAGGCCAGACGACTACTCAGGGGAGTTTTATCAAACATTCAAGGAAGAAATAAAACCTATCCTCCTCAGATTATTCCAAAAAATTCAAGAGGAAGGAACACTTCCAAGCACCTTCTATGAAGCCCGCGTCAACCTTATACCAAAACCAGATAAAGACAACACAATGAAAGAGAATTATAGGCCAATATTCCTCATGAACATAGATGCCAAAATCCTCAACAAAATACTAGAAAATCAAATCCAGCAGTATATCAGAAGGAACATACACCATGACCAAATAGGATTTATCCCAGGAATGCAAGGATGGTACAATATCTGCAAATCAATAAACATGATACATCACATAAACAAATTGAGAGATAAAAATCACATAGTCATATCAATTGATGCAGAAAAAGCATTTGACAAAATCCAACACCATTTTTTGATAAAAACTCTCAACAAGGTGGGAATAGAAGGATCATACCTCAACATAATAAAAGCCACATATAATAAACCCACAGTTAACATCATATTCAATGGGCAAAAACTAAAACCATTTTCCCTAAGAACAGGAACAAGATAGGGATGCCCACTCTCACCACTCATGTTCGACATAGCACTGGAAGTATTAGCCATTGCAATTATATAAGAAGAAGAAATAAAAGTCATCCAAATTGGAAAAGAAGAAGTAAAGCTGTCCTAATTTGCAGATGACATGATACTGTACATAAAAAACCTGAAAGACTCCATCAAAAAACTAATAGTCTTAATAAATGAATTTGGCGATGTAGCAGGATACAAAATTAATTCCAAGAAATCTATGGCATTTCTATACACTAATAGTAAACTTACAGAAAGAGAGACTAAAAAGCAATCCCACTTACCATTGCAACAAAAAAATTAAGATACCTATGAATAAACTTAACTAAGAAGGTAAAAGACCTATTCGCAGGACAATGAAAAAAGAGATAGGGGAATACATAAACAGATGGAAGAGCATACCATGCTCATAGATTGGGAGAATCAACATCATTAAAATGTTCATACTACCCAAAGCAATCTACAGATTCAATGAACTCCCCATTAAAATACCAATGGCATATTTCACAGACCTAGAAAGAACTCTTCAAAAATTCATCTGGAATTTAAAAAGACCCCAAATAGCCGCAGCAATCCAGAGAAAGAAGGATAAAGTAAGTGGGATCTCAATACCAGATTTCAAGCTGTATTACAAAGCCACTGTTCTCAAAACAGTCTGATACTGGCATAGGAACGAACATATAGAGCAATGAAATAGAACAGAGAATCCAGATATCGACACATACCAATATGCTCAATTAATATTTGACAAAGGAGGCATGAACATGCAATGGAGTCAAGACAGTCTCTTCAATAAATGGTGTTGGGATAATTGGACAGATACATGCAAAAAAAATGAAACTAGACCACCAACTTACACCATACATAAAAATAAACTCAAAATGGATATAAGATTTAAATATAAAACAGAAAAACATAAAAATATCAGAGGAATCCACAGGCAGCAAAATCTCAGACATATGCCAAAGGAACTTCTTCATTGACACTGCTCCTAGGGCAATGGAAGCTAAAGAGAAAATAAACAAGTGGATTACATCAAAATCAAAAGAAATCATCAGCAAAATAACAAGAAAGCCTACTGTATGGGAGAACATATTTGCAAATGTTATCACTGATAAAGATTTAATCTCCAACATCTACAGGCAACTTATACAACTGAATAAAAGGTAGATAAATGATCCAATTAGGGATAGGTGGGGTAGATAAGAGATCAACCCAAGGACTTGAATTCATGCATATAAACACAACCATTGGACACAGGACACTGGGGGATTAGGGCATGCATGGGAATGAGGGGGCAATGGAACCTTAACAGAATCTTTTTGAAAGAAGACAGAAGGAAGGCCAAAACACATGAAAACATACTCAAAGTTATTAATTATCTGAAAAATGCAAATCAAATCAAAAGGACAATGCAATACCATCTCACACCTGTCAGAATGGCTATTATCAACAAATCAACAAAGGACAAGTGCTGGCGAAGATGCAAAGAAAAAGGAACCCTCATGCACTGCTGGTGGGAATGCAGACTGGTGCAGCCACTGTGGAGAACAGTATAGAGTTTCAAAAAAAAAAGAAAAACTAAACTAAAAATGGAGCTTCCATTTGACCCAGCAATCCCACTCCTAGGAATATATCCTAACAAACTAGAATCACCAGTCAGAAAGGATATATGCACCCCTATGTTCATAACAGCACACTTTATAATAGCTAAATTTTGGAAACAGCCTAGATGCCCATGAGCAGATGACTGGATCAGAAAACTATGGTACATCTACACAATGGAATTCTATGCTGCCATAAAAAAGAAGGAATTCTTACCATTTGCAGCAACCTGGATGGAACTGGAGGGAATTATGATAAGTGAAATAAGCCATTCAACGAAAGAAAAATACCACATGATCTCACTCATTTATGGATAATAAATAACATAAACTTATGAACAAAAAGATAGATACAGAGGTAGTAAAGCATCAGACTGTCAAACTACAGTGGGAAAGTTAGGGAGAGGTGGGGTAGATAAGAGATCAACCCAAGGACTTGAATTCATGCATATAAACACAACCATTGGGCACAGGACACTGGGGGGTTAGGGCATGCATGGGAATGGGGGGGCAATGGGAAGATATGTACACATTAATTAAAAAATTAAAATTCAAAATATATTTAATGCAAACTTTAATTGAAAAATGAAAAATGAAAAAAATTTAAATAAAAACAAAACAGCATTCTATAAGCAATAGAATGACATTTAGGCTTTTTTAGTATTGTATGACAAGGAAAAGCAATGATTTAGTATACTTAATTATCCATATTTGAAATGGCCAGGAAAATGTGAAGCCTGTTGCATGAAACTATTTTAGAACTGTTAGACTATAACACTTATAAGTGGGTAAGGGCCTGAATTAAAGTATACAAAATTGTTAATTCCTCCAATGCCCCTCAACTACTCCCCACAAAGCAAATATTCCAGTTTAATGTTAACCCTTCTTAGGGGCACATTAGATCACTTCCTAAAATAAGTTATATTTTATCCTATTATTAATATCTTACATTTGAGTGGCATATATGTTACAGCTGATGAATAAATACAGACACATTATTAACTGAAGTCCATAATATACACAGAGTTCACTCTTTGTTATATAGTCCTATTGGTTTTGACAAATATATAATGAAATGTACCCATCATTACTTTATCATACAGAATAGATTTACTGCCCTAGAATCATTGTCTAAAGTGTTAGAACTACTAATATACTATGTGCTCTGTCTATTCATCTGTCCCTCCCTCTCTCTCTACCTCCTTCTCCTTCAACACACACTTCCTGGGACCCCTGATAACCGCTGACTTTTTTGCCTTCTCTGGGTGTCACAAAGTTAGAAATTGTAGTCTTTTTGGACTTCACTGAGTGATATGCATTCAAGATTCCTCTATATTTTTATAGCTTAATTCTTTTATCATTAAATCATATTCCATTGTGTAGATTACCACAGTTTGTTTATCCATTCATCTATTAAAATACATCTTGGTTCCTTTCTGGCTGTTATGCATAAAAGCTGATATAAACATTAGTGTATAGGTTTTTGTGTGGATATAAGTTTTCAACTGACTTAGGTAAATACACAAAAGTGCATTTGCTGCTGTGTATGGTAAGAATACGTTGAGCTTTGTAAGAAACTGCCAAACTGTCCTCTAATGTATATTTTCAAGATTGGTACTCCACACACTGTAGGAGAGCAACTTTGCAGAGTGCCCTCTCGCACTCCGGGACCCCTCGGGGGATGTTAGAGAGCCAGTTTGGACAGGTCCCCACAGGCCAGAGTGAGGGACCCCCTTCACTCTGCAGACACCGGGGAGGGGCCTTGGGAGGTTGGCTCCAGGATGTGTCCAGCCCATCTTGTCCAGCTCCGCCCCTCTGGCCACCTTCTAATTAATTTCCTTTCAATGTGCATGAATCCATGCACCAGGTCACTAGTATTTTATAATGTACTTTTTATTTTGCTGAGTTTTTGTTTGGGTCATTTTGCAAAATTTCTAATCACTAATATTTATTGGGTAAAAACCTATTCTCTCAAGTTATAATTCTATTCACATTAATTTTGGAGCTTGTAAACCATTCATTTAGCCCCCTCTGTCTTTTTTTAACCTAGAGCAAATTATCAGGATATATTAAGTCAGATGTTAAATCAGAAGATACAGTTTATGCTTTAAAAGGATCTCTAGTTGTTGTGTTAAAAGTCAACTTTACAGGGACATGGGCAGAAGAACAAATGTCAGCTATTACATTTGAAGAAATAATAGATGATTATAAGATATAGTATATTAACTCTGGAGATGATGTGCAGTGCTCAGCTTCTGAATATAATTTGAAGGTAGAACCAATAAGAAATGGATGTAGAGAATGAAAGGAAAGATTAATGATGACTTTAGTAATGTTGGCCTGGAAAATTAGAAGATTTCAATTTGCCTCCATCTGAGGCAGGTAGAGATAAAGATCTTGGATGAGTCAATAATTTAACTTGAACATATGATACATGAGATCATTATTAAATATCTAAATGGAAAGATGAATATGAATTTGGATTAAGTCTCAAGTTCATCAAAAGGATCAAAATTTGAGAAACATTTCATATACATAGAAATAAAAACCATGGGCTAGAGTGAGACATAGTACCTGAATATAAATTTGCTCTCCCTTATAGCATACCTTTAAGTTCTAAGATGTGCTCATGGTCAAAAAACCTATATTATTATGGATCTGGCCATCAATGAATGTGATAGAAATTACTTCTCTAATACAGTGGCCATGCTGTTTCTGGTCTCTGTTCCAATTGTCACTGTATGTCAAAAGTTGGATCACCAGGCACTATCTGAATAAATAAATGTCCTGGTTTCTCTTTGCCCTCCTCATTTCTACAATAAAATTTTTGATCTATTCTTCAGTGTTACACCTTTTGGAAAATTGTACATTAAAAACAGTGAGTTACTTCTCATTTGGCCAATCCATTAAAAGATGAGAACTGATTTTTATTAACTCAATCAGAGTACCTTGACTAGGAAATACATCAAGTATGAAATAGATGTAATGCTCAAACTGGGCACTTAGAGGATGTCTAATGAAAGGACAATTTCTGAAGGTGTGGGAAAGTATGTAGGAAAAACACTATCAGGCACAGAGTTACCACCCCTATGTCTGATGAGATAAGAGTAAGAAGAAATGGATTAGTTTGGATAAAGATTAGCTTCTTTAGCAAAGATAAAAATGCACAATGGCTAAAAGTGAACAGAAGTATATTACTTTCTTATGCAAGTTCAACATCCAGACTGGAGGTGTGGCTCAATGTTGTCAAGATAGTCAATGGTAAAGGCACCTTCCATATTGGGGCTATGCCATCCCATAACACTCAGCCTTACTCCATAGGGTGATAGCTGCCCACTGCTTCATTTCATCTTCAATATGTGTGAAGAGGAAATAGAGGAACTCCAGATCAAGCAAAAATTGCTCATGTTCCTATTTTATTAGCAAGAATTTAATTGAGTGGCCATACCTACCTGCAAAGGAGGTTGGAGACTATGGTCTCCAGCTGGGTTGCCCCATATGACTGTGGAGAAATACAACAGATTTAAACACATCACCCCACACAGTACATCTGGCCACTTATAACCACTGAATCCAGTAATAATTGAAGGAATTGGATAAGTCATGCTTTTTATCTTTAACTCTTTGTGAATTTTCTTTATTATACAGTGGTACCTCAAGATACGAGTTTAATTCATTCTGTAACCTTGAGGCGTGGGAAACTATGAGACGCTCAAGTCGAGGTAAACTGGTGGGTCCTATGCAGCCAGCCAATCCGTGCGATTACTCGTATCTCAACTGTTGCTCGTATTTCAAAGCAAACATCACTCGCTCGACAGCTCGTATCTTAAAAACCTCGTATGTTAGGGCACTCGTATCTCGAGGTACCACTGTACAGAATTTTCTTTATTATATACTTTGGTGTAAGACAAAAAACAAGTTTGATGTCTGCATTCTACAGGGGTTTCATCTCTTCTAGTCACAAAAGAACTCTGCCCTATCATCAGATTTCTTGCTTTTCAATAGCTCCCTGTATGAAACTTTGTGAGAGCTATAGAAGAAATTAATGTTTAAAATTGGGTAACTTTGATAGAGTCTGTAAGAGATAGGGAAAAAAATAGAGAAAAGAGAGAGTATTTGAGCTATTTCACAGAAAAATACATTTTTACAAAAAGCCTGTAATGCAGCTTAAAGTTTTAGCAAAATGCCCAAGAGGTAGTTTAACATGCCTTAGTAATAGGAGGTTGCTTTAATATTGCTCACAAGGAAGCAATTCCTTTGTTAAAGGGTTTTCCAATTGAATGACTATGCCCTGTGCTTACCTTAGGAGTCCTTCCTTTCTTAGCAACTCATGTTCTTTGCTTAATGCATGCCTGGAAACAGACCTAACCTTGATTTCTCAAGGAAAAAAAAAAGTTCTCACCTTTGATTTGAAAAAATGGACTTAAAGATCAACCCATTAAGTCTTTCATTATTCTGAGGTATTATTGCCAGGATTAGGAATAACCCCACACTACTCAAAATTCCTCTGTTTCAGGAAGCATGTGGTTTGGGACAGAAAGTCTCCAATCTAATTTCAAAACTTCCATGGCTGCTGTAAATTACTTGGGGAAGAAAGGTGGTAGCAGACAAAGTTGTTATGAAATATACCATTTTAAATGTCATGGAGAGAATCAATAATGAAGGTTTGTAACGTAAAGTTTCTTTTGGCAGATACAAGAATGAAGTGAGGCTCTATAAATTCTCTAAGGTCTGCTGTCTATTCCCCACCATAGGAGTTAATAGTAAGTGAATAGGATGAGGGACTTGAAAAGATTACAATAATCCCTTCATGATTTGAAGAATGAAAAATAATGGGAAGTTGTTAGAATGTGTTAAAGTTATTAAGCAACTGTTTTAGAAATTGTGAAAAATAAGGGTGACAGGAAGTCATCAAGAAACAAGATCTATGGTGTTTTTTAAGTGAAGCAAAAGGATGTAAAAAACTCTGAGTGGTACTGGATATGTCTATTACTTTGATCGTGGCAATGGTATCCTAGGTGTTTGCCAATGTACAAACTCATCAAACTGTACACATAAAATATGTGCAATTCTTTGTATATCAATTATACTTAAATAAAGCTATTAAAATATAACATATGCAGACAGGTGTATAAAATTTAATTGCACAGCTTGATACATTTTGGCTAAATAAACACAGTCATATAATCACCACCAAGATCAAAAAGTACATTATTAACACATTTGAGACTCCCCCTCATATTCATCTCCACTCACCAAGTACCACCATAAAAGTAACCTCCATTCTGATTTCTAACACTTTTGATTAGTGTTTACTTGTCTTGAACTTTATATAAATGGAATTATACAGTGTGTAGTTTTTGCCTGGCTTCTTTTGCTAAATATTATGTTGATGCTCATCATCCATGCTTTAGTGTATGGCAGTAATGTAATCCTTCTCATTGCTATATGCACTGAGTGGCCAGATTATTATGATCTCTGAATGCATAATAATCTGGCCACTCAGTGTATATCCTATATAATAAAAGGCTCATATGCAAATTGTCCCCTGGACCAGGAATTCGACCAGCACGCAGGCTGGCCAACCGCCCATGTCCCCTCCCCCTGGCCAGGCTAGGCAGACCCCACCCATGCATGAATTCATGCACTGGGCCTTTTATATATATACTGAGTGGCCAGATTATTATGGGATCAGAGATCATAATAATCTGGCCACTCAGTGTAGTGTTCAATTGTGAATATTCTTCGAGTTGCTTATTTTTTCTAGGGTTGATATGCATTCAGATTGCTTCCAGTTTAGAGATCATATGAATAATGCTGCTATAAACACCTTTGTGTATGTATATGTGTGTATATATATATAGTCTTGAATATACATATGTTCAGATTGAAAAGATATTGCCAAAGAGATTTCCAAAGCAATTGTGCCAATACTATAAAATCCCACCAGCAGTATACAAAGGTTCCAATTAGTCCATATCCTCCACAATCATTAAAATGCTCAGGCATTTTAGCTTTATGTTTTCTGATTAACAAGTTGTTATAAAACTTTTTCTTTTAAATTCTCAAATGTATTTGTATTTAAGCATATAAGAATAGCTTGATATGTGTGTGATTTAGGAGAAGTAAACTAATTATGTAAAGTAAATAAATATAATCAATCATTGAAAATATCAAGCATTCTATAATTTTACATACATATATACTCCCAATATATTCTCTCTCCTTCCCCCCCCTCTCTCCTCTCTCCCTTTTTTAATATGGAAATAGAATGATTTTTTTTATTGGTGATGTATTTATATACTTTATCTTAATAGCAATTTGTTCATTTTAGGAGACATTTTATGGCTTTCATTATTATCCCTCATTTAGGAACCAAATGAAACATTTTCCACATTTCAATCCACTGAGTAGGTTATATCATAAAATATAATCAAATTATTGAAAGAAACAATTTAAATTGATAGCATACGGTGGGTCACTAGCACAAAGTTTGGATGAAAAGGTTTATTTTCCTTTCCACTTAAGGACTTGGGTCATTATGCTGCAACTAATGGGAAATTAATCTATTTTTAAAGTTCTCCAAGCAATATATAAAAATCTTATACCCCCATATTAATTATTTCCCACATTATTTTTTAAAAATTTTAATTGCTGAGAGTATTATAAATATCCCCCTTTTTTCTCCTCATTGTCCCCCTCCGCCTGGTTGAGATTCCACCCCAGGCCTTCACCACCCTATTGTCTGTGTCTGTAGGTAATGCATATATGCTTACAAGTTCTTTGGTTAATTTCTTCTTGCACCCCTTTTCCCCTCCCCCTGAGATTCCTCAGTCTGTTCCATGTTTCCATACCTCTGGTTCTATTTTATTCATCAGTTTATTTTGTTCATTAGATTCCTTTTTAAAATTTCTTTATTGATTAATGTGTTATATATGTGTACTTATTCCCCAAATACCCCCCTATCACTGTCCTCATGCCCTCACCCCCCTGTTGTCTATGTCCATTGGTTAGGCTTATATGCATGCATATAAGTCCTTTGGTTCATTTATTTTGATTTTTAGATTCAATTGTTGATGGATACATATTTATTGTCATTTTATTGTTCATATATTTTATCTTTTTTTTTTCTTCTTCTTTTACATCCTCTTCTTAAAGAAGACCCTTTAACATTTTATGTTATACTTTGGTGGTGATGAACTCTTTGAACTTTTTCTTGTCTATGAAGCTCATTATCTGACCTTCAATTCTAAATGATAGCCTTGATGAGCAGAGTAATCTTATTTGTAGGTCCTTGCTATTCATCACCTTGAATATTTCTTGGCACTCCATTCTGGCCTGCAGTTTCCATAGAGAAATTAGCTAACAGTTGTATGGCCACTCCCTTGTAAATAACTAACTGCTTTTCTCTGGTTGCTTTTAAGATTCTATCTTTGTCTTTAACCCTTGGCATTTTAATTATAATGTGTCTTGGTGTGGGCCTCTTTGAGTTCTTCTTGTTTGGGACACTCTGCACTTCCTGAACATGTAAGTCTATTTCTTTTGCAAGACAGGGGAATTTTTCTGTCATTATTTCTCCAAATAGGTTTTCAATACCTTGCTCTCACGCTTTTCTTTCTGGCACCCCCATAATGCAAATGTTGGTATGCTAGAAGTTGACAGAGGCTCCTTACACTATCTGCAAAATTTTTAACCCTTTTTCTTTTTGCTCTTCTGATTGGGTATTTTTTGCTTCCTCATATTCCAAATTACTGATTTGATTCAAGGCATCCTCTACTATACTGTTGAATTTCTGTAAGTTATTCTTTTCAGTTACTGTATGCTTAATTTCTGACTGGTTATTTTTCATGACTTTAATGTTCTCACTAAACTCCTTGAAATTCTCACTAACCCCTTTGAAGTTCTCATTAACATCATTGAGCAACCTTATAACCATTGTTTTGAACTCTGTGTCTAGTAGTTCGTTTGGTTCCATTTAATTTAGGTGTTTTTTTGTTTTTTGTTTTTCTGGAGATTTATTCTGTTCTTTCATTTGTGATATGTCTTTTTGTCTTCATATCTTGGCTTATTTCCTGTATTTGTTTCTATGTACTAGGTAGATCCGCTATGTCTCTTAGAATGGAAAGACTGGCCTTGTATATAGTAGGTGACCTGTAGGGACCAGTGGCTCAGCCTCTCCAGTCACCTGAGCTTGGCACTCTAGGTGTGTCCCTGTGTGAGCTGTGAGGACAGTCTTGTTGTAGTTGAGTCTTGATTGCTATTGACATCACTGGGGGAACTGAATTCCAGACAAATTGGCTGTGAGAACCAGCTGTGACTACAGTGGGAGAGCTGCTATTCAGGAGACACTCTTATAAAGCAGGACTTGCTTCAGTGGGGCTTTGGTGCTCACTTAGTCTGCCCCTTGAGTGTGTCACTTGTGGATGTGTAGAGTTGTAATATAGTATGGTCTGAAGCTGTCCACCTTGCTCTCTCTCTTTTCCTTATGGTACTCCCATAATGCAAATATTGGTACACTGGAAGTTGTCCCTACACTATCTTTGAATTGTTTAATCCTTTTTACTTTTTGCTCTTCTGTTGGGTATTTTTACTTCCTCATATTCCAAATTGCTTATTTGATTCTCCTAGGAGACACCTGAGCAGATGCACTAGCTCTGGGATCTCCTAAGAAGTGCAAAGTCAGCCACTGCCTGGGGCCACCCGGCAGGAGCTACAGAGCCATCTGCAGATGGCTGCTACTTACATTGGGATTGGAAGTGCCCAGGAGAGGCCAAGCTGTGAAACAAGGCAGGTGCTAGTGCCAGGCCTTGGACCTCTTACTGATAGGTATGGGCATGCTGACACCAACTGTTGCTTGCTTGAGAAGTTTTAAGGTAGTCTGCAGCCTGAGCTAGGCCAGGCTATTCATATAGAAAAGCTGCTGCAAACAGCTTAGTGGGGCTGTAAATTGGGTGGTGCAGTATCTCAGAAAATCACCAGAGTCCAGTGAATAGTATGAGCCAGGCTGATATAAACTCAGATATGCCTGCCAGTCACCTCTGTGATGAGGGAAGTTTCAGTATTGGAACAATGACCCCTGCCAGCATCCCTGTCAAGAGAAAGCTGCCCCCAGTTCTTTCATTGATGCCAAACAATCCCATTCCTCTCTGTATGTACTTGCATCAACCCAAGCCACAGCCCCAGTACTGGATCTCAGAGGGAGCAAATACAAGTAAGTCTGTGCATCAGGCCTTTTAAAGGAACTGCTGGGACTCCAGCTGTTTCCTTGTCACTCAGCCACAATTTCCACTGGCTTTCCCAACCAGAAGTTATGGGAATTCCTCTTCCCAGCACTGGAAGTCTGGGCTGAGGGGTCTGGTGTGGGACTGGGATATCCTTGCTCCTTAAGGGAGACCTCTGAAACAGAGAGATCCCTCCTGACTTAAAAAAAATGTCACACGTGGATGTGAAACCATCCATTCTGAGCATCAACCCCTCCTACCAGTCTTGATGTACTTTCTTCTTTATTTCTCTAGTTGTAGGACTTCTTTTCAGCCAGATTTCAGGCTGATCTCAATGATGGTTGTTCCGTATTTTATTTATAATTTTGATGTGTTTGTGGGAGGCAGTGAGTACTGCATTTGCCTACAACACACAGCCATCTTGGTTTCAATCTTTCCCCACATTATTTTTTAATATAAAAATGGATGGTTGATTTTCTTCAATGTTGATATATACAAGAAGGGTATAATTTTAAATAAATGTAAACCTTTCATTAAAACACAAGGACAATTTGCTTTATCCCTAAAAATTGGTCAAAAATCAAAGTCTATAATTTAATATTTAAATTTACTGCTAAAGAAATAGTTGATACAAAAATCAAAATGTTCTTATATTTCACTACGTTGAGACCTCCTTGAGAGAAAATAGCTAGAAATTAATTATCACTGTTTGCATAGATCTAGAGAAGAACCTTAAAGATAATAACCAGGGATTAATATATATTTCTTGAATCACTTTTATTCTTTGTTATAACACAGTCTGCTAATTAAGGTGAATTAATCTAAGCAGCCCTCAAATGATATAAGTTTAGAATTACTGAGTTTGGAAACTGTACCCACAGATTAGAACTTAATAATATTCATTTATCCTTCGAACAAATAGAGCAATCTATCATCACTGTGTTCAAGATAACTATTTTATTGCCAACACTGCAATATTTACTTTGCCAAGAATTAAACACCAAACTTCTTGGGTAAACTTTAGTTTGATTCCAATGCTTTCCCCCCTGTTATCATTTGCTTTCCCATGTGACTTTGTACTTCCTCCTACGAGAGACAGAGTTTCCTTTCCCATCCTTCACTTTGGATTCAACCATGTGACTTGCTTTGGCCAATATGTTTTAGCAGATGTGATATAACCAAAGGAATGAAATCTGCTTTTTGCTAAGGTTTATCCTCCATCAAGTTGGCCATCATCATGAAGGGAGATTGTGTCTCATATAGCATTGGTGGACCAGATTATTACGCTAAGTGAAAAACCAGTCAGATAAAGACAAATACCATATGATCTCACTTATATGTGGAATCTAATGAACAAAATAAACTGATGAGCCAAATAGAAACAGAGGTATAAACACATGAAATAGATTTATAGCTGTCAGAGGGGAGTGGGGTGGGAAAGAGACTGGATAAAAGAGGTGAAAGGCTTAGCCAAAGAACATATGTGCATAATGCATAGACACAGACAACAGTGTGTAGATGGCCAGAGAAAAGGGGAACGAGGGCTGGGTGGAGGTGGTAAGGGAGGAGAAAATGGGGACATCTATAATAGTACAGACAATAAAAATAAAGTTAAAAATAAAATAAAATAGTTCCAGTGATTTTGTTAGCTTCTTGAGTTATAAGAATGATTCCAGGATTTAGAAATATATATTTATATGGTATGACTTTTAAATATAATCCAACTGCTTAATCTGTTTCTTCACTGAAGAAAGAGGGTTTTTTTCTAAAGCTAGAGGAAAAGCTGTCAGTGAGATGTGGTGTCCAGGCAAAATCAAACCCTACAATCTTAAGAATGATCAAGGGAGGAGGGAGGACATGAATAGGGCGGGGGAGGGGAAGCTAAGGGAAGGTCAGTGGGGGAAAAAGGACATATATGTACTACTAATGTAAGACTTTAAACAGTAAAATAATTTTTTAAAGTAATTTTGATTTCAAATGATATCATGTGCACTGACTTCAACATGTAACCCTCATGTAAAATTGATATCAGTCTCCTGAGATGAAAATAAAACCTTTATCTCCCCAATGAATTATGGAATCTCCAAACTGTCATAAAGAAATAAAATTTACTAAATTTTATAATCAATTAGTATTTACCAAGTGCTGCTACTATTATATAAGTAATAGCTTTACTGTTTACCATCTATAACATAATTTTAAGTAGTTATTTGCCTAATTTTCTTATCTCTCCTAATAGAGAGTAAGATTCTAGACATTTTTTTTTCATAGTATTAGTTCATTTCACTGCACAGTCTGGTGAATGAAGAAAGAAATTCAAACACCATTCTATTGGATTATATTGACATCCAAAAGGACATTAAATGTAAACAGGTACCTGAACATTTAGGCATATGAATACAATATTTTATATTATTCTAAGTCAAAATAGAGTCAGACTAATTCTCTTACATTAAAAACAATGGAAAAATCAGTAAGGTATTACAACCTTGACACATAGGAGATCTAATCTGATGAAAAATAAACCCTTTTTTATTTAACTCATTGAATTTTAAAAACTAACTTAAAGAATGCAACAAAAGAAAATACTGTAATATTCTGTAAATGCTACTTAAAACAAACCTACAAAACAGGCACTATTCTTTTTTTTATTATTTTTTAAAATAGATTTTATTGATTTTTTACAGAGAGGAAGGGAGAGAGATAGAAAGTCAGAAACATCGATGAGAGAGACATCGATCAACCGCCTCCTGCATGCCCCACAGTGGAGATGTGCCCGCAAGCAAGGTACATGCCCCCAACCGGAATCAAACCTGGGACCTTTCAGTCCGCAAGCCAACGCTCTATCCACTGAGCCAAACCGGTCTCGGCAACAGGCACTATTCTTATACTTATTACACAGGTGTTAAAAATATTATGAGAAGTTAATTTTTCTAATGTCACACAGCTGGAGTCAGTGTTAGAATTTGAACCCAGGCAGACTGGGTCCAGAGTTTTATATATAATCTCTCCATCATACGACCTAGTGCCAGATATATGACACTAACAATTGATATCTACACAAATAATTTCCCTTTTTGCCCTTCTGAGAGTGAGAATTTTTATATGCACGAATGAAATTCTGAATATCAATTACCCTTTTAAGAAACATATTCCCAACGCAATATAATTGAACATGAAATAATAATGAAAAAAAGAGAGAAAAATCTTTGGAAGCATTTTTTTTAAATCTAACAGTACATGAGGGAATAATGCACCAACCAGCGAAGTATGTCCCTTGGATCAATTCTAGGCTTTATAAGCAGCTTGCAAAGAAAAGAAATAATTCCGTGGTATTAACAATTCATCAATAAAGGTTTCATGAGTAAAAACAAAAGCATCTTTATAGTATTATAACTGCTTTTATAGACATCCAAATAAAAATCTAGGCATACTGATAATCTTTCTAATCATGAATATCTCAAGCATGTAATTGCTTCTTTAGCCTATGTTCTAACTACAATTACCTTGAAGCATCATTATCTATTATAATTTAGTATCCTTTAGACAGGCACCACTAAGACAAGCTATATCTTGCCAGTTGCATTTTCCTTATATCTAGAGATAGATGCGCTTATACATTTTTCTATGTGTTTTAATAAATTCACATTTTCCAGTATTCATTTTAATATAAAAATGGACCTGCCTGTTCCCTGTTTTCTTACTGTGTCTAATATGTTTTTTTCTCTTCTCTGCTGTCATGCTTTTCCTATATGAACACCTATAGCTACTCAATAAATATTTGTTATAAAATGAATAGTATCACATAAAGAAAAATCCCCAAATCCTAAACCAATTCACATGCTTATTTTTTTAGTCTTCAAACACCATCCAGGACTATTTTCCTAATGGCTCAAATTGACATTCAAAAGGACAATTTCAATCAAATCAATCTTCTGATCTTATTTGAGGTGATTTTAATGGAACCCAGAACTTTTAGTATGCTATGCAGGTCCTTTACTACTTCTAGCTTGAAGACTGACAGATGTAGCTGGACTCTGATTCAAATGACCTCATCCAATAAAGTTCTTAGGTTATTAAGAGGGTGTGATTATTTCCCCATAAGCTTAAGTTGAATAAATCATGTTTGTTTGTTTTTTTAAATTTTACTCCTAGCCCTTTCATTCAGACCCCTGACATTAGGGTCTTCATTTTTATAAACTTTAAAAAGTGTTTTTAAACCTTTAAAAACAGAAAAACATTTTCATCTTAATTATAATGTACTAGAGGCCCGATGCACGAAATTCATGCAAGGGGCTTGGCCCTCACAGCCTTGCCTCGGCCCTCACAGCTGCAGCTTTGTCTGGAAGGTCATCCAATAGGTCGTTCAGCTGTCTGGTCTAATTAGCATAATATGATTTTATTATTATAGATAGTTAGAACACATTAAATACACTTGGAATATTAGGTTACAGTATCTTTTTAATAGGTTGAATGCTACTTCCACTGCTTTCTTTTCACAGCCTCTCTGCCTGAAGTAACTAATCACTCATATCAAAAAGACATACTTACACTCTAAGAAAGAGCTTCCACAATTAAAATATTCAAGTTTCAAAACATCCAGATGGATGGTTTCCAATTAGGAAGAGGGAGAACACAGTGCTTTCATAGGTAGTAAGAAAAGAGCCTGACATAGGATTTTAGCTAAGCTTATGTGGGTGGAAATTTCAGTCAAGAGAAAAGAAATCTCCTAAGAAAGATATTAAAGAGAAAAGAACAAACTTTTTTAATGCAGGAAGTAGCAGTACAGTAACTTTCCAAAACCTGACATAAATAAAAGTGTGTCACCACATTATAGGGCAAATGGTCTTTATACCCCTATCAAAAAGTGAACAAGAAACCCCTTTTTAGTACCTCCTATTGATATTGAAAGGAATTTTTAGGGGTGAAATAGACAGGTTAAAATTTTTTAAAAAATTAAGGGGTCCATTGAAAAAACACACACAGGGCTACAGAGTTGCAAAAGGGTACATTCCCATAAGACAAGGGAGCTGGGAGCAGCAGAAATTACATTTACATTAGATACGGGAGCAGGGAGTAGCAAAAGGTACACATTTATAAAATAAAGGGAAGGAAACCCCTCATTCAAAGAAAGAGAAAGAAAGACTCAGAGGGAATAGGAGAACAACAAAGGAGAAGAAGGAGGGAATTTCATTTGAGAGTTGAGTTCAGGATTTTCTATCATGACCAAATCAAAGGGGCATAGTGACCAATCAGAGGGGATATTGAGGCACAAAAAATTGCCGCCTTTATAAACCCTGGAAAAAGGGACTCAGTGGGAATCTTCCTCCCTCCCCACATGGGAGTCTTCCTGTTTCTCAATAAATTTCCACCTTTGCTCTACCATCCTCAGTTCCTGATTTCATTCTTTGACTCCAATGGACAAAGAGCCTGAGAAAAACCACCCTGCCTAGGGGAACACCATGTGTCTCACTCCAAAAATCCTGTATCAATATGACCTAAGTTAGTAACATTTAGACCTAAAGACAATATGATTTTTTTATATATATAAGTGGGAAACACTTTACAACAACATTGAGGTCATTACCATAAGAGTGACTGAAGATAATCTGGGGCAAATATGCCAGCATAGCATATTGGCTGAGATTACAGAATCTTGGGTTGGACTGTCTGGATGTGATGTTGGTTTCTCTACATTTTGCCTCCATAACCATGAGTAAATTGTTCAGCCTTTCAGGTCTAAGCTTGCTCACCTCTAAATCATACCCAATTAATAGAATTCTCCAAAAGGAATAAAGAAGTTGTATGTAAAGCACTTGGGACAATCTATGCTGCAGGACAGCTGGAGTTATGAGTCGTTTATGGGCAGCAATACTCACAAGACAAAAAGAGGCAAACAGTAGACAAAAACCCTCACATCAATCTGATGCTATATTTACTTTACTTTATAGAGCAATTAGAGGCTTGATGCACGAAGATTCACGCAAGAATGGGCTTTCCTTCCCCTGGCTGCCAGCACCACCTTCACTCTGGCTGGAGCTACCTTTCTGCCTTCACTCCAGCCCAGAACCACCCTTCCAACTTCCCACACTGCCCAGAGGCCCAGAAGGGCTGGGGTGGAAGCATGCAGCCAGCCACTTGGTGGCCTGTGTATGCAAATTAACCCACCATCTTTGTTTGGTTAATTTGCATAGCCACTCCTGATTGGCTGGTGGGCGTCACAAAGGTATGGTGAGTTTGCCACTTTGCCACTTTCTCTTTTATTAGTATAGATTCAAGGCAGGAGTTATAATAGCTATATCATCAGTGTGTCACTGGCAGTCTTAGCATGTGCCAAATACACAGATTCTTTTGCCACATCACCCATCCAAAGCAGAAGCACCAAGGTGTATGTGAGTCATTTGAACATATAGAAACCACAAACACACCTGGTGGGGTGAGAAATAGAATATTGGTTAGTAGCTATTAGTTATAAGAAATACTAATAACAAATATTAATCATGCAATGTTAACTGTGATGTTTTGTTCTGCTTTTAAAAAGCACATTCTAACCTGGCTGGAGTTGTACAGAGGACCTGGGAGCTCACCTGGAACTACAGCCCATTCTCCCGATCTGGGAGCAATGAAGTCTGATTTTCCTCTGCCCTTTGCACACCCCTAGCCCACATTGCCCAAACTGCCAGTCACCTGTAACCATTATTACCATTCTTATTCCTTTTGCCTACTTCCCCATGCCTGTAATACCCATTTTTATTTTGCATACCCATTATTATTATTCCTTTTTCCCTCTTCCCCATGTAATCTTAGTCCTTGCACCCCATATGAGCGGCTGGCTTATGGGGTTGGGGGGTACAGAGCAGATTTTTATGCATGGCATGCTGCTTTCCCATAAATAAATGCTCATATATGATTCAGCTTTGTCTCTGCTGAATTGGCTCAAGTAGTGACAGGCAACCCACACCTATTAGTTGTCTGGTTTCACATCCACCTATTAATATTTTACACTGTCCTAGTCACATAGGTCAGAGTCCCCAGTGCCAAAGTATAGCTTCCTCCACACAGGTGCAGTTCTGCGCAACAAAGGAGGCAGACACATTCCCCATTTATCTAATGCCACAGAACCCAAGGTCATTCTCAATCAAGTTTGCATCAGTCCAAGCTTGATGATAACACTTTACTCTGTCAAATGTAAGAAACATTTAACCTGTAAAGAATTTTTGTGAGTTTATTGTAGCCAAACTGTCAACAATGGCTGGGGAAACAGAATCTTAAAGGAGTGAGATAATGCTTCGGAGAATGGCAGCTTATTCAACTTGTTTTATAAATTACAATCAAAGGAGGAGATGTAAGTGGGTTACATGAAATCCACTGGTGGGAGATTAAGGAGGTGGGAGAAAGCAAAGCGGGGGAGGGGGAGAAATCTCTGAGATTAAATAAAAAGTAAAAGATAGACACATGCTTGTTTCACATAGGTGGATACAGGATAATTAACCGTCAACAATTAACATGCTAACAATAACAATGAAGTAATTGTGGTCTCACCCTGACCCTGGTGCATTGTTTGTGCGACCCCTCTCCTCCCTCCCCCCCGCTGAAGGTTGTACCTTGATATTCCAAAAGTATGTTCTGGTAGATGTAAAAAGAACAAAGTTGATCTTTATCAGGGAAGATATAGCCTCTGACATGATTACCCACCATAAACTGCTTTTAGTTAAAGTTTTGATTTGAGACCATCTTTTGTGGTTTTGAGTTTGCAAGGCCTTCTTGCACGCCTTCCCTGAGCTTGTCAGGTTAGTATGTGGCCCTTTTTCGTCCACAACTCACCATCTGTCAAGTAGAAAATGCTCTAACAATGTTGCCTGCTATTGTCCCAATTAGCAAAAAGGTAATATTCTATGAGTTAGTATATATACTCACTCTCAATGAAATACTGCCAATGATACATGGAAGTGGAGACTACCCGAAGAATTTAAATTATCCACTGAGATAGCATTACATATATGTTAAAAGTACTAATAATAATTACATATATGTTGAGAGTACTAGTAACATTTTTATGCCCCATAAGTTATCTGTTTCCCCCTTATTCTAGTAAAAATATTCCAATTTTTCTTTGGGAGGTCCATTCTTACTCAATCTCATGTAGTTCTAAGTAGAATGACCCACCTTTGTATGTAAGGGTAAGACTTGCATTGCAGGCTTGTGCCCGTGATTACTTCAAGACTGACATGTGACTCAAGTTAAGCCAATAACAATCACTTTGAATTTTTATCAGTTATCGCAAAACAGAAATATTTACTCAGCCACTAGTTCATAATGATAGCGTTCTGGGCTGAATGTCAAGGGCCAGGTACCAAATGGCTAAAGCCTGCCTGAGAACAAAGAATACACAGAGAAAAGCAATGACAAAAGATGCAAAGAAGGTAAAATCTGAGGTCTCTGCAATATTCAGATATGTAAGTCAGTAAATTACCTTTTTACTTTAATTCAGTATGAATTTGGTGTTTGTAAGTGGAGTCTAAGATTCCTGACTAAGACAGGATTTGAATCCGGAAGGGAGATGCAAATGTAAAGATAGCATGCTTAACTAGAAAGGGCAAAATCCCTAACATATAGTCCAAGGAAGCGTGTGCCAATGTAGACCAGTTCCACATGTGCATCAATGACTGAGAAAGCCAGTCTGACAAATCAGGAGGGGGGACAAGCTAACCCTTTCTTCAGAATTAAACACTTATCATGTCCCCAAGCACATTTGAAGTCTATTGTGAAGCAAAGATGGAGTGCCACAGTCTCCATTCCTGGAAAAGATTGGCACAACTTTTGAGCAAATACACATCCTAGTCTACCAGCTGAGAAGCTAAGCCCCTTCTCTTAAACACTAGAAATCCAATGAGAATAAAGAAACCCTTAGTTATCCAAGAGAAAGAGGCAGAAGCAAATCAACTAGAGACCATATGGAAGATGAAATTGATATTTAAGAAAATAACTTCTGGTTGTTCTCAAAAATTCTTGAATCCAGTCTGAGCAGCCTGGAGATGAAGGAGGATCATGGCCAGTATCTGAGACTAGTAGTATGGTGTAGGTTTGCCATTTAATTATTAGGAAAATACAAATTAAATTGTTTTTCCCCAAAATACTAAGAAAAATACAAGGTCAGTACAGCTAAAAGAAATTTTTTGTAATGTCTATTATTCAAATGAGATAAATACTTTTTAAAAATGGCACACAATGGGACGATTTCTCTAATTATTATAAGATGTAAAACTTATTAGTTGGTGTTTATAATGTGGCCTTAGATATTCGCATGGAGAAGGAAATAGAAATCCCAAAATATTTCTCATCTTACCGGTTAATTAAAAATGTTAATTAAAAAATGCACTAGAGACTAGAAATCAAACTTGAAACAAACATTACAGTGTCATGTGATATATTTTAGGTAGAACTTGTCTATAAATTAGCTAAGAGGAAAAGTATATATTCAAAACTGAGGGTATAGAGAACATCATCCTAAGAATTGCAGAAGATTGAAATTTGAATATTTTAATCATTTGCATTCTTAAGCCGTGCTCTGTAATGATATTATAATTTCCCCACAATTTACTACATGATAATGTTAACAACAAGCATATAATATTTGAGTGCTTACTGTGAATATACTGAGTAATTTTATATATGCTTTTCTGTTTATCAGAATTTCTTCAGACCCAGCACACTATGAGTTTTAATGACATCTTATTAAAAACCTAGGTATCAGTAGCTTTACACCCCCTGACTGATAAGAGACCTCTACTTGCCTGCAAAAATCTCAGTTCTACCTGAGAATCTGTACATCTTAATTTATGTGTTCCCGCATGTGCCTATGCTTGCTGAGTACCATTGTAACTACACGCAATGGATAGACATTGGAAACTGCTATTTATTTCCACTGCTTCTGGTGAACACCCTGTTACTCTGTCAGACGCCCAGGGACATCTGTCTCTGCTAGTCATTGTCTAAGTCCCACCATGCTCCTCTTATGTTAGGTCAGACATCTAGAATCGCCGCTGAGCTCTGCAAAGGAAGCATGGCACACTCCCATTGGCAAAGCAGTGCAGGTATGGCGAAGTGGTGTGCCAAGTGCTTCCCTTTCCTCATATCCCAGAACAGCTTAGCAGGAAGTACTCCTCCGGTTTTGATTTTTATCCCAGTATTCCATAAGACTTATGAAGGGAGAGGAAGGTGTGGTGGGGGAATTATAACAGACAACAGATCTCCAAGAGGGATGTTACGTTTAATTTAGGATTGATGATTCCTTCTAACTAGAGGCCTAGTGCACGAAATTTGTGCGCTGGTAGGGTCTCTAGAGGCTGCCAGCTGCTGGCCAGGTAGTCCCTCCCTTTCCCCAGCTGCCTGCTGCTGCCACTGCTGGCTGGGGCTTCCCTCCCTTTCCCTAGCTGGCCTCACTCCCTGGTCTAACTCACAGACAAACTCCCAGTTTGAGGGGACAATTTGCATATTACACTTTAATAATATAGGATAGCCAAGGTTTTCTTACTGTGTTAAATACATCTTAAATGCTCCTTCCCTCAGAATTAGCTCTCCTTAAAGCCCTCTCATTCCTTAAGTCAGGGGAAAAAGAAGGCTGAGGTAGCAATAGTTGTACCAGACAAAATAGACTTTAAAACAAAGGATAAAACAAGAGACAAAGAAGGACCCCAAACACTTTATAGAAAAGACAAATACATCCATATGTTCACTACAGCATTACTTACAGT
This sequence comes from Lasiurus cinereus, assembly GCA_011751065.1. Taxonomy (NCBI): domain Eukaryota; kingdom Metazoa; phylum Chordata; class Mammalia; order Chiroptera; family Vespertilionidae; genus Lasiurus; species Lasiurus cinereus. The sequence goes on along the minus strand of JAAGEH010000029.1, from coordinate 1,994,581 downwards.
AGCCAAGATATGGAAGCAACCTAATTGTGCATCATAGGTGAATGGATAAAGAAGAAATGGTGCCTATATACAATGGATAAAATGTTGCCTTCCCTGCTGTGATGAAAGTTCCTACTTAACCACATATTTGCATCTCTTCTCATACCAGCATGCATAGAAATAACAGATATCATCGATGACTTAGCAAGCCATTAGTGCAATGCTAAGTTTTGGGGTACTGCTAACCCTATGTCTTCAATTCCTCATATTTGAGACAACACTCTGGCCAGGGTATTTTCAGAAATATATGTCAGCGATGTTTTATGTTTGCATGGAATGAAGAAGCATGGAATATTTCCCATCATAGAGATATGACACAGAAACAGTATGTCATCAACTCTGCCCTGATCACCTCTAAAGGTCCCCATATTGAGGAAGCTCCTTAGCTACTATTGTTATTGAATATAAAGTTAAATAATAAAAGCAAAAGAAAGAGGTTGTTTCTCATCTTAAGAAATGTAAAGCCTTAATTAATTGATATTTTTATTTTTTTATTTTTATCTTTTTTTACTTTTATTTTTTATTGTGTTACATGTATACATATCTCCCCATTGCCCCCTCCCTCTCAGGCATACCCCAATCCCCCAGTGTCTATGTTCATTGGTTATGCTTATATGCATAGATACAAGTCCTTTGATTGATCTCTTATCTACCCCACCTCTCCTTAATCTTCCTGCTGTAATTTCACAGTCTGTTTGATGCTTTACTGCCTCTTGCCTATGCTTTTTTTAGTATAGGAAAGCTGGCAATGGCAAATGAGAAATTCATGCATCCACAAAGGAGTGATTGTCCAAGGACCTACATCCTTAATATTTATGCACCTTACGATTTGAGAAACACATTGAGGTACTGTAGTTGCTAACAACCTTTGCAGCGTACTGGGATCATCTGGGGAGGATTAACAAGCAGTGTTGCTGGATCCCAGTACCGGAGATTCCCATGTAATTGGTCTGAGGTGTAGTATTGGTGCTCTCCAGTTGTTTCTAATGTGCAGCAAGGTTGAAAACCACTGCGATCAGAGAATTATTACATGATTAGTGAAAATGCCTACAGAAGAAATTCCTCTCAGAAGAAATGTGAAGGAAGTGCTAATTAGGACAACAAAGGCAATTGGGGACATTTTACTAGGAAAAATAGTAAATATGAAAACTCAAAGGCAAGCCTAAGACATCAACTCTCAAAAATAATTAGGTAAAAATAACTAGGTTTGAAATACAGATGGCAGTCAGCATGGAAGAGTGGAAAGATGGATGTTTATGTAAAAGAGACTGAAGACGTGGAAACCCTACCCAGCCAGGGTGGCTCAGTAGTTGAGTGTCAACCTATGAACCAGGAGGTCAAATTTGATTTCCAGTCAAGGCATATGCCTGGATTGTGGGCTCTATCCCCATGGGGGGGCATGCAGGAGGCAGCCAATCAATGATTCTCTATCATCATTGATGTTTCTCTCTCTCTCTCCCCCCTCTACTTTCCTCTTTGAAATCAATAAAAATATTTTTTTTAAAAAGAAGTGGAAAACCTTACCACCCAGAATGAGGAAAGTGAATTCCACTTGAGAGCCAACAATAGATGTCTGCAAATGGCAGCGGCATGAAGAAAACCATACTTGAAAATGAAAATAGCATAGCAAGGTTGTCCATCCAATCTATCTTTGAGAGAACCAACTCCAGGAAACTTTATTTCCTTGTGTCTCCCTTACAGGCATTTTTAGCTACATAGTTGAAGAAACTATATTCACAATAAAGAAACCGCTTGTGGGATCATGACATGATCTAATGTTTGCTAGTCTAATTTTGCATGGCTGTAGAACTAGTCCAGATTATAATTGTTAGTCTATGGTTAAAGATTGCAAAGAATGAAGAATTAGCATTAGCTGATGGCTTGCAAAATCCTCTTGAATTTTTTTTAATTGATTTTTTTACAGAGAGGAAGGGAGAGGGATAGAAAGTCAGAAACATCGATGAGAGAGAAACACCGATCAGCCGCCTCCTGCTCGCCCCCTACTGGAGTTGTGCCCGCAAACAAGGTACATGGCCCCGAACCGAACCTGGGACCTTTCAGTCCGCAGGCCGAGGCTCTATCCACTGAGCCAAACTGGTCCCGGCTTGAACTTTTTTGATATTAGAAAGCACCAGATTTGAAAGTCATCAGAGGAGAATATTTGGATGACCTATACAGAAGCAGATCCAATGCCCCTAATTCTGTCTGCATGGCTCCAGGTATCACATCCTCACTGGACACACATTCTCCCTGGTTCTGCTGACCAGTTTTGGTCCCTGCCCAGTATCAGGGTCATTATTTCAGACTCTCAGGTACTTTGACTGTCAATAATCCCTCTGTTTAATCCTGATCCTAAAACTCAGTATTTCCTAAGGCTTTCACCAGCACATTATGAACTTCTATAAATTCTTGCTCTCTTCTCTGGAGTAGGATAGTGATGAAATATTGCTAGACTACATTGATGGTTATAGTATTCTGATAAATAATAATGAGACAGAGCAGGTTAAGAGGAACCATCTCAAACTAGACATACCCATTTGGTCAGAGACATTCTAGAGCAGTGGCTCTCAATGTGGGGCACCTGCCCCACAGAGGGACAATTTGATTTTTAAGGGAAGGCAATTCAAGAATGAGTTATTACCAGTGAATATTTTGTATTTCTTTTGGTTCTAGAAGCCTCGTATACAGTATATAAATATATATAGTGGTACCTCGAGATACGAGTGCCCTAACATACGAGATTTTTGAGATATGAGCCGTCAAGCAAGCGATTTTTGCTTTGAAATACGAGCAACATTTGAGATAGGAGTCATCGCGCAGATCGGTGGCTGCACACGACCCACCAGTTTACCGCTACTCGAGCGTCTCATAGTTTCCCACGCCTCAAGGTTACGGAACGAATTAAACTCGTATCTCGAGGTACCACTGTAATGCGATGTATTTATGCATTTCAGTTCTCTATTATATGTTTTGAAATTTTATTTGCTATTTTTTTCATATCACTTCATATATTCTTATTCTTCTAACAATTTCTTACTGATTTCTTCCTCAGTACTTTATCCTTTCGTTCTTTTGTTTTTCTTGTCATGGATGCCATGTTCTTTCGAATCTTGTGTAGACCAAGTTAATGGCCTTTTAGGCTTCCTCCATGTGAATAGAGAGTTCACGTTTTAAATAATAAGAATTATATGCAACACGGAGGGGTGGGCATCAGGATTTTAGAGATGCTTAGGTAGGGCACGGCCAAAAAAAGGTTGGGAACCACTGTTCTAGAGGATATTCTAATCTCAATTTTTAGTTTAGGGTGTGTAAGGAAGAGTGTTATTTATTAACTTTGTTTTAGCGAGGTTACCAAGTAGAACTCACAAACAGTATATGATATGGGAACATATCTTAGAACTTACTAGAAGAAAGGATGACAAGATGGGCTGGAGCTTCAAAATCCCTCTTGTTTCTAGTCAGGCTAGGCTTCACTGAGGCTGCGTATCCATTTTATCCTTGGAGCATCTTTGTTGTTATTTTGTTGTTTAAATATAGATCCAAGAACTATCTAATCAGAATGTCCTAGGTCTTGGCCTGGACATCAGTGTCTTCTTTTTAAAATACATTTCATTGATGTTTTTCAGAGAGAAAGGGAGAGGGATAGGGAGTTAGAAACATTGATGAAAGAGAAACATCAATCAGCTGCTTCCTGCACACCTCCCACTGGAGATGTGCCTGCAACCAAGGTACATGCCCTTGACCAGAAGTGAACCTGGGACCTATCAGTCCACAAGCCAATGCTCTAACTACTGAGCCAAACCAGTTAGGGCTGGACATCTGTGTCTTTTAAAACTGAGCAAAACAAGCCAGTCAAAGAAAGGTAAGTATCACATGATCGCACTCAAATGTGGAATCTAATGAACCAGATAAATTGATGAACAAAAACAGACCAAAACAGAAACATGAACAGACTGTTGAACCTCAGAGGGAAGGCAGGGGAGGGTGGGTGAGAAGAGATCAACCAATGAGCTTATACGCCTATCTGCATGACCTATGGACACCGACAATAGGGTGCTGAGGGCCTGGGGGTGGGTGGCAGGAGTGGGCTGGAAGAGGTTAATGGGGGGTGGGAAGGAGGACAATAAAGGTTAAAAAATAAACTGCACAGACAATTCATATGAACTACCAGGATAAGAGCTACAGTCCTCAGAGTCAGAATGGGGCTGACCTAGCTGGAAAGGGGATTTAGAAAGCCAGCAGTAGTGGTGAAAGTAGCAAGTGGAAGGAGCTACTGGTCCAATTAAAGCACACTTCTGGTCAAAGTACTATGAGGAAGGTTAGCCCTCAAGAAACTTTAACAGGATTTCCTTTTCTGGCCCACCAACTTTCAAGAATTATCCAGTATGAATCAAAAGAGTTCTGTATTACATTCCAAAATTATGGATGACTTGGAGCCACTGCTATCCCAGGAATGGATGTAGGTTACTTTGACACACAGAAGACTTTATGTATAGCCTATGAACCATTAGACATTTAGGTCCAGTATAAAAAGAATTTCCTAATATGAAAAATCTCTGAAACATCTAAAAAGAGTAATTTTGGCACTTTTCTATCATTCAAAAATTTGATGATGGATTCACTTCTCACCTCTTAGGTATATTATTTTAGATGAGTAAATTTCAGTAGCAGTGATTCTTATATTGGTGCAGACAACCCATTACAAACAACCAGAGGAAGGCTACCCTCATCTCTCTAAAAGTGAGGGTAAACACAAGGCTTAATTCGTTCATGTGCAGTAAACAGTTTAGTCTTGAAAACAGAAACTAAAGTGAAGATTTTATTTCTCTCTGGTCATTTTTATCTCCTTGGTTGAAAGATATTACCAAGATAAAGGAAGCCTTAAAATCTGGCACTAGGTAATCAGAGTTGAAGGAATATAACTTTTCTTGGAAATTATTGTCTTAAATCTTCTTTGGCTCAAGACATGCTTTCTTCTTTCTGAAGTGGCTTGAGCTGAGAATCAAGCCTGAAGGGACTTAGGAGCCAAATAGTTCCAAAGCAAAGATTCAGCTGGTAATTAGGTGCTTGAGATTCATATCTCTCTGCCAAGTGAAGATAAGAAAGCAAAATATATTATACTGCTTCTAAGATTCAAAGGATTGGTCACCTAGTGACTATGTTTGAGAGATACTCAAGATCATTATCATTGTGGGGGGAAAAAATGAAAACCAGCCCTTAAACAGCTTTGATTAGCAGGAGCACTCTCCATGCATCTGGGACTACATCCCTGAGACCAGGATAGCTTCCATTGAGAGCTCAGAATTGCTAATTGAATCACTGTTTACTGAGAAATGCACCCCCTGTTGGAATATGCATGAGGACTAGTAGAGTTCTTGAATGCATGGCCTTTTTTTAAAAAAAATAACTAAAAGTAGTAATTCTGAGAAAGATGATTTCAGAACTGGTGTACATATCTAAAGCTGCAATTTTTTTACTGATGCCAAGGAATCCATACTGTGTATTTAACTTGAAAAATCAGCTGTCTTATATCAGCAAGTTATTCAGCTATCTCTTTAAATTATGAAAACACTCACCCTTTTTTCAAAGCCTTCACAAGAAATACTTCTCTGGAAATACTAAACTCAGCCTTAGCCGATTTGGTTCAGTGATTAGAGCATTGGCCTGTGCCCTGAAGGTTTCATTCTGGTCAAGGGCATATACCTAGGTTGCAGGCTTGATCCCTGCTCTGGTCAGGTCATGATTTGTGTATCTCTCTCATATAGAGGTTTCTCTCTCTCTGTCTCTCCCCCTCCCTTCCACTCTCTCTAAAAATCAATAGAAACATACCTTTGGTTGAGGATTAACAAAAAATAATAACCTCAAGGTGCAAAATTTTGTCTTTAGAAATAAAAAAATAAATATAAGTAAAAATCAGGTGTAGCACAAGGGAGACAACTATCATTTCAAATCTCTAGACTAACATAGTCACCTCTTCTCCGTTTTCCAGAGCACTGCTGCATGGAGGCCAGTTTGGAAATCAAAAACGTAACATTTCCACACCAACTTTGTTTCTAGCATATCTTGGAAGGGGAAGATGAGTAATGCTGGATCAGCCCCTGACCAAACTTGGTCAATCAGGATTTCTCCCTTGGGAACCTGAGAGAAGGAATGGCTTAACTATCTAAAGCCAGGAGCTAGGAGTTGGTGACAACAAATCACCCACCACATTTTTTTCCTCCAGAAAAAAAACAAAACAAAACATGGAAAACTTATTTCAGAAGAAAAAAAAAATAAGCAGACAAGCATAAAGTGAGAAACAAGATAAAGAAGGAATTGGGAATGCCAAGGTCATTTGCTAGCAATTCATTTCTGAGTCCTGGAAAAAAAATCCACCTTTAAGTTCATTGAATCCTGCCATTAAATACCACCTTCTACTGTTATAGGTATGAGGTAACTGGATTAAGTTTTCCTGACTAGGGATAGAAATCTTTACCATTATAAAATATAATGGAAAAATACATTGTTGCTAATAACCAAAAATATAAAATCCCTATCAATAATAAAATGTTATAAATGATATGTAATTTTATAGCTAAATAGAAATGATTACTAGAGAATATAATAGAAGATATGCATAAGTGGAGAAAAAAGACCTATTCCTAGCTTCTATCCCAAATATATAAAAAATGCTCAGGGCCTAACTTAGTCATTTAACATTGGGAAGTTCTCCTGTGGAAATCATCAGAAATATACATAAAGATGTGACTATAAGGATAGATACCATAGAAATTTTTACAACCTAAAATTATTAAAATATACAGTAATAGTAGAAAAATGATCAATTAAATTGTTGAATATCATTGCAATGAATACTGAAGAACAATTAGATTAATCGATATCAAAGACTATTATGAGGAAAAGTCACAATATTATTAAAAATGGTAAATTAAAAACAACATTCATAATAATCTATAGTAGTTTAAGTTATTAGGTTGTTTAAATAAATGTCTAAAATTATGTAGACCAGAACTAGCAGTTCTGGATATATTGGGATGGTGATATTTTTGTTTTATTCTTTATAGTTTTCAAAACTTTCCAAAATGCAAAGAAAACCAGAAGAAAAAGTATGATATGTGCTAATAGAAAAAAAGTATGGAGCGGCTATAGGGTCAAGCCTGAGACTGCCCTGTAGCAGAGCCACATACAAGTCCCGGCTTGGAGGGCAGAGCCCTCCTAGTACAATGAAGCTTAACCTTATAGTCCTCCCTTGTTCCTAGGTAGCTAATGGGCTGTGGGAGGTGCAGCCCATTACTCAAATCAAGGCTTGAGTAACACAATAGATTTGAAACTCGCAAGAACATTGTTAACATGCTGGCCATTCCCCTTGTCTTGCTTTGTGTACTCTGACTATATCATAAACCTTTGGCTTACAGGCTGTGTCATTGTTTCCTCATCCAGGCACGGTGATCCTACCTGGCCCCAACTGTATTATTCTCTTGTCTGTCTTCTTTAATCCTTCACCGCCCCTCCTCAGGTTCACCCCTGGCCATGCTGGATGTGGTTCAACCCTCCATTTTCAAAGTCAGCAATGGGAATTGAGTATTGCTCACAATACTATCCCTCTGGTTCTGACTCTTCTGTCCTTTCTTTTCCTTTTGTAAAGATACTAGAGGCCTGATGCATGGATTCGTGTACTGGTGGGGTCCCACAGCCTGGCCTGCACCCTCCCACAATCCAGGACCCCTCGGGGGATGTTGGACTGCCAGTTTCAGCCCAATCCCTGCAGGCCAGGGTGAAGGATCCCACCAGTGCATGAATCTGTACACCAGGCCAGTTTCAGCCAGATCCCCACAGGCCAGGCGAAGGGACCCCACCAGTGCATGAATCCATGCACCAGGCCTCTAGTATGCATATAAGATCTTTGGTTAATCTCTTCCCACGTTCCCCTCTCCCCCTTCCCTCTGAGATTCATCAATCTCTTCCATGTTTCCATGCCTGTGCATTGAGTGTCTGCCCCCTAGTGGTCAGTGTGCATCAGAGCTACTGGTTGAATGGTGGAATGGTTCCTTAGGCTAATATATATTATTACATTGTACCACTCACAGAATCCCAAAGGATATCTTTATTTTGAGGCTAATTAACAACTTTAATTCCATCTGCTGCCTTCATTATCCCTTGCCATGTTGTATAATATATTCACAGGTCTTGCAATGAGGAAGTGAACATCTATGGGGGAAGGGATATTACTACACCTACCAAAAAGTGTTTTCTTTGAAGAAAGGTTGATGGTGGAGAGAGCAGTTAATAAAAGTTATTTTAACAGCTCAAGGCTAAGGATTTAACTGGCCTAGATAAAATGTTGTCTTATTGAGATTTGCAGGGTATAAAAGAGTAGAGGGTAAAATGATGTTTCTGAATTCAAGGATCAGAGCAACAGTCCACTGCACTCAATGGCACAGCTTAAAATCCTGCGCTTAGAGCAATGACTTGCATATAGTAAAGGCTCAAGACACACTTGCTGTGTTATTGACTTAAGAAATAATTCATTCCATCAATTTTCTTAGCTTTTAGAATTCAATGATTGCTTCTCAGATTTCTTTAGTACCTACTTATGTAAACCTGATATTTCAAACCTTAAGATTATTTGTTTTGCTTATATTCTTATTTATTTATTTATTTTAAAATATTTTTTTATTGATTTCAGAGAGAGGAAGAGAGGGAGAGGGATAGAAACATCAATGATGAGAAAGAATCATCAATCAGCTGCCTCCTACATGCCCCTTGGGATCGAGCCCACAACCTGAGCATGTGCCCTGACAAGATTCATTGAGTGGGTTGTGAGTTTACTAGAATAACAAATAAAAAGTTTCCCTGTGTATTTCACATGAGCCAATCCTCCCTCCAATATCCCGTTATATGATAGCATTTTAAAAATAGGCCCTAGTAGATAGAACGTCAGCCTACGAACTGAAAGGTCCCAAATTCAATTCCAGTCAAGGGCACATTCCCGGGTTGTGAGCTTGATCCCCAGTATGGGGTGTGCAGAAAGCAGCCGATCAATGATTTTCATCATTGATGTTTCTATCTCTCTCTCCCTCTCCCTTCCTCTCTAAAATCAATAAACATATATTAAAAATAGTACAGCATTTCTGTTCTGTTAATTGCTGAAATGGATAGTCCTCTCCTATTTTAAAAATAGCTGAATTCAACAAATGGTATAAAAAACAGAGCTCAGAATCTCAGCATCTTAGAAATATTCTGTGAATATTTAAAATAAAGGGCCCATATACCATTAGTCATCTTGTATTATCTTTGTATTGATTATATACAGTATGTATAACTTAATCATCATTGACAAATAATGTTAATGGGTTGCACACTAAAGCTGTGTCAGGATTAGATATATTTATGAAAAAGAAACAGCAGAATCAAATTTATAATAAAACATTTGACGGCTGCCAAAAGCCAAGGATGGTACACATGGTATTCCTGTTTATGAAATAAATAGTAGTAATGAAATAAGTTGTAAATATTAGTTCTAAATAAGGGTGGGTCCATTTCTAATTTTGTCAAATACAGAAATAGACATTGAACTGGGTGTTTGGGTTAAAGGATGAATGAATTCTTCAAACGAGGAGTGATACAATTTACAAGATAAATGAGAACACTTGAGTCAGGAAAGAAATGAGGAAAAAATGTTAAAAATCGGAATATGTTAAGAGTACTAAGAGGATATAAAAAAGAATTGAGAAAAATGTTTTAGATGATGGCAAAGTCTTTCTTTCTTCTCTTCCTCCTCTTTCCCTCTCTCTCTTTTTCCCATAATTACTGAGAGACTGACTTTATGATGGTCCTTAGGCTAAGTTCTGAAGAGATAAAGAGTGTATATGTGGCAACTTCTTAATTCAATAAATAAAACAGGTATTTAAGTTTTATGTACAAGTAATCTTTGGATAATAATCATACATAATAGGAGTGAACTGGTGAAGTACCTTAAAATCTTCATTGATATAACCTCTCCCTGGAGACATTTTTTAAAAGAGGCCTTTTTTAAAAGCCCTGCAAAATTGTTTCTGCCCTACAGGAACTCATATCCTAATAAAGAACCTAAGCATAAAAATATATACAATATATTATCATAAATTTTGTAAAAGGATTAAGAGGTTAGCAAGTAGAATTATAAAATAAAGAAAGAGGGAGGGAAGCTTTACAGGTAGGGATTATTTCCTGGAACTCTGTTTTTGTTGGAAATAAAATTATAAGCATATTCAAGGGTCAGAATCATGGAGGGCCTCATATCTATGCTCAAACGTTAACTTCCATGAGAAGCAGTAAAAAGCTTCTATTAATGTTTTTATTTGTATATGTATGTATGTATGTACTTAAACCTCATCAGATGATATTTTTTCCATTGATTTTTTTTAGAGAGAGTGAAAGGAAGGGAGATGAGGGAGAGAGAGAAACATTGATGTGAGAAAGACACATTGACTGGCTACCTACGTTTGCGCCCCAAGGAGGGCCAGGGATCAAACCTGCAACTGAGGTGCGTGCCCTTGGCCAGGAATCAACCCTTCAGTCCAAGGCCCAATGCTCTAACCACTGAGAAAATTGGCCAGGGTCATTAATTTTTTTTTTAAGCAGGACAATGAGGTGCTCATTGGTACCTGGATGGTAAAATAAAACTGAAGCATTCTAATGGCATGATCTTGTTAATAGCCAGCTACTTAAATGTTTCATTTATTCATCTATCAATTCAACAAATATTATTAAGCACGTCCCAGGTTCACAAGTCTTTGTTAAGTTTTGAGGATACAGCTATGAGCAAATAAGTCCTAATTGTGCTAAAATGGACTTTAGAGTCTAGCAGGAAAACAATCACTGAATTGATACCTTCTTACACTTATTTGATATTTACTCTGCACCAGTCATTGTTGTGTATGCTAAACATAACAGTCAAAAATATATAAAAAATCTTTACTTATGGTGGGAGGAAGAGAGAAAGTAAATTTAAATTTAAAGCATACGTAGGTGCCATGAAGAAATCAGTATTATGATAGAAATGCCTGTGTTGACTAGGAAGGCTTGTTTCATGAATCATGAGGGGCTGAGACAAAAATTCATAATGAGAATGAGTCAACCATGTACAGATCAAGAAGTGCTAAGTGCAGAGGTCCTGCTGAAATGTCATAAGTGTGAAACATTACAGAAATGAAAATTAGGTCACTATGGCCGGAATGTGAAAACAAAGGGGAGAGTACTAGGAACTAATTGTGGAGGAACAGAGACTAGATCACATAGAGTCTTATATGACTAAAGGTTTTGGAATATATTCTAACATTATCGCTAATGGTATAATATATCTAATATAGGGAACTCTTAGAAAATTTTATTCTGCATTGTAACATAATCTTATTTGCATTTGGAAAAAGATTGATTTGGGTGCTAAGTAGTTAATGGATATTACCATAGGCAAGAGTGAAACCATCAGGATATTATTATATATTATAATCTGTAACCTGCAATATTCCAGGTTACAGATTATAATATATTGCAACAGAAAGTATGGAGAGAATTAAACAAATTTGGTATATATTTTAGAGGTGGTCTGAATAGAACTTTCTGATGTGAGGGAATGAGAAGCATGAAAAATTTCTAGATGTTGTCACTTGAGCAAGTGGGTGGATGCTTGGGCCTCTGGGGGAATGATAGAGGAAGATTGGTCCTGAGTTATGTTCCAATATTCAAGAATATGTTAGAATTAAGAGTGTTTGGAAATAAAAATCCCTTAAAAGTAGTAAATATTAAATAGGTAGTTTGATATAAAAATGTTTTGTTCTGAGGTAAGTCTAAATGGTATAGAAAGTCTTATAACTGAGTCAAATAATCTAAGAATGTAGATAAGGATGGGAAGGAAGCTCAAGACCAATCCAAGAAAGAACCAAGCCAAAATTTAAAGGTTGGGCAAAAGAGTCAAAGAAGCTGCCTTTTAGATGGGAGGAAAGTTTTTTTGGAAGCCAAAAGAAAAAAGTATTTCAGAAATAGAAGAGATATTCAGGAGACATAGGACCAGCAACATGAAGACTGTTGTTGACTGATAACAGTTTCAGAGAAGAGAGAAAAGATTTGAGGGAATATATTTAGAAAAGAATGGAAGATGAGGAGGTTGAGACAGTGACAGTGACCGTAGATAACTGTTTAGCTAAATTTTTATATATAGTGAAAAATGAGATAGTAATGGAAGGGTTGATAGGGTGAGGGTATTTTAAATATGGGAGACACTAGAGCACAGTAGTATGATAATAGAATTATCTTTAAGGAAAGAATAACAGGATTCAGGAGAAAGAAGACTCATTGCAAGAAGAAAACCTTTTAGCCCAGCCAGTGTCTCAGTGGTTGAGCGTTGAACTATTGGCTCTCTCTGAAATCAATAAAAACATATTGTATCCTTTACACTACAATTTCTTTATCTATTTACTGATGGACATTGGGTTGTTTCTCATTTTGGCAATTTTGGATAAAGCTGCAACAAATATTCTAGCATATGTTTTTATGCAGTTTTCTTTTGAGAAGGTATGTAAGGTTTATGCTGTTAAAAAATGGCATCATTTGTAGCATTTCATTTTCCAGTTTTGCTGATATGGAAGTAAAATTATTATGTATTGACCTGGACTACAGTGACCTTGCCAATACCCTTATTTGTTTAATTATTCTTCCACTGATTATTTTTGTTTTCTAAATAGATAATGATACCATATGAGAATGACAGTTTTATTTCTTCCTTTAAAATTCATATGCTTTTGTTCATTTTTCTTGTATTTTTGCACTGTTGGGGTCTCACATTCACTGAGGAATAGTAGTGATTATATAATACATCCTATTCCTTATCACAGAAGAAAAGCTTTCAACCTTTTGCTATTAAGTACAAATGTTCTTGATTGTTTCGTTTTGCTTTTGTAGAAAATATTGATCAGATTAAGAAAGTTATTTCAAATTCCTAGTTCCTAAGAGGGTTTTTCCTTATCTGAACATTGTATTTTATCAAATCCTTTTCCTATACCTATTGAGATGGTCATGTAATTTTCTTTCATTGTGTAAGTGTGCAAAATGGCACTGATAGATTTTCAAATATGAATCCAATCTTGTATCCTTATAAAGCTACATGACTATGATACATTTTACTGTATATATGTTGCTAGATTTGATATGCTAATTTTAATTTAGGATTTTTGTATATATCTTTATAAGATTTGTTTGTAATATTTTTATCATAATATCTTCATTAGATTTTTCAACTCAGTTTACATTAAATTTTTAAAACCAGTTGGAAAGTTTTTTCTCATCTTTTGTTCTCTGCAAGAATTTATATAACCTTGATGTCTTTTATTAAATGTTTACATGAATTTATCTGTGCCTAGAGTTTTCTTTCTTAAAAGCCTTTAAAAATAAATTTAATTTATTTAATAAAATAAGGATATTCAGAAATTCTATTTTTATTAGTTCAATTTTGGTGATGGTCTTTTTAAAGAAACTTTTCTTCAGTGAATTATGGGAAAAGAATATAAAACTGTCATACTCCAGGTAACAAGAAAATGTTTTCCATTCAACAATGAAAAAGAATTAATTTTTACTCTATGTTGTATACTCAAAAAATTGCAACTACATCAAAACAGGAAAAGGCTATTTTTTTATTCTTATATATGAACTCCATCACTTTTAAATAACTTTGCAATAATACACATTTTAAATATTCAAATGGAACTTCTATCAATGTCTCCCAAGTTAATGTATCTTGGCATGTTTAATATTTAGGTAATATTATATAATTTATTTCATTTAATTAAGATTATGTTGCATTACTTTTTTACCTATATTTTCTTTATATTTTGTTAGATCAGACTGGATTTTAAATGGGTGTGCATATGAATCAATTAATTGAGTTGAAATAGGGTTATAGTTAGAATTTCAACTTATAAGCTTAAACACTTTATATCAAGTTGCTTTATATAATCTACATATAATAATAACTATAAACATGTATTTTTTAAAAAGGTATCTCTTGCCCGGCTACCCATGCTACTTACTTGTATGGTCTTTCTTGGGAAATCTGTTAACAATTTGGCATTTCATACAAATAAGTACATATGTAATTTTTAATGTTATGTAAACTATTTACATAGACTTATTCAAGAGATTTATAAATGCATGAATGTTTTATAATTTAAAATACATAAATAAAAGTATACATTTGTATAAAAATAAACTTTGCATTTCATCTAAGCTTTTAATTCACCATTCTAAAATTAGTCATAATCCTCTTACTCTCTTTTAAGTGTGTAATCTTTAATAATTTCTCTTTTTTCATTAACTTTACTTTTGACTTAATCAGTCTTGTCAGTGAATTATCAATATTTTTAATCTTTTCAGAGGACCATCTTTTCGCTTGAAAGTCTCCATAATTTTCCAATTTTACTAATTTTCTTCAACTTTACTAATTTTTACTATTGCCTTTATAATTTCTTTTTTTACTGTATTTGTGTTTAACAAATATGGAATTCCTTTTCTTTTTAAAAAATATATTTTTATTGATTTCAGAGAGGAAAGGAAAGGGAGAGAGAGAAATAAAAACATCAATGATGAGAGAGAATCATTGATCATTGACTGCCTCCTGCATGCCTCTTACTGGGGATTAAGCCTACAACCTGGGCATGTGCCCTAACTGGGAATCAAACCATGACATTCATGGGTTAATGCTCAACCATTATGCCACCTCACCCCATTCAGGCTATGTTATGTTTTTTTCTAATGTCTTGACACAGTTCTCAGGCAAAAGCCAGTCAGGAAAACACCAATCATATCAATCATTGAAAACAGATGGAATTTAATACAAAGAATTGCTTACTTCCCATCCTTAGCCTCAGAAAACCAATCATGCTTTCCAACACTACAATTTAGACTTGTCATTTCTGGAATTTCACATAAATTAAAAATAAATTATCTGAATATCCCTTTTTTATTAAATAAATTTCACATAAAATTGTCTAATGCATGCTTTTTTCTGCCTGGCCTTTTTCATTCAGTGAAATGTTCTTCAGAATCAGTTATGTTATTATATGTAATCAGTAGTTCTTTCTTCTTGCTAAGTAATTTTCTATTGTGTGTATATATATATATATATAATACAATTTGTTTATTTGTTCACCTACTGATAGATATTTTGGTTATTTACAGGTTGTGACTATTAGGAATAAGTACTTTATAAACAGCAGTCTATAAGTTTTATGTAGACATTTTCATTTATTTTCAGGTAAGTAATTATATGTAGAAATTCTGGGTTATGTGGAAATTTTGAGATTGTAAATACAATGCTTCAGAATATTTACTTAGTGGTAACTGCTTTTATATTCTGTTAATAGATTAGTGCTCAGCTCTATTTTTTCATTTTTACAGTAATTGCGTAAGTAGGTTTGTGAGTTATTAGGAGATGCTGCATTAAAAACCAGGCCTAAATTCATGGTCAGTAATTTAATGAATGCTAATATAGTGTTAAGAATTATAATTACTTGATATTATTTCATTTAATTTTTATGATAACTTAAAAGAGTCTGTATATTAGCATAATTTTTCAGATGATGTGTATACTTAGAAAAAACAATAATAAATTATTTAAAATCCTCACCTAAAGATATGTTTCCATTGATTTTAGAGAAGAAAAAGGGTGATGGAAAGGGGGAGAGAGAGAAAGATATCTATCAGTTGCCTCCCATATGTACCCCAACCTGGGATGGAATCTGCAACCTGGGTATGTGCCCTGACCAAGAATCATACCTGTAACCTTTTGGTGTATGGGACAACACTCCAACCAACTGAGTCAATTTGCCAAAGCTAGACAAAAATATTTTAATTACCTTACCAAAAGATAAAAACTAGTAAGCTGCAGAGCTCAGATGTGAATTGAACCAGTCAGTACACTTTCCAAGTCTATGTTCTGAACTCTACTGACTTAAATAGAGAAAAAAAGGGT
The DNA here is from genome assembly GCA_011751065.1 of Lasiurus cinereus. Lineage (NCBI taxonomy): Eukaryota > Metazoa > Chordata > Mammalia > Chiroptera > Vespertilionidae > Lasiurus > Lasiurus cinereus. Next base: position 1,978,539 of record JAAGEH010000029.1, on the reverse strand, counting down.
AAATATCCTGAATAGTTGAGACAAAGAAGAGAAAAGATTCATGTGTGGGAGCATAAACAGCAGATTCCAGTTATACAAAATAGATTTTCAAAGATTATTTTTGGTCATTATATCCAATTGTGGATTAAATATACATATAAAGGGTAGAAAACAAAGTTAGGTGTGTCTTAAAACTGGGAATAATTTGTATCTGTTGTTAAAACCTGATAGATTCCAAGTTTAGTAAAGCTTTTTATCCCATAATTCAAAACTCAAATTATATATTAAAATATATACCGAGCAGCCAGCATGACTCAGTAGTTGAGTGTCAAACCATAAACCAAGAGATCATGGTTTGATTCCTGGTCAGGGCACATACCCAGGTTGCAGGCTCAATCCCTAATGTGGGGAGTGCAGGAAAAGCAGCTGATCAATGATTTTCTCTCAGCATTGGTCTCTCTATCTCCCTGTCTCTGTCTGTCTCTGTCTCTCTATTTCTCTAAAATCAATAAAAGTATATATTAAAAATAAATAAATAAATAAATAAATAAATAAATAAATACAGGGTAGGCAAAAGTGGGTTTACAGTTGTTTGTATAGAAAAATATATAATTCTATCTAATAAAAGAGTGATATGCAAATTGACCATTAATCCAATATACAAGATGGCCGCCACCATGTGGCCAAAGATGGCCACCACAAGATGGTCAGCAGGGGAGGGCAATTAAGGGCAACCAGGCCTGCAAGGGAGGACAGTTGGGAGGGACCCAGGGCTGCAAGGGAGGGCAGTTGGTGTGGACCAGGCCAGCAGGGGAGGGCAGTTGGGGGAGACAAGACCTGCAGGTGAGGGCAGTTGAGGGTGACCAGGACTGCAGGAGAAGGCAGTTGGGGGGACTAGGCTGGCAGGGGAGGGCGGTTGGGCGGGACTGGTAGTGGCAGGAGAGGGCAGTTGGGGGTGACCAAGCATGAAAGGGAGGGCAGTTAGGAGTGACCAGTACTGGCAGGGAGAACAGTTGGGGGGCACAAGACAAGTGGGGAGAGCAGTTAGGCAGGCTGGCAGCAGAGGGCAGTTAGGAATGACCAGGCCAGCAGGGAGGGTAGTTGGGGGGGGCAGACCTGCAGAGGAGGGCAGTTGTGATCGACCAGGTCAGCAGGGGAAGGAAGTTAGGGGCGACCAGGCTGGCAAGGGATGGCAGTTTGGGTTTACTGGGCCAGCAAGGGAAGGCAGTTAGGAGTAATTGGGCTGGCAGGGGAGCAGTTAGACATCAATCAAGTTGGCAGGGGAGTGGTTAGGAGGTGATCAGGCTGGCAGGCAAAAGCAGTTATGGGCAATCAGGCAGGTGAGTGGCTGGGAATCAGTAATCCTGGATTATAAGAGGAATGGCTGGTTGGAGAGGGTGCAGGCTGGGCTGAGGGACACCCCCACCCCCATGCACAAATTTCATGCACCAGGCCTCTAGTTTAGATATATAAAAGGCTAAAAAACCTGCTTGTTGGCAAACCAGCCAGTAGGCTGATAGGTATGATACAAACTGACCACCAGGAGGCAGACACTCAACTCAGGAGCTGCCAAGTGACAGCAATTTTGCATAGTGCCCTCTAGCACTCTGGGACCCCTTAGGGGATGTTGGACTGCTGGTTTCTGCCCCATTCCCACAGGCCAGGCTGAGAAACCTCACTCATTCTGCAGACACCCTTTGAGCCCTGATGCCTCCCCAGGTGCAGCCGGCCAAGAAGGCACCATGTGAGGTTGGTTTCAGGGCGAGTCTGGCCCGTCTTGCCCAGTCCTGCCCTGATGGCCACCTTCTAATTAATTTCATTTTAATGGGCACAGATCCATGCACCAGGCCTCTAGTACAATAATAAATAAGAATATAAGAATAACTCTCTGTTTTGTGTATTCACAATTGTAAACCAATCTCCCACCACCATTCTGTATACACCAAATATTTTACCCATCCATGTATTATGTTGGTATTAATAGAATGTCCTTAATAACCACTACAACACCTATTTGATTAAACAAAAAATAATATACATGGCACATTGCTGGGTTTTCTTCCCCTTTTTTGCAGTTGTGGTTTGTCTGAGCTCCTCCTGTCCAAATGTGTCATGGCTATACAGAATAAGCGCCTGAACAGCTGTCATGTCTTCACCTACTTCTCAGCTGTTGGCACCAAGGAATGAATGACAAGTCTATAATGTTATTGTATTGATCACAATGAGAGAAAAAGTTCATGTTTTTCAGAAAAAAAATAAGTTGGCTGACATGGATTTTGTGACTACTTGAATACTCTTGACTTTTTAAGGAAAGTATTTACAAACTTGCTAATTAGCTACCTAGAAGAAGCTTATACACATAATGATAACACTTTATCTTCTAAACTACAGCAACCACATTACAATCTCAATGTAAACAAAAAGTATGTTACTTGGGTATAATGCTTTCCAGGTTAATTATCACAAATCCTATTGATATAGAAGATTGCCAATGATACCATCCTATCTAATAAAAGGGTAATATGCAAATTGACCATATCTCTGCTATACTCACAAGCCACACCCACCAGCCAATCAGGAGCAAGTATACAAATTAACCCAACCAAGATGTCTACAGCCACAGAGAGAGCAGGAGGGAGGCTTGGGTTGCCCCCAGCAATTGAGGAAGCCAAGCTTTCCACACACCCTGGCCAGCTCAGGCCTCTACTTAAGGCAACAAAGTTTTAATGGCTGCCACCATGGAGTCAGCAGAAGGCTTGGCTCCACTTCAGGCTACAAAGTTTCAATTGTAGAAGATAAATAAATATCAGATACCAGGGCCTCTGCTTGGGTTGCCAAGGGGCATGGCTGGCCTGAAAACCACCACAGGACCCTCGTCTAGGCTACCCCACACCCCAAGGGAATCCCCACCCTGATCCAGGACACGCTTCAGGGTAAACCAGCTGGCTCCCACCCGTGTACCAGGCCTCTATCCTATCTAATAAAAGCATAATATGCAGATTGACCATCACTCCAACAAACAAGATGGCTACCCCCATGTGGTCAAGAGATCCTGCCCCCATGTGGACACAAGATGGCCACCACAAGGTGGCCAACAGGGGAGGGCAGCTGGGAGGGACCAGGCCTGCAAGAGAGGGCAATTAGGGGCAAACAGGCTAGTAGGGGAGCAATTAGGCATCAATCAGGTTGGCAGGAGAGTGGTTAGGGGGTGATCAGGCTGGCAGGCAGAAGCAGTTAGGGGCAATCAGGAAGGCAGGCAGGTGAGCAGTTGGGAGCCAGTAGTCCTGGACTGTGAGAGGGGTGTCCAACTGCCCATTTAGGCCCAGTCCTACGGGCCTAAATGAGCAGTCCAGTCGGACATTCCTCAAGGGGTCTCAGATTGCAGGCTGGTCTGAAGGACACCCCCATGAGTGAATTTTGTGCACCGGGCCTCTAGTTAAATAATAATTTCCAGGGGGGTGGGTGGTGTTAGCTTTATTAGAAAAGTCCAAACCAGTTAGATTCACCAATGAGAGACTTATCAGACAAATTTTGATAGAAGAAATATTGTACTTTTTACATGCCACCTGAAAAGGGCTGATTGTATAGAGAAGAAGGAGAGGGGGTGTGCTTTGTAAGATAGTAAGACAGAGATCTGAATAACTTAACAAACAAAAATCAAATATGAGAGACTTGGTTCTTGGAATACAACATAATGATATATGCCCAGATGTAGTGGCTCAGAGGTTGAGCATCAACCTATGAACCAGGAGGTCGCGGTTTGATTCCCGGTCAGGGTACATGCCCAGGTTGTGGGCTCAATACCCAGTAGCAGGTCCAGGAAGCAACTGATCAATGATTCTCTCTCATCATTGATGTTTCTATTTCTCTCCCCCTCCCTTCCTCTCTGAAATGAATAACAATATTTTTTAAAAACAAAAGAATTATATACTAGTACTTCTACTTTATATTTACCTAAGGACAAAATTCCCTGATATTGGCCATTTCTGATGTTATAAAACACACTAGAGAAAAGTCATGAAAACAATAGCCAATTTGGTAAAAACAAAAAAACAAACAAAACAGCCTAGGTTTTAGAACTGATATTTAGTTATTACAAACTGCCCAAATTCTCAGAAATATGAACTGCCTTAAAAATACTCTTTCTTTCAGACTCATTATAAAAAGACACATTTACCACTCACAGAAACCCTGATTTTCAGGTTTCAGTAAACCCAGGCAAAAGTTATCTGGGATGCCATTTACAGAGTGTCACGAAAATGAAATGTAGCTAATGAGCCCTTCACAATGGTTTGCATCATGTTCATTTCTGACTCTGCCTTTCTGACAGCTACTGTTCAGAAAAAGTCCATCCATTCCATGTAAATCTGGCTGCTCCCTGCTCCAGTACCACTCTTAGAAAACTCAATTTAAATCAAACCTAGTCACTTCTGCCAGGCGTGGTGCACTTCCCAATACTCCTCAACCACCCGTCCATTCCAGCAAGACTTTGTTTCCTGCTTCTCTCAGCCTTCCTCCAATTCAACTGCACTCTAATTGGCAGGCTGGGGATTCCACTGTCACTCAAGCTAAACCCCAAGCTCATTGACGAAATTGGAAGCTGAGTTTGCAGTTTGAGTTTGGTTCCAAGGATACACATTTCCTGGCCTTTTGAAAACCCCTCTAAGTAGCCAGATAGAAGGTAGGACAATGCATGAAATTGTGCCTTAAAATATAGCAGATAATTTTTTCAGACATTTAATTTTTTTGTTCCATGCTGGTGGTCCAGAAGGGAATTGAGGAACGTGTTCACATTTTGTCGTGAAAAAGCAGGCCAGGACATCATCTGGAAGCCCCTTTCAATAACCATTAAGTTACACTTTTGAAAATGATCTCTTATGGCCTAAAGATTATGGGTTGTGGGAGGGAATTGAGCAAAATTTTCCCTGGGTACCAATTCAGACAATTCAAGACTTTGTTTTCTGCTTCTAGATTAGGGATGCTAGCATCAACTTATTTCATGTTCTTTAAATTTGCAGAATATAAAATATTCCTAGAATATGAAATATTCCTAGATTATACCAGAAGCTAGATACAATAAGAAACTTACTTTTTAGATTATGCTGTGCAAATAAAATGTATATATTGTTATCTCTGTGTCACCAAATTTTAATTTCCCTGACAGTAAATAAGGTGTGATCTCAGGCTGTGTAATGAGGGTGGGAGGGTTACAAAGTCCAACACAAAGTCATTGCCCTCAAGCAGTTTCCACCTTATGAAGGTAACATTTAGATAGAAAATACACAGTGTTATGTATAAAGTAAGTACCAAATTTGTCACACAATTGATGAAGCAATTCAGAGGAGGGAATAGATGACTGAGAGAGGACTTTGTTCCCCAATAATAATTCTTTACTAGTTATTCTCCTTTCTGCCTCTTTGGTCAAAGGTAGAACAGAAGAAGAAAAATATATATACCAAATAATTGCTCAACTTCACCCTTAAATGACCCAAAACCGTTATTTACAGTAAAACCTCGATATAGCAGATTAATTCAGGTGAGAGGGTGTCTGTTAAAGCCAAAAGTCCGTTATATAATAAAGTAGGTTTTCCAAATGCCTATGTTCAAAAACTGACAAATTAGTTTACCTGTTTTTACTTAAGCCAACACATTGGCATAATTAAAGTTAAGTATGTATGAACAATTGAATTTCACAGAAAAAAATGTACATGCATTACATTAATTTTAAATTTATACTGACAGGTCTAGTATATGTATGCATTCACCATCACTGCCAATAAACAAAAGCACAATGTTGGGGTGGGGCTTAGCGTATGTAGGAACATCAATTGGCTTGCATTAAAACTATTGCAGAGGGAAGGTAGGGGAGGGTGTGGGTAAGGGGGAGAGATCAACCAAAGGACTTGTATGTATGCATATAAGCCTGCCCAGTGGACACAGACAACAGGGGGTGAGGGCATGAGTGGGGGGGCAATAAGGACACATATATAATACCTTAATCAATAAAAAAAAACAAAAATGACTAAGTAAATATGAAAAAAAACACTGCTGCAGAAAGTCACAACACTCAACAAAAGAACCAATGATCCCACACAATGTTAATAATTCACCAGACATTGTTTACATGAGGTGACTCTTGAATTTAAATATGCAGACTATAGTTGCAGATATGTAATTATTTATATTGGCGAAATTCCTACAGTGTTTTTTCCAACATAGGGCTTATTTGCTAAAATTTGTTTAAAATAACAGTGAAAAGGGGGACCTATAGAATACTTTAAAAAAATGTCTGCCCTTTTATTGATATGATCTATTTGGTTAGACATTGATCTCATGCTCTTTTATTCTTTTTTAAATATATTTTTATTGATTTCAGAGAGGAAGGAATAGGGAGAGAGAGAGAGAAATATCAATGATGAGAGAGAATCATTGATCCGCTGCCTCTTGCATGCCCCACACTAGGGATCAAGCCTGCAACCAGGGCACGTGCCTTTACCAGAATTGAACCCGAGATCCTTCAGTCCAGAGGCCAACATTCTATCCACTGATCCAAACCAGCCAGGGCTATGTAATACTTCAACAATAAAGATTAAAAGGGAAAAATAACAGTGAATTATTTTTTAAGTTAATTGATTTTTTAAATTATTTTTCTTTATTGATTAAGGTATTACATATGTATCCTTATCCCCATTACCCCCCATATCCCTCTCATGCCCTCACCCCTTGTTGTCTATGTCCATTGGTTAGGCTTATATGAATGCATACAAGTCCTTTGGCTAAACTTGCCCCTTTACCCCCATCTTCCCCTACTTTCCCTCTGAGATGGGTCTATTTTTGTTCATCAGGTTATGTTGTTCATAATATCCACAAATGAGTGAGATCATGTGATATTTATCTTTCTCTGACTGGCTTATTTCACTTAGCATAAGGCTCTCCATTTCAATTCATGCTGTTGTAAATGGTAAAAATTCCTTTTTTACCGCAGCATAGTATTCCATTGTGTAGATGTACCAGTTTTTTAATCCACTCATCTGCTCATGGGCACCTAGGCTGTTTCCAAATCTTAGCTATTGTAAATTGTGCTGCTATGAACATAGGGGTGCATATATCCTTTCTGATTGATGTTTCTAGTTTCTTGGGATATATTCCTAAGAGTGAGATTGCTGGGTCAAATGGGAGATCCATTTTTAGTTTTTTTGAGGAAAGGTGGGAAGGCTTGAAGACATTAACCGAAGAACATATATGCATATATGTGTTACCTATGAACATAAACAATAGGGTGGTGAAGCCCTAGGGTGGGCGGGAACCAAGTGAAAGGGGGAATGGGGCAAAAAAGAGGGACATCTGTAATACTCTCAACAATAAATATTTAAATATAAAAAATACAAAATGTTTTATCATTTAGTGGCAAAGAATACTGAGAAAAACACTAAAATTTTTCTATGCACCAATAAGCTTATAAAAAATCTAGAGGCTCAGTGCATGGAGACCGTGTTCCCTCAGCCCTGCCTGCACCATCTGCAGCCAACTTATACAATTTAATAAAAGGAAGATAAGTGATCCAATAAAAAAATGGGCAATGGACCTAAATAGAACCTTTTTGAAAGATGACAGAAGGAAGGCCAAGAGACACATGAAAATATGCTCAAAGTCACTAATTATCCGAGAGATGCAAATCAAAACGACAATATTGTACCATCTCACACCTGTCACAATGGCAATCATCAACAAATCAACAAACAAGTGTTAGCGAGGATGTGGAGAAAAAGGAACCCTTGTGCACTGCTGGTGGGAATGCAGACTGGTGCAGCCACTGTGGAGAACAGTATGGAGTTTCCTCAAAAAACTAAAAATGGAACTCGCATTTCACCCAGCAATCCCACTCTTAAAAATATATCCCAAGAAACTAGAAACACCAATCAGAAAGGATTTATGCACCCCTATGTTCATAGCAGCACAATTTACAATAGCTACAATTTGAAAACAGCCTAGGTGCCCATCAACAGATGACTGGATCAGAAAAGTATGGTACATCTACACAATGGAATTCTATGCTGCCATTAAAAAGAATGAATTCTTACCATTTGCAGCAACCTGGATGGAACTGGAGAGCATTCTGCTAAGTGAAATATGCCAGTCAATGAAGGAGAAGCACCACATGATCTCACTCATTTATGGATAATAACATTATAAACTGATGAACAAAAAGATACATACAGAGGCAGTAAAGCATTAAACAGACTGTCAAATTATAGTGGGAAGATTAGAGAGAGGTGGGGTAGATAAGAGATCAACCAAAGGACTTGTATGCATGCATATGGGCCTAACCAATGGACACAAGACACTAGGGTGTTAGGGTATGCCTGGGAGTGGGGGGGACAATGGGAAGATATGTATACATGTAAAACATTAATAAAAAAATAAAAAAATAAAAAATGACTCAAATATCAAAACATAGTATATTTAGGGCCTCCCTTGTTCTGTGCCTCAGATATCGTAGCACAGTACACAGTTCACGTGGAACTCAGCTTCCTTTAAAATAGAAAGGGATGCCATACTCATGAAGCAGCTACTTCCACACATATTGTTTTTATTTAACTCATAGAAGATACTCTTTGTACTAATTATTGGAAAATCATCCTAGCAATTGCCTGTGTTCTTCTCCGTGTTGTTGTCTTACACTCTGATGTTATTTCTGCGCTTTTATCTTCCACTGTCTCTAATAAGATTGTGAACTTTTTAAGGGCAGAGATCATGCTGGAGCTTGTGTTTCTCTGTCATGGTGCCTAGATAAATATCACCCAGTCCTAATGACTGTGATGAGAGAGGCCCACTGTTGCTGGAGACCTCTGATTTTTACTTAAGGGGCCTCACTTGTTCTGTGCCTTTACAGGGGGGTGAGTAGGGGATTTTGAGGAAACCCGGACAGAATTCTCCTTCTAAAAGATGTTGATAAGCTGGCAACCGGGACCGCCAATCATTTGTCCAATTAAAACCCAGACACACAGCAATAACAAAGGCACTGGTCTCCTACTGCTAATGCTGGGGATCAAACCCCAGCCTGCAGGAACTCACCTCACAGTCAGGACTAGGCTGCTAGATAGACCTGAGCTGGTGCTCCTAACTCTGGGGAGAGGGAGACTTCCCATGGCTGCAGACCAGAGGCCCTGGACTCCGCACCACGCCCCCAGCAGGTCCCCAGTGCAGGTTGGTCAGCTGAGCGGCTTCTTTGCCTGGGATTGTAGGATGGCTGGCCAGGCTCTGCCTGGCCTGTTGGCCCCATGATCGCTGGCCGGCCCAGCCTGGCCTCTTCACCCTGTGATTGTAGGGCGACTCAGCCTGGCCTCTTCTCCCACAGGGAAGCCTGGCCTGGCCCCTTTGCCCTGTAATTGTGGGCCGCCTGACCCGGCCTGTTGGCCCCGTGATCGCAGGCTGGATCGGCCTGGAGCTTGGCCTGGCCTCTTTGCCCAGTGATCATGGGGTGGCCCAGCCTGGCCTGTTTTCCCTGTGATCACAGAGTGGCTTGGCCTAGCCTCTTTGTCCTCTGATCACAGGGCAGCTTGGACCTGGGCAGGCAGCATTGCCTGCTGCCCCCACCACCTGTCTGGTCCCCACTGCGGCTTGGATCCCGTCGGTGCCATAGGGTGCTGCCTGCACCACCTGCCTATGCAAATGTGCCCGCCATCTTTACTAAGTTTATTTGCATATCACTCCTGATTGGTTGTGCGTGTAGTGGATAAGGTCTACTAGCATTTTTCTCTTTTATTAGTATAGATGGCTGAAAAGAGAATAAAAATTAAGCCCTCCAAAATCATCCATTCTTTGCTACTGTAATTACCATAATAAAATGGCTCTAATTTAATATTGATGTAAAGTAGTTTTCAATGGTGTTTTTCCAACAATAGCAACTTTAATTTCCACATACATAAGACGGATGAATATTTAGCCTGAGAAGTCACTCAAGATGTGATAAAACTCCTCTGTTTGCCATATTCTTGCGTAGAACTTTGAATGAGAGTACTTATGAGCTAAAAATACCATTTCTTTATCTCTGTGTGAGGTTTAATCTTCCTTGCAAAATAGGAATTGTGTTTATCCCTGAAGGCAATCAATTTTATCATTTTAGAACAACAATAATGTACATAGGGGAAAGCTGAAACATATCTCTAGGTCTATGCTTGAAGACATTGGTGAAATATTGAGGCAATGAATACCTCAATGATTAAGATATCAGACAGAAGAAAACCCACAGTAGCAAGCTTGAGATATACTGGATTGCCTAAGAAGCCAAGTAGAAAACAGTGACTGAGAGGATAAGATGAGCAGAGCGTCTAGTGGTTTTACATGCTAATGGGACAAAAATTGAGGATGTGGTCCACAAAGAATGAGGGGCCCTGATAAACACTCCAGATGTTCAGTAGTGATGGCCTAAGAGTGAAATAGAAATAAATTACCTTATGCAAATACTGGAGCTCTGTTATTAATCATCTCAATTCAAGATTAAGTTTATGTGCCCTAACATCTCCTCTGCCAGAACCTAAAGCAAGTTTCCTCAGGAGGATATCCTCTAGATACCAACATAATCTCTACAATGTCTTCTATGTAAGGTCCAGCAGCCAATAAAAATAAACAAGCATATGAAGAGAAAACAAAATTAACAAAAAGCAGGAGGGCAAATTAAAACAGAAGCAGAACTCAGAATATCTAAATATTGGTATTGTGAGGAGACTTTAAAATGATGGAATTTATGTGTTTACGAATCTAGTTTACAGTATAGAGAATCTTTGCAGAAAACAGTAAACTTAAAAAAATACACTTATCCTTGGATGGTGTGGCTCAGTTGTTTGGGTGTCATCTCGAGCACTGGAAGGTGGCGGGGTTCATATTCTGGTCAGGGGCACATGCCTGGGTTTCGGGCTTGATCACTAGTAGGGGCATCCAGGAGGCAGCCTACCAATTCATTGTTCTCACATTGATCTCTCTCTCCCACTCCCTCTCCCTCTCCCTATCTCTCTCTATCTAAAAATCAATTAAAATTCTTTTTTAAGGTCTGATTTCAAAATATGTTCCTAAAACCTCACCTATAATGGTTCCATTAGGGATGGCATTTTTTAAAACCATCACACAAGGACATCACGGACATGCTTGGAGGAGAGGGAGGGAGGGAGGGAGGAGGGAGGGAGGGAG
>JAAGEH010000029.1:1717054-1967273 GCA_011751065.1 Lasiurus cinereus | reverse complement strand
GAGGGAGGGAGGGAGAAAGGGAGAAAGGGAGAGAGAGAGAGAGAGAGAGAGAGAGAGAGAGAGAGAGAGAGAGAGAGAGAGAGGAGAATAAGGAGGAGGGGGAAAGAAGGAAAGGGGAAGGGAGAGGAAAGGAAGGGAAAGGGGAGGGAAGAGAAGGGAAGGGGAGGGAAGGGAAGGGAAGGGAAGGGAAGGGAAGGGAAGGGAAGGGAAGGGAAGGGAATATATTGGTTGCCTTCTGTAGGTGCCCAACAAGAGATAAAACCAAAATCCAGGTAGGTGTCCTGAGAAGGGAATCAAACCAACAACCTTTCGGTACACAGGAAGATGCTCAACCAACTCAAGCCCTCTGGCTGGGCTGTTTGTGTCATTTTAATGATATGAGGATTTGACATGCTAATACACTCTGATGTATTTTTAATAATTATTTAAGTTAAGTCACTCATCAAATATCTACTACTCCACTTAGATTTTTACATAATATTTGAATAATACCACATTAAAAATTATAAACAATCAATATATATCTATCAACAAGTGGATCTAAAAGTTAAGTGAATTAAAAATTTGATCAACAGAATAAACTTGTGAATATAATAGAATCAGGAGTACAGAAAGGGAGTGGACTGACAATTCTCAGGGGGAAAGGGATGAGGGGGGTGCAGGAAGAGACTGGACAAAAATCATACACCTATGGGTGAGCTCAATGTGGGGGAGGTAAGGATAGAGAGAGGGGTGGGAGCTGGGTGGAGGGGAGCTATGGAGGGGAAAAAAGAGAAACAAATGTAATAATCTGAATAATAAAGATTTAATTTTTAAAAAATTTAAAAAACAACAACAACAACAAAATTATACTTTGTTCTTCTCAGTGGGTTTTGTATAACCCATGAGTTTGTGTGAAGGAGGAAAATGCAATATCTATTTTCACTTCTACTTATTCTAAGCATAAGAAAGAAATTAAGCTATATTGATCCTAATGTATAGATTAATATGATAATTTTGGCACTTCACATTGGTTACTTGTCATGATTGGTAAATGAAGGATTTATCATAGCCAGTACCCCCACCCCAACCTTTGTTCATTCAAAGCTTCTCAAGACCATCTATAGATTTTATATGCCCAGTTAAGACTCATTGATTATTTAATCCAGTTTTAAACAATCTAACCCTATGAAAATAGAAGTGACCTAATAAGAGTACTGAAAAGAAGCAATAGAGGAAGATATTACAAATAATTCAAGCACAAGAGAAAAGCTAGAAGATGGCAGAATTGACTTCTCTAGCAAGGATTTCTCAGCTAAGATAGGAAGTAAAATATTAACCTAATTTTTTCGGCACAATGCTTAAGAAAATATAAATCATGAAGAAGACTATTAAAACCATGAATTTATCATATGACTTATACATGATCTTTTGTTGTAACAGCTTAATATATATACACTGAGTGACCAGATTATTATGATCTCTGAATGCATAATAATCTGGCCACTCAGTGTATATCCTATATAATATGAAAATTTTCCCCTCAACCAGGAGTTCAACCAGCAGGCAGGCCGACCAACCGCCCATGTCCCCTCCCCATGGCCAGGCTGGCCAGACCCCACCTATGCACAAATTCATGCACTGGGCCTCTAATATTATGTGGCCAGATCATTATGCATTCAGAGATCATAATAATCTGGTCACTCAGTGTATATTCATATACCATATAATTTACCATTTAAAGTGCACAATTCAAAGTTTTTAAAAATATATTCACAGTTGTATAATCATCAACATAATGTTTTGAACATTTCATCACTCTAAAGATAAATTTCATTCTTTAGCTATCACTCCCAAATTTCATATAAATGGAATCTTACATTCATTATTGGTTATAATGGACTTTAACTTGAATGTATAAGTTGCCTTGAGATATTAACTAATAAATATTGGAAGCCACATAAAATTATGACATTAAAAAACTAAGCATGCAGAATATCAAAACAAACATTTAGCACTAGAAAGATAAAGCTTTAATACATTAATAACAAAATTATGTAAAGTAATGTTAAATTGATAATTATTTTCTTTTCTACTTATAGTTTGGTATTTTTAAAAAATATTCATATTTTATTACATTTCTATGTGTATGTAAAATATAAATAAATATGTATACATATGTTGAGGTGCTCTAAAATGTTTTTGCTAACATGAGGGTCTGAAATAAAAAGTTGAGAGACATAATCTACATATGCTTTATTTGTATTTGGAGCAGATATTTAAAGTGAATTTCAAACTGGGATTTCTCTCTTTTTTTAATCACGTTAATTTTTACAAAGAGAAGCTGGGCTGTACTGAATAGTAGGTTTCTAAAGTTCTAAGATCACTATAGAAGCAAATTCCATACAAATATAACTAGCTTATTAAATGGATATATGTCTCAATAGTGCTTAGATAAAAATAATCTAGTTGAACTGATTTTTCATTTATTCAACAATGTTTCCTAAATGTTTATCATATGTCAAAATCTTTGGACTCCACATCATCCCTGTCCTCCTTGAGTTCATGTTCTAGTGGAAGTAACAGAAAAATACATACATAATGTGTCAAATGTGAAAAGTGCTAGGAAGACATAAAAATTAGGATGAGCCAAGACCGGTTTGGCTCAGTGGATAGAGCGTCGGCCTGCAGACTGAAAGGTCCCCGGTTCCATTCCGGTCGGGAGCATGTACCTTGCTTGCGGGCACATCTCCAGTAGGGGGCGTGCGGGAGGCAGATGATCGATGTCTCTCTCTCATAGATGTTTCTGACTTTCTATTCCTCTCCCTCTCTGTAAAAAAAATCAATAAAATATATTTTTTAAAAATTAGGATGAAGTGGCTAAAGAATGCTAGTGAAAGAGACTGTTTCTTCATAGAAGATGATTAGAAAACCCCTCAATGATGAGGTGAGAATTGAGTAGTAATATGAAGTCAGTATGATAGAACATCAAGTAGATATCTGGGTATTCAAGGCATAGTGAACAACAGGTACCAAACCTCTGTAAGGTATGTGCCAATAAGAGCAAGCATGCCAGATGAGGAGGGAGTGGAGGGAGCAAGGTTGGTAGGAGTAGGACAATAACAGAATATTAGATGATGCGCACCACTTAGGCCACTACAGGAGATTTGCATTTAGCTCAGAGTGAAATGGAAAAGCTATTGGAAGATAAAAATAAAATGAGTGACAATAGAGTCAATAATATTGTAAGAACTGTGAATGGTGCCTGTGGATACTGGGAATATCAGGGGGAACTCTTTGTAAAGTATATGTTTGCCTAAACACTATGTCGAACACCTGAAACTAATACAAAATAATATTGAATATAAACTACAATTCAACACATTTTTAAAAAGTGACTGATGTCATTTAAAAGTACTGACATACTTTAAAGATATTATTCCCTTTTGAGTCATATGTGGACAGGGAGTCTAGCAGGATAACCATTTTAGAATATGTAATCTACAAGAAATGATGATGACTAGGACTAAGGTGTTAGCAGTGGGAGTGGTGGAAAATGTTTTGAATTATTACCCTCACTGGTTTGGCTTAGTAGATAGAACATCAGCCCATGGACTGAAGGATCCTGGGTTCAATTCTGGTCAAGGGCACGTACCTCCATTGCAAGCTTGATCCCTGGCCCTGGTCAGGGTGCGTGCAGGAGGCAACCAATTCAGATGTCTCTCATATTGATGTTTCTCTCTCTGTTACGCTCCATCTCCCTTCCACTCTCTCTTAAAAAAAATCAATGGAAAAATATCCTCAGGTGAGAATTAAAAAATAAATAAAATGGTTGAATTATGGATATATTTTTGAAATCAGAAGCAACAGTATTTACTGTGGAGTTGGAAGAGAGGAAATAACAAAAATAGTTCCAAGGTATGGGACCACAGCAACTAAAATTGAGATGGAAAAGAGTACGTTTTGGGGGTGGGGGGAAGTTGTCAGAAAGGATGGAGGAACTGTGGTTTGGAACAAGGAGTGTGCCCATCTCTAGGACCACAGTGTGAGTGAAGGGTTTGGGAAATCACAGAGCCAGTAAGAAGGATGCTGCAGAGGAAGCAATGTTCTCATTGGAAGTCAGGTTGGGACAGAGTAAGAAGATGAAGAGAAATTCTTAAAATGAGATTTAGGACTTGGAAAGTAATGAGATATGGAAGTTTGCTGATACAAAAAAACATGAGCTCCAGAGATCAGTGGAAAGGATTGAGGGAGGTGGGCATTGGGCCATGGGGATAGATCAGCAGATGTACTTGTGAGGAAGAGAGTCACAGTAATGAAGGCTATACCCTTGCTTCTTGGATCACTGAATATAATGAAAATGAAAGACATCATAGTAATTTCTAATGACTAAATGTTTTGGTCACTGGTGTTATGATTATGTCATTTAATTAAAATATTACATCACGATTTTTTTCTTTTTTTAATTTTTTTATTAATGTATTACATGTATACATATCTTCCCATTGTCCCCCTCCCCCCACCGTGCCTAGGCATACCCTAACCGCCAGTGTCTTGTGTTCATTGGTTATGCTTATATGCATGCATACAAGTCTTTTGGTTTTTAAAAAATATACATCCAAAGAACTACTGAGGATGAACCATGTGAAGAAGTTCAATCCTAGGGATGAGAATACCAAACCACAGATGCTCACCTTCAAGGAAATCTTAATGTAGGTGGGGATTTAAGCCAAATACATGAAAATGTCTATAAATCCACTACTTCATTAAAATAATAAGGTTATTAAATGCTATATTTTAAGTACCAAATGTGTGGAGTCTTTTATTATTTTTTAAAATGTATTTGTATTGATTTCAGAGAGGAAGGAAAAGGAAGAGAGAGATAGAAACATCAATGATGAGAGAGAATCATTGATTGGCCACCTCCTGCACACCCCTTACTGGGGATTGAGTCTGCAACCCTGGCATATGCCCTTGACCGAATCAAGCCTGGGACCCTATAGTACATAGGCTGATGCTCTATCCACTGAGCCAAACCTGCTAGGGCAACGTGTGGAATATTTTAAAAGCTACAAGTTCAGTGGAGAGTTTTAACTGTGGTCTAGGGTTGCCTCAGGAGGTATCTTGAAAATAAGGAGGAATAAGTAGTGGAAAGGGGGAGGAAGAATTCCAGGCAGAGAGAAAGATAAACAATTAAGAAACTTTTCTGTATTACGAGGTAGATTTTTCTTCCTTCTATCTAAAGCAAAAATTCTACAAAAATGCTGAAATATTTAATTAGCATGATTATTAATTATTGGATGATTTTATTCCTTTTCAAATATATTAACCATCTCAACTCTACTGATATAGCAACACATTTTTATTTTTAATTATGCTGCTGACATTAAAAACAACAACAACCAGAAAGCAAGGAGAGCAGATGTGTATTCCACGGGATTTAAAAATTAATCTATCCTCCATTGCACCCACTTAGTTTCAGGCAGGAAGAAACACTTGCTAATGAGTCAGATGATTACCAGCATCGAGTTTATTTAGAGGAATCCCATGTGTGAGGGTGGGCTTAGAGTGAGTACACCCAGAAACGGAAATGTGAATGCTACCCTTTCTACATTATTAAAACAAAGACAGGTTGGCACAACTGAACTCCATCCCTTCTTACTGTTCTGTGGTGCGGCTTCAATGTATATGCTCTCCTCACAGGGACTCATAGGTGTGGTTCGTCTTCCCACACAGCAGAGGTATATACTATAAAAAGCTGGAACTGAAATAATGACACAGACTCGGAAAATCTATGACAAGAATTCTACTGCCATCAAGAGCATCTTTCTTTCATAGCAGGTCAAATGCATCTCTAATTCAATTTGTGCAATGCTAAATCTTTGTCAGAGAAATAGCCATACCAGCTCCCTAAAGTACTATGAAATACTCTCTCTTCACCAATTTGCAATTTATTTCCCAATAACAATTTGATTTGAGACACACACACAACAGTTCACTATGGTGATTGACGCTGTTAATCATTATTCTTCTGTAACTGTTAGGAGGATACACACGTACTATTCATCTGCCTCAAAAATAAACATTTGTTCTTTTATTTTCAAATTGTAATATTTTCTGGGTTATTTTGTTTCAGGGAAACATTTACTACAGGTTTAATGATTCTGTTTGCAAATATATTTATAGCTTTTTTCGACTCTGAATTTTCTAACTACATCTTCAATGCTGCTTTAATTTGTCTTTTCTCCAAATGGTTGTCTTGTCCCTCATTAGGAAGCCTGCTGATTTCAAAAATTATTTGACATACTTGATCATCTGAAAGGGATTTCAGAGTTCCATTTCTCTCAGCATTTAATTATAGGTAATACTCTTATATAGTTACCGTGAAAAAAAATATTAACCTTTCCAGAGTGAAGCAAATTTAACCTCAAATAAAAGCTTTACTTGAGCACTGAATCCTTAAAGATTAGAACATCCCAGAACTCATAGCACAGTTTATCCATGGGTTTTACTGCTAGGTGATCTGAACTGCAAATTCATAGCTGTGGAAAGAATTAACTATTTGCCTGTCGCATATTTGGTACACAGTAACTGCCATTTTGAGCCCTGACCTTGCCAAAATGATTTAAACCTATCATATGGTTACAAGGGACAAAGAAATGGAAATATTTAGGATTAGGTAATATCCAGTAACTGGGAAAATGCACAGCACGGAGCCAAAGAGATATTAGGTTGATGATGGCAGCCCGCAGGACCTGGAGTTTCATCCTTATCTACAGGCACTGGCAGGAAACTTTTTTAAAAAATATATTTTATTGGTTTTTTACAGAGAGGAAGGGAGAAGGATAGAGAGTTAGAAACATCAATGAAAGAGAGACATCAATCAACTGCCTCCTGCACGCCCCCTACTGGGGATGTGCCTGCAACCAGGATACATGCCCTTGACTGGGATCGAACCTGGGACCTTTCAGTCTGCAGACTGACGCTCTATCCACTGAGCCAAACCGGTTTCTGCAGGAAACTTTTGTTGTCATGGGTTTGGGGGCTAAGGTGGTGGGCTTGGGATGGGAATGGAATGCAGGCATGCAATCAGGTGTCCTTAGGACAGTTTCAGTTCTGTATATGGTCTGACTCCTGGTGTCCAGAAAGGTTTATTCCTGTTTTTTTTGTTCTCCTGCGGCAGGAAGCGTACACATGGCTGTTAAGGGTTGGATTTCCCTATAGTCCTAACAAATACTATGGGACAAAGTCTCGAGCTTTGCTATTTTTAAAAATATTTTTAAGCCGAAGCTGGTTTGGCACAGTGGATAGAGCATCAGTCTGTGGACTGAAAAGTCCCAGGTTCAATTCCGGTCAAGGGCATGTACCTTGGTTGTGGGTGCATCCCCGGTAGGGGGCATGCAGGAGGCAGCTGATCGATGTTTCTCTCTCATTGATGTTTCTAACTCTCTGTCCCTCTCATTACTCTCTGTAAAAAATTAATAAAATATATTTTTAAAATATTTTTAAGCAGAGGAAATATTCAGGATAGAGAAATTAGAGATATGGGAGAGAGGACAGCAGATATGAGAGGGGAATGGGGTTGATTCTTGAGGAGAAGGAATGAACTGAACTCTAATAGGTAGTGTGATTTCCCTTGACCTCCAAGGAAGAACAAAGAAAATCTCCCATTAATGCAGACTTAAAAAGTGTCAGTGTCGGAAACCAAACATTGTTCTCACCAAATGGATGTAAACAGGAAACCAGAAGGCTGGTCAACCTTAATTGCTCTGAAAGGTCAGAGCTAATCACTCACTGTTTAGTTGAAATGTTAGCTGAAGCAGCCTCTACCTGTTTGTTTCATGTTAATTTCTGTTTTTGTTATTTCCTGCCTAAAGGCTAGGGGTGTGTCCCAAAGCATTAATAAAAGGGAGAAAAAAGCCAGAGCAAGTGGTAGTCCTTTCCACTTAGGAAGGCTCCCGCCTGGCCCCCCAATATTGCCAAATTAATATTTTCTAGTCTCTCTCTTCATTTGCGTGCGGCTTCCTTCAGAACCTGAAACCTGAACCGGGAACCCTGAACTACGCGGGACGTGGAAAGGGGTTCGCACATGTCAGAGACACAACATAGCAGCATCTGACCATCTGCTAGAAGTCACATTCTGTTAAGTGTTGCTTATATAACAAATCCATAACTTGAATGCCGATAATTCCATTATTCTGCCAATTGGAGAGAGAGCATGCAAAAATGCTAAATTCCATCCACTGGAAAACTGATGATGAAGTAGAAGTGATAAAAGCATGTGAGAAAGTGATTGGATGGGATGAGAATTTCCAACTGAAATTAAGGGGAGGTATTGAGCCTAAAATGGGCTATAGACCACAAAATGACAATTTCTAGAAATTTCAGAGTAAAAGTCACTGTGACACATCAGCTGAGATTACAAACATGAAATGTGTTCAATTTATAAGTACTAGAAGCAAGAAAAAGGACTCAATGAATCCAGAACAGAACATGGTATCTAGAAGGAGGTGATTTTATCTAAGGATACAGAACTTTTCAACTATTTTTATTGCTTATTTGCTATCAAGGACCATGATCTAAAACAAATAAATGGAACATGGTCCAGAGATATTTGAACCCCTTGAAAGATAAATAAGAGAGAATAAGTTCAACTCTCAAAGGATACATATACAATTCCCAGAGTACAGAAAGAATTAGCAATCCCAGCAAATGCAACTTGAGACTTTTGTTAGTATAGAAAAAAAAGAAAGATGTCAGGAAACATGATAAAAAATCACCTTAATTTTCAGAAAAAAAGGAGATATCATAGAATCTAGGAATCATAATGGTAGACTAGGAACCATACTGCCAAAGGCAAAATGGTAGAACTCATCATAATTTAGATAATTTGTAGATATGAGAGATCGAAGAATGAAAAATTGATTATACACAGTTCATGGGGATATCCACAAAGGCTCTTTGGAAGATAAGACTTTTGAAGTTTGGGGACATTTTAACATATGGAGAGGCGGGAATGGGGCATGGTCAAAGGGTAGGGCATGTCACCATACCAGTAGTATTGGGGGAAGAAAAGCAAGACTGTACTTGTTATGTTTGGGAGAAATAAATGACATAAATATGGTGTAATACAAAGTAAATATGGAGCTACAAAGTAATGAGTATATTATACTTTTGATGCTAACTATAGTGTTAGTAAATAGGTTAGCTTGAATGCCAAGCAAAAAATATTTCATATTGACCTTTGTTTTTAAAGATGGTATTGTGTGTTCACCACCACAAGTCAAGTCTCCCTCCATCACCATTTATCCCCCTGTACCCTCTTCTACCTCCTTCCACCTCCCTTTCCCTCTGGTAATCACCATACTGTTGCCTCTGTGTCTATGGGGGTGTTTTTTGTATTTTTTTCTTGATCCCTTCACTTTTTCCCCCCAGCCTGGCAACATTTCTCCTCTCTGACAGTTGTCAGTCTGTTTATCTATGTGTCTGTTTCCATTTTGTTGGTTAGCTTATTATGTCCTCTTTGAAAGAGTGTCTATTCAGGTTGTTTGTCCAATTTTTAATTGGATTGCTTATGTTTTTGGTGTTCAGTTATATAAATTCTTTATAAGTTTAGGAAATTAACCCATTACAAAATGTATCATTGGCTAATATGTCCTCCCATTCAGTGGGTGGTCTTTCCATTTTGTTGATGGTTTCCTTTGCTGTGCAAAAACATTTTAGTTTAATGTAGTCCCAGTTCATTTTTTTCTTGTGTTTCCCTTGCTCAAGGTGATATATCAGAAAAAAAATGCTATGAGAAATGTCTGAGATTTTACTGCCTCTTTTTCTACTAGGATTTTTATGGTTTTGTGACTTATATTTAAGTCTTTTATCCATTTTGAGTTTATTGTTTTGTATGGTATAAGTTGATGATCTAGTTTCATTTTTGGCATGTACCTGTCCAATTTTCTCACCATCAGTTACTGAATAGATTGTCTTGACCCTATTGTATGATTTTTCCTCCTTTGTCGAATATTAATTGACTATAAAGGCATAGGTTTACTTTTGGGCTCTCTGTTCTGTTCTATTGATCTGCCTGTTTTTAATGCCAGTACTATGCTGTTTGACTACTATGGCCTTGCAGTATAGTTTGATATAAGGTAACATGATTCCTATTTGTTCTTCTGAAGATTGCTGTGCTCTTTTGGGTCTTTTATGATTCCATATAAATATTTATTATATTTGTTCTAGTTCTGTGAAATATGCCATTGGTGTTTTGATAGGGATTGCATTGAATCTGTAAATTGATTTAAACTATATAATTTTATTAATCAATGTCACTCCAATAAATTAAATAAAAATGAAGGTTGAAAATAATAATAAAGGCAGCATTGGTAAATTTTTTAAATCTGTCTCAATCTACTTTAAACTCGCAACATATCCAAAGGGGGAAGAAGCTACTCTACTACCAAGACATTTTTTATAATTTCTGACACTTTATAGATAATTTAATTTAAAGGAAGTCTCACACCTCCTTGCTTTATTCCAGCCCTCCAGGTCAGTACTCCAACATTTCCTGCATATTTTCAGTACTCATTCCTTAATATGCACCAGGTTTTCTATGATATACCCCTTCATAGTATACAAGTTCTAATATGGGTTTGCTCTATTTAAAAAGATGTCAGACTGCCTGGCCAGTGTGGCTCAGTGTTTTAGCATCAACCTATGAACCAAGTGGTCACAGTTCAATTCCCAGTCAGGGCACATGCCCGGATTGTGGGCTCAATCTCCTGTATGGGATGTACAGGAGGCAGCTGATCAATGATTCTTTCTCATCATTGATGTTTCTCTCCCTCTCCCTCTCCCTTACTTGTTGAAATCAATAAAAATATATTTTAAAAAGAAGATATCAGCCTGGCAGGTGACTTATGAAATATATGATGGGAAGGTGGGCTGAATTGGGGTCAATGAGAGAAAAGGGAGACATATGTAATACTTTCAATAATAGGGAGTTATTTACAAAATAAAAAATATATATTATGGGAATTTATGGTATTTTAAATTCTCATAACCTAATTATCAATTTTTGATGGTGTGCATTTTGGTTGTTTTAAAGAAAACATTTAGTTAAACCTCAGTGTTCCAAAGACTGCCACCCATCAATAGTAATTCTCTTATTGTTCAGATTCCCGGTCAGGGCACATGTCTGTGTTGTGGGCTCAATTCCCAGTGTGAGGCGTTCAAGAGGCAGCTGATCAATGAGACTTTCATTATTGATGTCTCTATCTCTCTCTCCCTCCTTCTACGTCCTCTCTGAAATAAATAAAAAATGTATTTTAAAAAATAAATAAAAATTAAAATGCATGGTGCATAGTAGGAATGCGGTAAGTAAAAACTCAAACTTGTTGTAACATTTGTATCTCTATTAGTAAGGATAGTTCTTAAACCACATTTTTCACAGACATATTGTCTAAATAATGACAAAATATTTGAAGTTTTTGGAAAACATGTTACATGTACACTTCAAATTTCTTAATACCATTTTGTTATGCAATCCTGATTTTTCTCAAACGAAGAACATTAATTATTTCACAAGGGCTTCTGTTCTATCTTCAGTACAACCAGTAATGCAGCTTCCCCTTGCAGGGAATTGCTCACCTAATCAGGCATTGACATTGAAAATGTATTTCTGTCCTAACCCAAGCAATAAACAGCTGACACAAAGAGGTTCAATATTTGTGCACCAAGTGTTATACAGATGATTTGTGATGGCATGAAAGTGTAGCTTTCATCTTTCCGAAAGGATTTCCTTTGCTTTCTGCTGAAAGAGGAGGAAAATCTGCCATCACTCCTTTCTATTTAGACACCTGAATTTCATTGAGAAAGAGACTCAGTGACAGAGTGACATGATTGCATGCTGCTTAGTGCCTTTGCTGAGGAGGGGTGCACCATAGCAGCTGAGATAGGGGAGAAGGGGAGAAACAAGGAGTGAATTCATGCATTTCATCTGTGCTTATCCTCTTAACCAAAATTATTCCATTTACCTATAAAATAATGCATTGTTTTCTCCTGCATATTTTACATGGCCATATTTTAATCTCCAATTAGCCAAAGCCTCCCTGGTTTTCCCTAATACCCAGCCAGCTGGCTTCTGAGCATAACATGAGGCCTGATGCCAAATCCTGGAGTATCTGGCACCTATAGGTCTAATGACCTGCCCGTGGCCGCAGGTCACCTACATCCACCAGGCAGGAGTGACAATTTGATTTTTATATCTCTTGTCATTACAGTGAAGCTGACACACAGCACTCATGACATCCATTTCCTATTATTGGAGAGGGAATTAGTGACCTTTTCTTACCATGTCAGTTTATTTTCCAGTGAAAACAGGTTTTCTGAGGCAACCAATAAACTCAAGGCACCTGTATGGGACAAACTCCTTATAAATAGGGACCTAATTTCTTCTCAAGCTGTTGAATCAGTGCTGCCTTAGGCAAGAGGAAACTTGGAATGCAAGCCACTTGACAGGAAAGACTCAGGCATGACCCTCAAGTACAGAGAGCTCATTTTATAAAACAGATTTCTCTCATCTCTTAGGTTCACAGAACTGCTACAGATTTCCCTGGTTAATACATACCTTCTCACCACTTGTATGCACCCCAGATTTCTTTTATATATGTTATTAAGGACTGTTACTCCAATTAATTTAATTTTAAAATATATTTTTATTGACTTCAGAGAGAAAGGGAGAGGGGAGAGAGATGGCAATATCAATGATGAGAGAGAATCACTGATCGGCTGCCTCCTGCACACCCCACACTGGGAATTGGCCTGCAACCCTGGCATGTGCCCTGACTGGGAATTGAACCATGACCTCCAGGTTCATAGATCAATGCTCAACCACGGAGCTATGCCAGCCGGGCAATAAATGTAATTTTAAAAAAGAAAAGAAAAATAGCCATCCCAGTGAAATGCTCCTAGCAGTCCACAGTACAGAAGTGCACAGCAAAATGCAGTCATCTGTCAAAACAACCAACATTGTGCTACTTTTAGCATCTTTGGGAGCCAGTGGCTAGAACAGCAGTCCCACAATCCCACATGCATACCCACACAGTAAGATCAAGAAGCTTTTTCTTCTTGGCTGATCCTGTAACATTTCAAAAGTCTTTTGAAGACTATCAAATGAGTTGAATAAGTCACATTTCATTAATGTCCTTTATCTCCTACAACTCTAACCATAGACACTGAGAAAAGAAATCAAACCCAAAGGCCTTTAGCACCAAAGTAATGTAGTTTATTTGAGAGATTGTACTCTTCTCCGAAAATGAAAATGAAACATAGATCTTAACTGGTAAGGAATACAATAACTAAGATCTCTGTATATTTGCTATTTTCACAGGGGAATATATTTCAATTTATTTATTCAAATCTAAGGCAACAATATTATGATTTGTTGTTTTTTTTAATGGCTATTTAATTAATTTCTGTGTTTAGGCATAAGGGACTTTAACATCATAATGGAATCTACATAATTATTCTGCTTCCCCCTAATAGGACTTAAAGCAAATTCATTTTTAAAAGGGCATCAGTGTTAGCATTAAGAGAGTCATTCTATGCTAACCACATTAAAAAACAACTTTGGTACAAAGGGAGGCAAATGTCTATTCTCTCCATTTTGCGTATCTGGTTCTCTATGTGTTCACTCTCATATATTGTGTAACCTAGCTTCCTGGAGATAACTTTAACAGACACAGCTCTGCCCTCGAAGAAGTGACCCAGTACTTTGGGAATAGGCATCAGGCCAGACTGACAGATGGATATCAGTTTGACAAAAACTCTGCTAGGCTACCTTAGGCTAGAGCAGTGGTCGGCAAACTCATGAGTCAACAGAGCCAAATATCAACAGTACCACGATTGAAATTTTCTTTGAGATCCAGATTTTTTAAACTTAAACTTTTTCTAACACCATTTCTTCAAAATAGACTCGCCCGGGCTGTGGTATTTTGTGGGAGAGCCACACTCAAGGGGCCAAAGAGCCGCATGTGGCTTGCGAGCCACAGTTTGCCAAACACGGGACTAGAGTATTCACCAGCTAAATTTCACCTTTGAAACCACTCAAAAGGAAGCTTGTGAATAAGTTTATGGTTTAGGTATAAAGAGATTGTCCAATTAGGCCATTCCAGTGTTATCTTAAAAACATGACTTAGAAGTAATTTAATTGCCTTTGTTTGTTGATTTACTTGTTTGTTATATTTTAAATTTTTGCTGTTATCGGTACATAAGAGTAAACGTTTTTTTATAATCCTGAAATTCATGGAAGGCATTCAGAAATTGCATCCAAAAGGCTTCTGTCCTCCTGTGCAAACCTCTAGCCAAAGCAGAAAAACAATTGCTCAGAATTATTTTTTTCTAGATGCTGAATCTTGCTAAGGAATTGCTAAATGTACTTTTACCCCCTCCTATACTTGATCGAAGCTGGTATACAAAAGAAATGAAGATGAAATAGCACTTTCCTTGATTATTACTAAAGAGTTCACAAATTAACACTAAACTGCAAATGAGGAGATAATGTGTATTTTTGAGAAAACCAGATGCTTTCTGTTTAAAAATACATTTGATAACAGGTAGAATAGTCAATGTACAATGCATGCCATCTGCTGACTAATACAGAGTATTTGCAAAGGTAAATACTTTCAATAACTGTGTTTGACAAATGATTATCTCACCTATTACAACTGCATTTGAACCACAAATTGGATCTTGAGAACTTTTTTTTTAACTTTATGAGCCACAATTTAACATCTAATCTAATTAGAAAAACATAAAAGGTAACTGCTCTGAGCTTAAACACCATGGTAAGTTTTCAAATGACTCTTAGGCATGTAATAAATAAGTAAGGAATAAATCTCAAAGTTTCTCCCTTCATTCATGTCAATTAAATGAATAAAATATATTTCTCAAACCCCCTAGAGAAAGTCATGAATCTTCAATCTTTTCATTTCTTATTTCTGTTCTCAGCTACTTTAAAAATCAGTTTGAATTAGATGTAAACAACATAATTGAAGAAATGTAATTTGTTATGTCTTTGTTTAGTTACAGTAATACAGATGACTTTTAAATATTGTATATAATTTATATTCAGTAGAAACAATTCAAAACAATTATCAAGATTACATATCTCTGTTTTGTTAACTTAATAAACTATTACAGCTGGAATGTGTTAAAATGTAATCTATTCAGCAGTGCAAATCACATTTGCAGGTAGTAATTTTGTGGCCATAATCATTCCTATCATTATAGATAAATAGAATAACAGAATATTAATTTTATTTTTTCTAACCCAGAATTCCACTTGTAATGATAGCCTCCAACTTACTGCCACAGATACTTCACACTTTTATTTTCTAAGTTCAAATATAATTTTCAATGTTATGGAACCTTAATCACCAACTTCATTGATCACTACATACATTAATAGATTCTAATACAATTGCCTTTGTTCAGGTATTTTTTTTCATTGACATTATATATATTCCCTTTTTAAGATGTATGGGAGAAGCAAATATAAAGCAAATAAAAATAAAAATCTACATATATCCATGCCTCAACGTCACCACAGTAAATTCAATTTAAAAAATGGAAAGTCCTCGCCAGTGTGGCTCAGGTGCATGGGAGAAACAAGTATCAGCCCATGTACCAAAGGGTCGTGGGTTTGATATCCAGTCAGGACACACACACAGGTTGCAGGTTTAATCCCTGATCAGGTCACATGCACCCAATCTATGTTTCTCCCTCACATCGATGGATGTTTCTTTTTCACATCGATGTTTCATTTTCTTTCTACTTTTCCCTTCCTCTCTCTGCAAAGTCAATTTTAAAAAAGAAAATAAAGAAAAAGAAAAATCTGCATATAAATTCCATTCAAACACCTTACAGATTTTCAACCTACACAGGTATAAGAAAGAATCCAGGAGAAACAGATGGAAGGTTAAAATAATTGAGCAGAGACTTCAACTGCTTCCCATCCCAGGGAAAACAGAGTTTGAGTATGCAAAGGTTACTACCTGCAGCAACAGAATTTAGAGTCTCTAAAAACATATAACCCAAAATATCTACTAAGAATCAAAAGTATTATGAAATATTATGAAACAGTTAAATGTGATTTATGTTCAAGAAGATAAGCAGTTAATAGAAAGCAACCCTTAAATGACCCATATAATAAAATTAGCAAGCAAAGCTCAGCTATTAGAAATATTTTCAAACATTTAAACAAAAACTATAGTCATAATGAGTAGACTGATTGGGAAGTATCAGGAGATAAATATAAATTTTTTCATTTGCTTGCTTGCTTGTTTGCTTTTTTAAAAGACCAAGAAAGTCTAAAAAAGATAAAACAGTACCTAAAATGAAAAATTCAGTTGGATGGGCTTAATAGGAGATTGGGAAAGGATAGAAAGTTTTCAGTGTACCTTTAGTTAGATCAATAGCAATTACTGAGTCAGGAGAATAGGAAGAAAACATATTGAAAAACCAAAATAGAGATTCAGTAACCAGGACAATATTAAGTGTTCTAAAATATATATAATTATAGTGTCTTAGAAAAGAATAGAGTAAGAGAATGAGGCAGAAAAAAAATCTGACAAAATGGGAAATATTTTTTTACAAAGTTGGTAAGAAACATTTGGTTACAGACTCAAGAGGCCAAGAAAATCCAAAGTGGAATAATGCAAAGAAAAACAAGCCTAGACATAGCATAGCCAAACTGCTGAAAGACAAACATAAAGTGAAAATCTGAAAGCAGACAAAAAACAAAAGTTAACTAATTATATACAGGGAAGCAATCAATATGAATAACGACTAAGTTCTCATCAACAGAGGCTAGATGTGATATTTAAATTGCTGAAAGAAAATAAAAACAACTTTAACCCAGAATTCTATATCCAGTGAAAATATCCTTCAAAAAATGAAGTTTTGTGATTTTTTATAAAATTTTTGCAGTAACTTGACATGATGTACATCAATGTAAATAACAGATCATTGGCCTTATGTATAAAAAGAAAACTGAATGTTATAAACAAACAAAGTAGAATTTTGTTTAACAGAGCATTTGTAAAATGTTTTTATTGATTTTAGAGAGCAAGTGCAGAAGAGGGAGGAAGAAACATCTATCTGTTGCCTCCCCCATGCACTCCAAAGGGGTATTAAACCTGTAACCTGGGCATGTGTCCTGACTGGGAATCGAACAGGCACATGAAGACGCTCAACCGACCAGACCACACCAATTAGGGCAAGAATCTACACTAATAAAAGAGGAAGATGCAAATTGACCATACTTCTGTGACACCCACCAGCCAATCAGGGGTGAGTATGCAAATTAGACCAACTTAGATGGCCGGTTAATTTGCATATGCAGGTACCCAGTGGCTGGGGGCACTCCAGGCCTCTGGGCAGTGTAGGAAGGTGGAAAGGTGGCTCCAGGCTGGAGCAAAGGTAGAAAGGCAACTTCAGCCATCGTGAAGGTGGTGCTGGCAGTCAGGGGAAGGAAGGCTCATTTTTGCATGAATCTTTGTGCATTGGGTCTCCAGTTTTTTCATAATTCTCTTATTTAGCACAAAACTAAATATCACAGGAACTACTTCTAGATATCTTCCTTCAAACAACCAGAATTAGATCAAATATGTATTGTTTTATTGTTTTAACCCAAATAAAAGTTTTTAAAAAATGAAGCTACAATAAAGGCATTCTTAAATGCCTACACAGACCTGTAGTAGGAAAAAAAAGTGCTGAAAGTATTTCTTCATCATAGAGGAAAAATATATCATAAAATCCGAGATGCTAAAGATAAAATGAAGAGCATCAGAGAAGGTGCTCTGGGTAAATATAAAGAACTACTTTTTAGTACCACGTATTTTGTTTTAGTAAATTCATTTAATAGACCTATGGACTGTTTAAATCAAAATACAAAAGTAATTTTGGGTTCTATATAAGTGTCATAGAAACCTAAAAGATAATTAAAACAAAATAGCAGTAGGTATAAATAGAATTATGAAGATGTAATGTTCTTATATATATAGTGAAATAGTAAAATATTATTTGAATTTTGACTGTGATAACTGAAAAGTATGTACAGTAATCTGAAGATCAATCACTAAAATAATAAAAGAGATATAATTAGAATGTAAATACTAGAAACAAAATGGAATCTTTTAAAATAGGTCATCTATGCTATGAAGACAAAAATTGGGAAAATGAAAACAAGCATAAAAAATATCATACAGCATTAGAACGTTGGTCTTAAGAAACCTGGTATAGCTATATTACTGTAAGACAATGTAGACTTCAAGTAAAAGAGTAGTACTACAGATAAAAATAAAACTTGCATAATCATAAAGTAATAGATCATCAAAAAGACATAATCTCATACGTGTATGCACCTAGCAAGAGTTTCAAAGTACATGAAGCAAAAATGCACAGAAGTAAAACTCAAAACTAGACTTCTATAATCATAGATGGAAATTTTAACACTCATTACTCAGCAATTATGGAACTAGTAGAAAAAATAATTGAAAAATATACAGAATATTTTTATAACAAAATCAATCAACATGACATAAGTGGATCCTTCAAACAACCAGAATTAGATCAAATATACAAAAGAATATTTTACCCACAAACTGAAGAATATATATTCTTTCAAGAACACATGGAACAGTGCATCAAACAGATCAGCCTCTCAAAAGACTGAAATCCTAGGAAGTATGTGCTCTGACCACAACAGAATAAACTTAGAAATCAATACAAATAATATGTCTATGAAATTCCCAAATATTTGGAATTAAAAACCTACTTCTAAATACCCATGGATCAAAGAACTCCAACATCACTTTATTTCATGGAAATTTATATTAAAAACAAAATGTGATACTATTTTACAAACACTAGAATGGCTGAAAACAAAAATTTGACAATACCAAATATTTGGAAAGTAAATAGAGAAACTGGAACTGGTGAGAATATAAAATGGGGCAACCACATTGTAGAATATTTTAGAAATTTCTTAGGTAAACTTACTCCTACTCTATGACTCAGCATGTATACTAGATATTTATCCAAGAGAAAAGAAACATATATTGAACAAAACTGGTAAAAAATTCTATGGCATCTTACATATAATAGCTAAATTTGGATACAACCTAATGAACACCAACAAGAAAAATAAATTATGGTGTATCCATGCACTAGAACTACACACTTAAAAAATGAATGCACTAACAATACAATAACAATAATGAATGTTGAGAACAAACAGTATGTTGAGTGAAAGAAGTCAGACACAACAGAACATATTCCAAATGATTCTATTTCTATGATGTACAAGGAACAAGTAAAATTAATTTCTGGTGATAGAATTCAAAAAGAGGTTGCTAATGAGGTCTGGCTCTAAGCAAGCATGAGTAAACCTTCTGGGACTATGAAAGTGTCATATTTCTTGAATAAGGTAATCATTACAGAATTGTAGGCATTCATCAAAATGTATCAAACTGTATCCTTCATAACTGAGCATGTCACTGTATGTCAATGTTGCCACAGAATAACTGTAAACAATATTGAACTCTAGTTGGTAGGTTTTCTTTTTGTAGTGGAATGGGTTAGCAATTCTGAAACTAATTATGTATCATACATGTGAATAAATAAATATATTAAAGATAAATATAACATGTTCTTACTCATTTATGTCATATAATGAACAACATAATCTGATGAACAAAACAGATCCAGAGACAGAGAAACATTGATCAGACTGTCAAACATTAGAGGGAAAGCAGGGGAGGGTGGGGGTAAGAGGGATAGACCAACCAAAGGACTTGTATGCATGCATATAAGCCTAACCAATCGATACAGACACCAGGGGGTGAGGACATGAGTGGGGGGTTATGGGGAATGGGGGAATAAGGACACATATGTAATACCTTAAACAATAAAGAAATTTTAAAAAATATATGGGTAATGGCTCTGAAAAAAAAAGATAATATGCAAAGTTTTTTTTCATAGCTGAAGAAGAGAGTTACAAAAATAGAAAGAGAAGACTAGACTAAACCCTTTAGTGTGGAAATTGGATTTATCCTATCTAACAAAAGAGTAATATGCAAATTAGCCATAACTCCACTATACCCATAAACCATGCCCACCAGCCAATCAGGAACAAGTATGCAAATTAATCCAACCATGATGGCTGCCATAGAGTGAGCAGGAGGCTTGGATTTCCTCAGCAATAGAGGAAGCCAAGTTTTCCACACATCCTGGCCAGCCCAGGCCTCCACTCAAGGCTACAGAGTTTCAATTATGCAAGATAAATAAATCCCAGATACCAGGGCTGCCACTTGGGTCACTGGGGGGCGTGGCGATCCTGCAAACTACCACAGGCCCCTTGCTCAGGCCATCCCATGCCCCAAGAGAACCCCCACCCTGATCCAGGACATCTTTCAGGGCAAACCAGCTGGCCCACACCTGTGCACCAGGCCTCTATTCTATCTAATAAAATAGTAATATGCAAATTGACCATCACTCCAACACACAAGATGGCTGCCCCCATGTGGTCAAAGATGGATGCCCCCATGTGGACACCAGATGGCCACCACAAAATGGCCAGCAGGGGAGGGCAGTTGGGAGGGACCAGGTCTGCAAGGGAGGGCAGTTGTGGGCAATTAGGCCAGCAGGGGATGGCAGTAGGGGGTGATTAAACTTGCAGGGGAGGGTAATTAGGGGTGACCAGGCCGGCAGAGGAGGGATGTTGGGGGCAACTGAGCCTGCAGGCAAAGGCAGTTGGGGGAACCAGGACTGCAGGGGAGGGCAGTTAGGGGCAATTGGGCTGGCAAGGGAGCAGTTAGGCATCAATCTGGCTGGCAGGGGAGTGGTAAGATGGTGATCAGGATGGCAGGCAAAAGCAGTTAGGGGCAATCAGGAAGGCAGGCAGACAAGCAGTTGGGAGTCAACAGTCCTGGATTGGGAGAGGGATGTCCAACTGCCCGTTTAGGCCCAATCCTACTGGGATCAAGCCTAAATGGTCAGTTGGACATCCCTCGAGGGGTTCAAGATTGGAGAGGGTGCAGGCTGGGCTGAAGGACGCATGAATTTTGTGCATTGGGCCTCTAGTCAGATTAATAAATGTGTGTGTGTGTGTTGTTCCTAATTCAGTCACTGAAAGAGACAATAACTCCTCAGCAATATGACAGATGTAGCACCTAGATCTTGGTGTTCCTTACCATTCTCCACTAAAAGAAAACACAACTCCATAGGAAAATGGCTGATACCAGTGTTGAGACCGTGCCAGAAAAAGTAAGTGTTGAAAGAATTATGAGAACACAAAAGTCAGCTAGAAGGGACTCACACAGGCCAAATCAGGGACATTTTGAGCATGAAAATAAGTAAGATATTATGACCCCTTCAATAAAATAAGAATGTGTATTTCTAAATTAACACAAATAAATAAATGGAGAAGGAAAAGTTCTTCTTTATAGAAGAATACCAACCAATAGATGTAAAAAGAATGATGTAGTTAGAATGTCATCAGTGGAAGATAAAATTAATGGATAAAGGAAGAGGTGATGAGAAAGGGTATTTGTGAATTACAAAGAAAATATAATTACTTTACATTTGTGAATTCTGACAGACCAGCACTTTAACCACATTCAGAAAACATATGCATACTCACACATACAGAGAACAGAATTATAAAGTATAAAGAGCAAAAGAATATGTAAACAGTTGGTGAACTTGATAAAGGATTCATGGGAAAATCTCTACTATTCTTGTAGCTTTTATCTTTAAATTAATATTAAAAGTTAAATAAAATAACAACAAAGTTCTGGTTCCACTATAGCAGTTCAACCCAACTGTAGCCCATCTTTCTACTGGTTACAAAGCGATTTCTAGACAAACACACACACACACACACACACACACACACACACACACACACACACACACACCAGCTACCTGAGGGCTCCGAAAAGCAAATAAGGGCAAGAAGACTATGAGGGAAAGTGAATATATAATAAAGCAACCTGTTACGAGTGATCTGTCCTTGGTTTGTTTCACGAGTCTCTTTAGAATCTTGCTTTATTTTCACATAAACAAAACTGGAATTTATGCACAATTTTCATGGTTGTAGTTTATTTTAAAAAAGAAAAAGTGAATTTCATGTAGTGGGATTAAATTCAAAGAATGTTTGTGGAACAGATGTACATCTCTTATTAAAAATCATTTAAAGGTTATGGCTTGTATATATCACATTTTATTGGTCTTATTTTAGCAACTTATTCAATTAACCAAAAACTTTTGGCTATAATCATCTGCTCTAAAAGAGTTTCTTTCCTTTCACACATCCAGCAGAAGAGATGATTAAAAAACTTGATACTCAGTTGATATAAGAATATTCATATTTGCAAAATTTCATGAAGATTATGCTGAAACAGTATGCTGCACTTTCCAACTTTAAAGAACTTGCCTAAGTATTTTATTGCATGTCAAAATCTTTTAGATTAAAATAAAATTAAAAAAATGTAATAGTCCATAAGATTTAAAATGTCAAGAAGACAAAGTAAAAGCCAGCCCTTTTGGTTTTGAGTGTCTACTCATTGTAATACTTGGAGGACTGATGAGTTACTATTACATCAGAACACCTGAAATGCCAGTATATCATTTTCAATAAAAGCATAGGAAAAACATAAATTTAAAGTGAAATATAAAGACTTCAATTTCATTATAGGTATTATCATTATTATTGCTTGATTTTTACCAAGCATCATGACCATAATTTCCATGTAACTACAGCATTAAAATTAATCTTATTGAGGGGAGACTTTAAAAATGTGTTGTTTTTCTTGGCAGCATACAAAGAGTTGGGTTTGAATAAATAAATTACCTTGATTTCCTATATATTAATAGAGAACAACCATTAAAATCATTGGAAGAATTGATCATCCATCATAACTGAAAATCCAGCATTGATATGGGACGAAAAGACCAAGAATTGAGTGAAAGATGTGATGGACAAAATGGAAGACAAGCTAGAGCAGGTTAAATTCTAAAATGATGTTTCAAAATAGCTAGGCATTTAAACTAATTATCATTATAAAAGTTAACAAGAGGAATTAGTCTATATTTGAATATTCTCTAATACTTAAAAATTGCATGATGTTTAAATATTATATTAGATAGTGTCAAAGACTATATGAGACTAACATATTTTTCTATTGTTTCTGATCCATGGTGTATTTAAAACACTCCCACGTTTCTAGCAAATCTAATTAACTTAATTTGTAGAGCTAAAGGTAATAAGTTTTTTGTTTTTAAAATCTAATTTGTACACAACTCAAAGACACTCTCCTTTCTTAAATCATTATAAACTTAAAACATGCTTTCAAGGAAAAAAATAATCAGTCATGAGTTGTTTTGAATTCTTTTTCTTCATTTTTCTTTCTGTAGCATCTCTGAAATCCTCTGAGATTCAATACCTCTTGGTTTGGATTTGTAAACCTCAGTAGCCCAAGCCTCAGCCTCTGTAACTTTTATTTCTTGGTATCCCTCATTTATTCTGCTTTTCTTAGTATCTTTCAGATGCTGGTGCTTCATGCCTTCAAAATGGAACTAGATTTTTAAACTTAGCTCATCCTTCCGGAGCTTCCTTCAACAAGGACTTATAGAGCACACTTAGGATCAATATAGAAGGCATTCTAATACAACAGAACGGGCTCAGGACTTTCCACTCGGGTTGCTGATGGGAGGGATCACTGTGGGGAAAATAGAATTTGAGTTCTGTGAAAGAAAGGTGGAAAATTGAGTCCCCGAGTCAAGGAAATAGAAAACGTTCCAAAAAAGCGACATATAAATAAATGGATTGAAGCAAATCACATATAAATTAGATTTGAATCTAAAAGATGGCAGAAAATATATCTTTAAAAAATTCTAGGGAATACTGAGATAAGGATTGAAAACACAACATTCAGTAAAAATATTTACTTGGCTCAGATGAGAAATATCCTTATATATTGGTAAGTTTTTTGTTTGTTTGTCTTTATTGATTTCAGAAAGGGAGATGGAGAGAGAGAAGCATCAATGATGAGGAAGAATCATTGATTAGCTGTCTCCTGCATGCCCCTCACTGGGGATTGAACCCACAACCCAGGTGTGTGCCCTGACCAGGAATGCAACTGTGATTTCGTGGTTCATAGGTTGACGCTTAACCACTGAGCCACGCCCAGCTAGGCTATTGGTATAAAGTATTTCCACATGAGTTACATTCTTTTTTTAAGGTGCCCCAGGCATGAAACAGCTGGCTACCATCACAGGCAGCAAGCTAGGATGAACTAAGGACTGTTAGTCTGCTTTGCCCCAGACAGATATAAGAGCAATACCACCAATCAGGTGTCTCCTTGACCTATGAGTTATATTCTTAATATAAAATAAGTTAGTGCCATTAGCCACAAAGAATACCAAAACAAAACCATTTCACAATGATGAGACTTTTGTAATCTAATCCATGGATGAGTCTATGGTCTGCTTAATTAAAAAAAAAACCACCTTGAACTAATCCTTAAATTGAAAGATGACAATAAAACTGTATTCTAGTGATTATTTTATTTGTACATAAACTTTAGGGTTTTTAAAAAAATTTCAATATGTATAGCATATTATTTTTACTCCCAGACTTCATTCCAAAAATGATCCATTTGTTTACAAATATCTTCTGTAACTCCTAAAATAAATATCTCTCCACCTTAATATAACAGTAGCCTTCCATTTGCCAAAATAAATATTTTCCTAAACAAAATAAATTATACAACCATTATAAAAGGCATCTTCTTTGTTATAAAAAAAAGATAACATCAAGCTACCAATCTGTTAGGGCAGTGCAACATCACAGTGATACATAAATTACTGTCCTTAGTAACTTCAGTGAACACCATTTAAAAGGAGGATAGAAGCCAAATAGAAATTACAAATAGCTATAAAGCAAGGAGTTAGCAATGTCCTTTGAAATTTAATATATGCCTTTAAGAGTCATATCAGCCTTCCATGTTTTTAAGAAAGACACATTAGGCACCAGTCAATACTCCAAGGTAAAACCTTTAAGGAGTTTTATAAAATACGACTTGTCATACCTAGTTTTATTGTGAATATTTATCATGAAATGTTAATATTATGTTTTAAAATAATCACAGCAATAAAAGAAAGCATATTGGTCTGTCAACACACATTTATTCAACAACTATATTGTGTGAAGAACTGTCAAAGTCAACTCTGTATCTCAAATCTGAAGTGTATTCTGTTTCCCTCCAAACAAGTATTTCATAATGTTTGAGAATATCAAAAACTCCTAAGTTAATCAAGAGACTTTCCTTTTTAAAATTTGTTACTGATGTACATTATAATACATAAAAGGATGTATTTCATAAGTTTTCATCTCAATAAATATTCAGCAAATTACAACTATAGGACACACACCTAGATTAAGAAACAGCATTACATTCATCCCAGAAGCTCCTTACTCCCCTGCCCATCACTTCACCTCCCAGAGTAACTATTATCCTTCTTCTAACAGAATAGATAAGCTTTTTCCCAGATGCCACACTTTATGTAATAGAATCTTATAAATGGGCTCTTTCATTACTGACTTCTTCCAATATGGTTTGTGGAATTCATCAGTATGGCTGCATGTAGTTGTAGATTGTTCATTTCCACGGCTATATAGTGTTCTGTCATGAAAAATATACATGCATGTATTCCTCATTTGGGGAAATTTGAGTGGTTTCAGTTTGAGGTTATTATAAGTAGTGATGCTAGAAACATTGTCATACATATCTTTTGGTGAATATATAAGTCTATTGCTAGGAATGGTCATAAATGTTTATTGATTGGTAAATACATATTCAAAATTGAAAAATGGGGGGGGAGCAAAATACTAAAAAAGTCATTTAAAAGCCACCTTTAAAGAAATAAAGAACTTAGAGGGACGTAACTCTCACCTATTTCTTACCACATTTAGCAACCTGCTATGTTTTATCTAAACAGTTTCTGTGCTATATGGAATTAATAAAGGCACAACAGCCATTAAAAGTGACAGGAGTGAAATTGTATCAAAACAAAACCATTTCGCAATTCTGAGACTTTTATGTAATCTACTCTGAGTGCGAATGTTAATTTGTAATTCAAAAATACCTCATCACCAACGTACAGGCAATATGTCTAACCATCCTACATAATAAAAGGCTAATATGCAAATTTTCCCCTCAACCAGGAGTTCGACCAGGAGTTCAACTGAAAGTTTGACCAGGGGGCAGGGCCAGCCGGCCAATGGCTTAAGGCCTCTCCCCTTGGCTGGTCATGCCCTTGATTGCCCCCCTCCACTCCAATTGAGGCCACGGACAGCTGACCAACCACCCATGGCCCTTACCCCCAGATGGCCCTGCCTGATCCAGGAGGGCCAGCCAGACCCCATCCATGCACAAATTTGTGCACCAGGCCTCTAGTATCATAATAATTGAACTGAGGAGCATATACTGAAAGATAAGAAAGCTATTGATATCTTTATCATAGATAACCAACAGCTCAATAAATGAGTTTAGTGACATTGTAAAGCGCTTTCAATGATATCATAATTTGAATTGCACTCAACAGTGATAACTGGCAGCTACCGCAAAATTTTACCATTTCACAGGTCTTTACCATGCAAGTATCTGAGTGAAAGCATACCTGATTCAAATTCTAGAACACACACATCCCCGGAAAAAAATAAACTCAAATTCATCATCTGTTATTTTCTCAGTTTGCATCCATTTTCAAAGTTGTTGTTTTAAAAATATATATATATTTAATTCAACAAAGTTGCCACTATCTCTTCATAGAAAAAA
Source organism: Lasiurus cinereus (assembly GCA_011751065.1). Classification (NCBI taxonomy): domain Eukaryota; kingdom Metazoa; phylum Chordata; class Mammalia; order Chiroptera; family Vespertilionidae; genus Lasiurus; species Lasiurus cinereus. The sequence continues at coordinate 1,940,400 of JAAGEH010000029.1, read as the reverse complement.
TATATCCACTTTAACAATGAAAGCCTTAACAGACAAACCAAAAGAAAAACACCAACAAACAATTCCACTTTCTTCTCTGATAGGCAATTAAATATTTTAAAATATTCCTACCATTTTAAATGTAGAATGGCCTCATCATCATCCCACTATGTAAATTTTGAGTAAACAGTAGTTCTTCTTTGAACCTCACTTAGTTCTCTTACTCCCCTCTCCTACTCTACACTGAAATTTCCTGAAGCTTTAGAAATATTAAAAGAAAACAGAAGGTATCTTACTTTTAATCTTAGATCAAACTGCAGGTTATTTTGAAGCATATCTGTGTTTTAGAGAAATTGTTATCTTGTGCAAATGGTTAATGCCACCAAAATACCCTTAGAAGTGTTTCAGTGTCTAAGATTCCCTGTGCCTCTTTCTCCTGAGGTTACATACACATACTAATCTTAAATTAAAAAGTACATTTCCCCAAATAAATAAATAAATAAATAAATATGAAAGAATAAAAAGTACATTTTCCTTTATATTCAAATGTATTGAGTGATTATGTCTGCCAAATCCTAACCCAAGTGCTTTCTATGTATAATCTCATTTAATCCTCTCCTCCCAAAAGGAAGAAAAGCTATAACAGAAATGATATTGTTATTGTGGTCGATATTCTTGTTTAATAAATAAAGAAAAAGGCTACAGTGATGTTACATAACTTTCCTAAGCATATACTGTCAAATGCAGAAACCAGGATTTGATCCCACACAGAGTGACACCATTTACCTGCTGTCTTCATATTTGTATATAGGTCTAGAGATCCAAAATGCTTTTAATTTATTCACTGCTCCCACACAGGACTCTTAAGAACAATAAGAAATATCTTCAACACTTAAGACCCAAAATAATTACTTTTAAGGAGCTACAATTTCCCCAGAGACTGGTTTGTCCAAAGAACTAAGATGGCCCATTGACACCAGCTGAACATCTTATAACAGATGGCCCTTTCCGGTGGATTAAAAAGGAAGATGCAATTTAGGCATCCAAAGTGTCTAGCCTACAGGGGCAAGATGTTTTTAAAGACTAGAATTGGGGGGAGGGAAGCAGATGCAGAGGCAAAGAAGCAATGAACAGACTGTTGTGCTACAGTGGGAAGGCAGGGGAGGTTGAGGGGAGGGGCCTGTAGGAGATCAACCAAAAAGGACTTATATGCATGTGTGTAGGCATAGCCAGTGGATACAGGGCATTGGGGGGGGAGATGGGGGAGGGCATGTACTGGGGGGTGGGGAGGGCTGGGGAGGGCAATAGGGAAAAAATAAACAAATAATTTTTTTTTTAAATTCCAAGAAAAAGATCAGCAACTTGGAGATGTGCAGTAGTTAAAGCGTAAGAACAAAATTGTCCAAGATTCAGGTACAAGAAAGATGGCAAATGGAGCAGGGGAGCAAATAAGGTAGAGTATCAGTACTTACAGCTCAGAAAAGGCGTTTGGTAACCTGGACAACACACATCCATTTCCTACTCAACTGCAAGAACTGAGGCTGAATAAACCTGGCTTAACCGTGTTGGGAGATAATCACATAACTGTGGGCAAGAAGCCAACCCTATTTAGAGAGTTCTCCTCAGGACAGGCAAGCATGGGAGCCCTAGAAAACAGGTGGGGGACAAATCAAACATGGTAATACGCTGTGAGTGGGGGAAAGGTGCAAATTCAGGTGTCAGTCCCGTTGCAGGTAAAATTCCCCTACTTAAAAGTTTTACATTGGGTCTGCTCTGATAAATGCAGGCACTGGCCACTTAACGACAGATCCGTTCTGACAAATGCACTATTAAGTGATTTTGTCATTGTGTGAACATCATGGAATGTATTTACACAACCTAGGTGGTATGACCTACTATACACCCATGCTATATGGTATAGCCCAGTGGTCGGCAAACTCATTAGTCAACAGAGCCAAATATCAACAGTACAAGGATTGAAATTTCTTTTGAGCCGAAAACCAACTTCTGTGCATGGGCCACAAAGTTTCAATCACACTATATGAGTGCACCTCCACGTGGTATTTTGTGGAAGAGCCACGCTCAATGGGAAAGAGCTGCATGTGGCTTGTGAGCTGCAGTTTGCTGACCACTGGTGTAGCCTATTGCTCCTAGGTTACAGGCTGTATAGCATGTTACTGTATAAAACAAAATGAGATTAAATCAAGCAGAAGAGAAAATAATGTCGTTAAAGAGATGTGGTGAAGCAAGATGTTTTGCAATTGTTTTGAGTTATGATTATGATTTATCATTATAGCTTGTGACAATCAGAGTTAGACTAACAGAAGAAATACTAGTGTTAAGCAGAGAAGAATTGGGGTAGGGCTAATTGTATAACTTTTTTCCTGTTTTATTAATATAATTGACATATAATATTATATAACTGTAAGGTATAAAATATAATGATTTGATAGATGAATATATTGCTAAATGATTAGCATCACCAAACATTATCAAACTCTTCCAAAAAGATTGAAAAGGAGGGAATAATTCCAAACTTATTTACAAGGCCAGCATTACTACGATACCAAAGTCACATACAAACACTATAGAAAAAATATATAGGTCACTATTCCTGATGAATACTGATGCAAAGATTCTCAGTAAAATGCTAGTGAATCAAACACAGTAGCACATTTGAAAGATCATACACCAAACATAGAAAATATATTCAATGATATTGTAATAACTACATATGGTGCTTACTGGACTTATCAGAGTGATCACTTCATTAGGAATATAAAATTTCTAATCACTAGATTGTGCACCTAAATCTAACATAATATTCTATGTCAATTGTAATTCAAAAATAATTTTTTAAAAAAATTGCAGACCATAATTAAATGGGATTCATCCTTAGTAGACAAGGATGGTTCAATATATGCAAAACAATAAATGTGTTTCACAAGTTAATAGAATGAAAGATAAGGGTTGTATGATCATCTCAAAGATACAGAAAAATCATCTGAACAAATTCAACATCCAGTCATGATTAAATCTCTCAACAAGTTGGGTATAGAAGGAATATAATTCAACATAGTAAAGGCCATCGACACATTATCACTATTTTTTTCTTTTATAACTCTTTATTCTTTAGCAGACATTTTAATGTAACAATGACTTTATTTTCCTATAAAATCACTGAAGAGGGGACTCTGATGATGAACATTCAGACCTAGCATCTTAGTTAACTGTTGGCACATTTATAAATTGGTAAAGGCATAGGGTAAATAGGATAAAGACATCTAGAAGGATGTCTACACATTTGTGGATACTGATGGGTAAATGTCTGTTTCAGTTCTGAGTCCGTTTTAGCTGATTTGTTTCCCCATCATGGTTTTAATTTCCTGCTTCTTTGCAATGCCTGGTGAATATTAATCATATTATAGATATGTGATTTTTATCTTTTTGGGTGCTGAATATTCTTAGATTTCTTAAATATTTATCAAGCTTGTTCTGGGAGCCATTAAATTTTTCAAGTAAGTTGATCCTTTCAGATCTTCCTTTTGAGATTTCTTTGGCAGGGTGAGAGCAGTGCTTAGTCTGGGGCATATTACTCTTCCCTACTAAGACACGACTTTTCTGTGTATTCTGCCTAATGCCCCATGAATCATGTTTTCCAGTCTGACTGGTGGGAACCGGCAGTATCCCCAACCGTATGTGTATATCAGGCACTTTTACCTCTAATTCTGTTAGATTTTCTTTCCTCTACCTTGAGTAGCTACTCCACATGCATGTGCTGATCAGTAATTGGTGGGATTCTTTGTAGATCTTCGGAGTTCTCTCACTGTAAAGCTCTCTCCTATGAATTCTCTGTCCTGCAAACTCTGGTCACCTTGGACTCCTGGGACACTCAGCTTTATCATCAAAGTACAAAGTCCCCGGGATTCTGCCTGAGCTTCCATCCCAACACTGTCACAATGGCACCATGGCCTAGAAACCCTCTGAAGATAGCAAGCTGTATGGTTCTCGCCATTTGTTCCTTATAGTTTAAACATCTGTCTCTGGTTGCCTGATATCCAGCATTTCATTAATTTTTCCCTTTATCACTGTTGTTGTTTCAGAAACAATGATAAATTAAACCTCTATTATTCCTTCTTGAATAGATTCCGAACTACTCTGTATTTTGTTTTGAAAGAGAAGAAAATCTATATCTATCTATCTATCCACACTTACATATGTTTGCATGTGTGTATGTGGTATATTTTAAGTCTGAATCCCATGAGGGGCTTTGTTTTCATATCAAATACTGTTTGAGCTTTTCCAATGAGATCACTGAAGTTGCTTACATTGGCTGCCACAATCACCTCTTGTTTAAGAACCAACTTTTGTGTCCTTTTCTCTTTGTTAACTTGATAGTTGTTTCATGTTGCTCAAAAGAGGAGAACCTGAGTCTAGATCAGAGTTTGGAACAAACATCTCTGGAAAGTGCTGGAGGAGAATCATGAGGTTCCACTAAGCATCACTCAAATATGTCAGGATTCTTATCCCCCAAAAGACCCCAAGTTTTCCACAAAAATGGGGAAGCTTTCTTCCACTCTCTTTGCTCAAGACTTCCCTAGACTCATCATCAATTGATCTATAGACTGCATTTTCAGATTAAACACCTTGTCCACTGCCTTTCCACACCTGGATCCCTCACTATATTCACAGTATAGTAATAATTTGTATATTTTAAATACCCTTAGTTCTTTTATTGTAAAATGATATTTTCCCATTTGAAAAATAATGTAAAATCTGCTTTTCTTATGTGAAAGGGAAATTGTAACTGTCAAAAATTTAAAATCTATGATCATAAAACACATAGACATTATTTTATTGCTCTCTAAAACTAACATAACACATTTAAAGTTTCCCGTGTGAAACATCAATTTACCTTTAATAATGTAATTTAAAATGTAATCTACTCCTGTTTGTCCCTTCCTTCTTAGTTTTGGTTTCTTTTTATCTTTTAGCCCTTTCACTTTATTTTGCATTTGAAAAAGATTTACTTCACTTGTATCATACTATCCTCTTTAGCTCTTCAGCTTATTTATCTACCTCTGAAGTGACTTCGAATGCACTCAGTATCTTTATAGAAAAATACTGGTACAATTCAATTCAAGAGTTTATTTTATTTAGCTTGCTTTATTCCTAATCTACTAATAATTACCTCATAAGCTCATAAAACTGAAAGACTGAATAGCACATTCTTATTTGTTTTATCCATAGAGAAATAAATCTACTTATAAGATTTAATCCTAGAATCCTAAAAGAAAATGGTCCAAATGTTATTGACTTCCAACTGAGAAGTCAATTCTTTCAATATAAGAAGATAATGGACCATCTTTCATGAGAAAAATCTTTTTTTTGCTTTTAAATTTTAGAGTTATTATCAATAAATGTCAATTTAAATCTCACTTAATGTCAGATTTAACAGATCAAACAGGAAGTTATTCATACCAGATTCATGTTATATAAGCTTTAGACAATATAAGAATGTGCATGTGTGCACTTTGGATATTATTCACATGAGAAATACAATGATTATAAGAAGATCCTTTCTTTTCTGGTAAATAGATGGATCAATGGATGAATGACATTGAGAAAGACCATAAATTACTTAATACAAAATCAGTACAACAAAAAAGTTGTTTAGATTTACATGAAGGTAGATATGCAGCATATTCCATTTCAATCACAATCTTTATTGACTAAAGTGGTAAACGCTCACTTTTGTGACGTTAGAATAAGGCTAGGGACCAGGCCTGACAAACAGTGACTATACTTAACAATTATTTGTAATTAACATAGATTCTGGAAATACCTTGAAAAAGGATTTTTACCTAGAGGATACTATGCTAAGTGAAATAAGCCAGTCAGAGAAAGATAAGTATCATATGATCTAACTCATATGTGGAATCTAATAAACAAAATAAACTGATGAACAAAATAGATCCAGAGACATAGAAGTATGGAACAGACTAATGAATTTCAGAGGGAAGGTGGGGCTGGAGCTTGAGGGAAGTGAGTAACCTTGGAGGAAGCCAAGGAAACTTACGTGTATATATGGACACAGACAATAAAGTGGTGAAGGCCAGGTGGAGAGGGTCAATGGGAAAAACAAACAAAGGAGACATCTGTAATACTTTCAACAATAAAGATACATTTTTTAGAAAAGAACAATTTAAGACCTGGCAAAGTAAATTTGAAATAATGGAAATGAATCAAAATAAGTTTGAAATTAGGGAGATGAGAAATCAAAGGAGACTCTAAAATCAAATGCTGGAGTTCTGTACGAGAAGGAATGAAGAATGATGAGGAGGAGACTCTAGGAAAATGTGTAAATCAATCCCCCATGGAATCATGGTTGGCCCTTGGGAAGGAGGACAAAACCTTTATGAAGATATTTAAATCAGAGATATCTATTTACTTGAATTGGTTTAAAAGCAATTCTATCCAGAGATAAGAAGATTGACTAGAAAATATTTACAATATTTTATTTTTATATGCGTATCTTGCCTTTATGTTTCTTATTGAATTATAATTGACATATACACTGAGTGGCCAGACTATTATGATCTCTGAATGCAATTATATGTGTGTGTGTGTGTGTGTGTGTGTGTGTGTGTGTGTATATATATATCCTATCTAATAAATAAGAAATATGCCTGTTTGCCCCTAACTGCCCAACCTGTGGGCCTGGTCACCCCTAACTGCCCTCTCCTGTAGACCTTGGACCCCTACAACTGCCCTTCTCTGCAAGCCCAGTCACCCCCAACTTCCCTCCTCTGCTGGCCTAGTCACCCCTAACTGCCCTCCCTTGCAGGCTTGATCACCTCCAACTGCCCTCCCTTGCAGTCCTGGTCCCTCCCAACTGCCCTCCCCTTCTGACCATCTTGTGGTGGCCATCTTGTGTCCACATGGGTGAAGTATCTTTTGACCATATGGGGGCAATCATCTTGTGTGTTGGAGTGATGGTCAATCTGAATATTACTCTTTTATTAGATAGGATAGAGGCCTGGTGCATGGGTGGGAGCCAGCTGGTTTTCCCTGAAAGGTGTCCTGGATCAGAGTGGGAGCTCCTTTGGGGCATGGGGTGGCCTGAATGAGGGGCCTGTGGTGGTTTGCAGGCTGGCCATGCCCCCGGCGACCCAAGTGGAGGCCCTGGTATTTGGGATTTATTTATCTTCTACAATTGAAACTTTGTAGCTTTGAGCTGAGCCAAGCCTTCTGCTCGTTCTGTGGCGGCAGCCATTGAAACTTTGTTGCCTTAAGCAGAGGCCTGGGCAGGCCAGGGTGTGCAGAAAGCTTGGCTTCCTCCATCACCGGGAGCAACCCAAGCCTCCCTCCTGCTCTCTCTGTGGCCGTAGCCATTTGGTTGGGTTAATTTGCATACTTGCTCTAATCGGCTGGTGGGGTGACTGGTGGGCGTGGCTTGTGAGTGTAGTGGATATATGGTCAATTTGCATATTACTCTTTTATTAGATAAGATATACACTGAGTGGCCAGATTATTATGAATCCAGAGATCATAATAATCTGGCCACTCAGTGTAATAATATATTAGTTCCATGTGTACAACATAATGATTTGGTATTTGCTTACATTGTGAATTGATCTCAACAATAAGTCTAGTTAACATTTGTTACTATACAGTTACTTTTTTTTTCTTCAGATAAGAACTTTCAAATATACAATACAATATTAACTATGGTCACCATACTGTACATTATATCCCCTTAACTTACTTATTTTATAACTGTAAGTTTGTTATAATATTGTAAACTATAAAAGCTTAAGTCACAATTCAAGTGGAAAATTCATTATATATATTTTTTATTTTTTCAACAAGAATTTCCTAATTGTTGGAGAGCCAATATGTTCAGAAGATAATCTAAAAGGGAGGTGGCTCATGAGGAAGGAATTTCCTTTTCTTCATGAATGTAGCAGTAGGTAAGTTAATATGGGTTTAGGTTTAGGTCATGAAACAAGAGTTAATTCTATACCCTTTCTATTCCAATGATGGCATTACTGGCACACCATCTTTCGGCACACACATCTATATGACATACATCAAACACATCTCATAACATGCACACCTATATACCACTGTACATTATAGCAAAACCCCTAGGAACCCAGTCTGTCTCTATTCTCTTGTACACAACACCCCTAATAACCATAGCACACTACTCTAAAGGTCATACCCACATGCAGTCAGAAGCAATAAGAGAGTTGGATTAAATTTTTCATAAGAGCATTAAACATACCCCTGTCATCATGAGAAACTCTTAACATGAAATCGAGGAAAACAATGAGAGAGATTGAATTAAAGCCTTTAAAATAAGACTGGTTAAACATTTTACTCATGATCAATGAGGTACTCTAATACCAAAATGCCTACATAACCCTAATAGTTTAATCTCTCAAAAACAACATATAAAAATAGTGAAACAATATAATCCCTAGCTATGTGTATGATTGTGTGTTTACGCATGTGTACCTTAGAAGGTGGACAGGAGACAAAGTTTACTTTAAGACTGTAATCTTATTCACGTAAGTTTTCAGCTGCAAGTTATTTTCCACATATATTTAAATTATTCAATGGGAGTTCTTATAAAAAAGATTGTATGATCAAAAGGAATTCCTGCTATTTATATTAAAATGCTTGTTATGCTTCTCTATGAGTTTTCCAGAAGCACCTTCTATTTGTTTCCTGGTAAATGTCTGTAAGAAGGTGAAAAACTATCACCATTGTACAAATATTTGTTTCATTAATGTAAAGAAAACATAATGAGAGAGTAGGAAAATAAAATAAACAGAATAAATAAGATAGCATGAAACTCTGATACATATTGCTACTATAAATGAAATATGTATTCAAAGACTCCATAATTACCATGATTGAAAATGTAATATATACAGGAAGCTGTCTTTACCCTCTTCCATTTTTTGCGGGGGCGGGGGGGTTGGTTGGTCCAACTAAACTCCCTTTCATTGAACTTGAGTGTGAGGACTCCTATCCCAATCCCTTTGTATGGTAAAAGTTGGTAATCACAGCACAACATAGCTCTCTCCAAATTAATCACCTTCAAAAACCAATACAACCTCCCCCAAATCCTAACATTTTATACTCTTAATGTAAGTAAATCATCTAACATATTCTTGGCTATTTCCTTTCAAAACTTGTAGCTGGTTTACCAGAAATACTGGGATGTGCCCTCTATACAACATACTTTGTATCTGGTGTCTCAGTTTGATCTAATACTCTTTTACACACACACACACACACACACACACACACACACACACACACTGAGTGGCCAGTGATCTCTGAAGGCATAATTATCTGGCCACTCAGTGGATATCCTGTATAATAAAAGGCTAATATGCAAATTGTCCCCTCAACCAGGAGTTCGACCAGCAGGCAGACTGGCCAACTGCCCATGTCCCCTCCTCCTGGCCAGGCTGGCTGGACCCCAACCATGCACAAATTCATGCACCAAGCCTCTAATAGATAAATATATATATATACACATACACACACACATCATTTTAAAGTAACACTACGTAGAAAAAACAATTCTCTTTATGTCAATAACTAGGAAATACTTATCTACCACATATTTTCTATTTGAAAAGTTCTTCCTTCTTTCCTAAAGATCTGAACTTTCATCTGTTATTATTTTCCATCTGCCTAAAGATATTGTATTTTTTCATTCTATAATTATTGTTTTCATATTTTGTACTTTCCTGCTGATATTTCTTATATTTACATTTGTTATGAACATATTTGTCTTTACATCCTTAATCATAGTTAGAGTAGTTGCTTTAAAATCTTTGTCTGATAGTCCGAGTAACTGAGTTGTCTCAGAGTTCAGGCTCTGATAATTGTCTTTTACATAGAAAGTTTTACAAACCTATTATAAAAACTCCAGGATAAATAACTTAGTTAAGATAAAAGTATTCACTTTTTCAATAAAAAATGCAGGGAATTTTTCAAATCAGTATCTTTCTTATTTTTGTTGGTATGCATATACATTGTCCTAAATTTCAATTTTGAAAGAGAGTGCATTTCCCACTTAAAAAGAGCACTGTGAAAGTGGCATTAGCTACTTCATTTTAAAAAATATATATTTTTTTGGTTTCAGAGTGGAAGGGAGAGGGAGGAAAAGATAGAAACATCAATGATGAGAATCATTGATCAGCTTCCTCCTACATGCCCTACACTGGGGATCAAGCGCAAAACCTGGGCATGTTCCCTGACTGGGAATTAAACCATGACCTCGTGGTTCATAGATCGAGGCTCAACCATTGAACCACGCCAGCTGGGCATTTTTAATGAACTATTGGTAGAATTAATATCAGAGACGCTCAATATTACCAATAATTATATAAAGCCAAATGATACAGTGCCCACCCTCAAGAAGCACACACATCTACTTGCCACAATACATTTCACCAAAACTCTTAGCGACTTTAGGGTGCACAATGGTGGCTGGCTCAGGTCATGGTGATCAACATATCTCCATTTCTATCACACAATAGTAGAGTTCCACACGTTCAATATTCTATTTTATGCCACAATCTTTAGGGTAGATATTCCCTAGGCTTTGTTTCAGTCTAGGTAGATTTCTCCCAATAAATCTGAAAAAGTACCTAGTTTACTTCACTAAGTAAATAGTCCCTATCCTATTCACCTTGCCCTCAAATCTCTCACTTCCCACTTGCATTCCATAGTTCAGAGGTGGTTTGATAGCAGTTACGGTCTGCCACCAAATAATTTCTAGGGGTCTAAATGCTATTCATAACAATAATAATAGCTAATGTTGATTAGTAATTTCTATCTGCCAAACAGTTTGCTAAGTGTTTCACACATTTTAATAACCATATTTTAAGAGGAAACAGAGGATCAGAAAGATTAAATACAGTAAGTCCTAACTTAACATTGTTGATAGTTTCTTGGAAACTGTAACTTTAATTAAGACAACATATAATAAAAGCAATTTTACCATATGTTAATTGATATAAATAAGAGTAATAACTATGTGAGACTAGGTGAATACTTAAAATATTGGGGGACTTCTTTGTAAATGATGTAATTGTATAACCACTAAGCTTTACACCTGAAACTAACAAAATAATCTGGAATATAAACTATAATTTTTAAAAAAGAGACTGAAATTTTCAAAAAGAGTTAAGGTATATTTGTGATCATAAAAACATCACCAAAGTTCTAAATAAAGACCCAAAACAATTCTAATATATACAATGGAATACTACTCAGCCCTAAGAAAAAAAAATGAAATACTGCCATTTAGACAACATGAATGAATCTTGAGGTTATCATGCTAAGCGAAATGTCAGACAAAAAAAGTTAAGAACCATATGATTTCACTTATATGTGGAATATAAAACTGAAAGTAACAAATGAACAAACAATAAAGACAAAACACAAACTTATAGACACAGAAAACAGTATTACCACAGGGAATGGGGGTGGGGTTGGGAAGGATAAAGGAGGTCAAATATATGATAAAGGAAGAAGACTTGACTTTGGGTAGTGGGCACACTGTGCAATATATAAATGATGTGTCAGAATTGTGTACTCGAAATCTATATGATATAATTAACCAGTGAGCTACATATACATTTAAGGAAGATGAATAAAAACAAATAAAATAATCCTTTTCCATTTGGCCTATTTCAGCTTAGGGACAGCAGTAGCCAGAGCTTATCCTGGCAGCTCAGGGCACAAGATGGGCACCCACCATGGATAGGATGTCTTTCCATCACAGGGTGTGCTCACACCCACACCCACACTCACTCAGACTGAGACAATATAGAGACATCAGTTCACCAAACATGCACATCTTTGGGATGTGGGAGGAAACTGGACAAAACCCATGCAGATATGGGGAGAACATGCAAACTCCACACAGACAGTGGCCCCAACTGAGATTTTTATTTCCTCATTAGCCTTATGACAACATGATATTAAGTTAAATGACTTTATTCAAGGACCTGCTGTAATTTATTCAAAATCACACAGATAAAAAGACAGAGCTGGACTTTGAACTCCCTGTGAGTCCTACTCAAGAGAATAAGCACTAAACCACTCTTATATTGTTGTCCAAATACAACTACAGATATACTGGTTGTTGAGTCTTTCTGATGGCCTAAGTATGGTAAAGAAAATATACTGGGGTGACTCAGAAAACTCTAGAATCACAGAATACCATAGGACCTAATTAATCACTATAGACTTCAGTGATTAAGTAAACTAAGGGGTCTTTAATTAAGCTTCCATGAGATAGCAGGAGTGACACCTTGAACAACATGTAAAAGAAATAAAAAATCATGTAAGAACCTGTATCTGGCCTGCATGAGTGACACTGGCAACAACATGTCCAGCATGTGACTAATCAGTCATGATGGCTCTTTAGTTCCGGTCTCAAACTGTGAGTTTAATATATGTCTGTGTGAAGTCAGGCCGTGAAATAATCTTAGGCCAATCTAGACATTCAGATCACTGATATCTCTCTTATGTCTAAGTATTTAGATTCTTATTGATACAAGTTCAAGATTCACTTGCCTAACTTTAATCTTTGTGAAATCTGTAAAACATCTTGGCTAATTTCAGAAAAATGCAAAAGATGCATTTTTTTTGTATATTACACGAAAATCCCCTTTTATTTTACTTAGGAAAATATATTCCTGGCTCGCTCTCCCTTTCACTTTCCCTTCTGTCTTTTCTTCCCCCACTGGTGTGCATCTCCTAAAGCCTAAGGAACCCCATGAGAGTGGCAACCAGGGGAGCAAAGGATTACTGTTGGACTCAAAAATAAAATAAAATCCCTTCACTTGTCACAAAAAATTTCCCTTTCACCCTGGGACACTCCTCTGAACCTGTCTCCAAGGCCCCCTATTCTCTGAGTTTCCAAGGAGCCAAAGAACCCCACCTAGGCTCACATCTGTTGCTTCTACCCTAAGTCCTTCCTCGTTTCATTGTCCCCAATATTAATAAACGTTCTCTCAAAACCACGTGGACTCATATTCTGCCATCTTTCCTACACAAAGTCAAGAAGCCACAATACAGGCCATCAGAGGCACACCCACTTTGGGTCTGGTTCGTGTCCCATAACACTATCACTACAGATATTGGTTTTTGATAGTTCATTGGAGAAGAAGGAAAAGAATACTCAACATGGTCTTTCATTTCAATAGGAACTGTGGGACCCTAAGAGATAAGCATCCGATAGGCTCTCCTTTGCCTTTGTTATGTGTAACAAACAGAATGGGGAAAAAATAGGTTGGCAGTTGTTTGTATGGAAAATAATATAATGATAAACTCTGGTAACTGACCTTTTTCCCTAATATATAACCCTGTATATGTTATAGATAACAAAGGAAAAGGCAACCCTGCCTGATATAATGATTATTATTAAATAACTATATGGAATCGTGCACTAGTGGAGTCCCTCAGCCTGGTCTGCAGGAATTGGGCTGAAATCAGCTCTCTGACATCCCCTAAGAGTCCCAGATTGTGAGGGAGCACAGGCCAGGTCAAGGGACCCCACCGATGCACAATCAGGGCCAGGGAGGGACCACAGGAGGGCTCCAAGGCATGTGCGGCCCATCTTGCCCAGTCCTTACTGGCCAGACACCAGCAGCAAGCTAACCTACCAGTAGGAGTGTCTGCCTCATAGTGGGCAGTGTGCATCATAACTACTGGTTGAATGGTCGAACAATCTGACACTTAGCCTATTAGGCTTTTATTATATAGGATAACATAATAACATAATAACATATAATACATTATATATAAAGACTTTTCCATAGTGGCCTTACTCTACGGGGACTACAGGGCAGTAACAACTATATATATGTGTGTGTGTGTGTGTGTGTGTGTGTGTGCGTATGTGTATATGTGTATACATACATACATACACATATACACACACACACACACACACACACACACACACACACACATACACTAGAGGCCCAGTGCATGAAATTCATACACAGGGATGAGGGGTGCCCCTTAGCACAGCCTGCACCCTCTCCAATCTGGGATCCCTTGAGGGATGTCCGACTGCGTGTTTAGGCTCGATCTATCGGGTCTAAATGGACAGTTGGACATCCCTCACACAATCCAGGACTGCTGGCTCCCAATTGCTCGCCTACCTGGCTTCCATCTGCTCACCTGCCTGCCTTCCTGATTGCCCCTAACTGCTTCTGCCTGCCAGCCTGATCACCCCCTAACCACTTTCCTGCCATCCTGATTAATGCCTAACTGCTCCCCTGCCATCCTGTTTGCCCTTAACTGTCCTCCCCTTCAGGCCTGGACACCACTAACTGCCCTCCCCTGCAGGCCTGGTCCCCCCACAACTGCTCTCCCCTGCAGGCCTGGATCCCCCCTTAACTGCCCTTCCCTGCAGGCCCAGTCACCCCCAATTGCCCTCCCCTGATGGCCTGATCACCCAGAATTACTCTCCCTTGCAGACCTAGTACCTCCCAACTGCCCTCTCCTGCTAGCCATCTTGTGATGGCCATCTTGTGTCCACATGGGGGCAGGATCTTTGACTACAAGGGGGCAGCCATCTTGTGTATTGGAGTGCTGGTCAATCTGCATATTACTCTTTTCTTAGATAGGATAGAGGCCTGGTGCATGGGTGGGGGCCAGCTGGTTTGCCCTGAAGTATGTCCCAGATCAGGGTGGGGGCTCCCTTGGGGCATGGAGCCACCTGGGTGAGGGGCCTGTGATGGTTTGCAGGCCAGCCACACCCCCTGGTGACCCTGGAGGCCCTGGTATCTGGGATTAATTTATCTTCTATAATTGAAACTTTGCAGCCTGTAGTAGAGCTCTGGACCAGCCAGGGTGTGTGGAAAGCTTGGCTTCTTCCATCACCGGGGCAACTCAAGCCTCCCTCCTGCTCTCTCCATGACCACAGCCATCTTGGTTGGGTTAATTTGCATACTTGCTCCTGATTGGCTGGTGGACATGGCTGGTGGGTGTGGTGGGTAATATGCAAATTAACTATCACTCTGTCACAAATATGGTGGCGCCCATAGCCACAAGATGGTGGTGCCCAGTCCTCTCAGCCCTGCCAGAGTCTCCAGTCCCAGGGGGGAGGCTGCTGAGAGAGGGCAGCATGAGCGGCCTAGTTGAATGCTTGCTTTGTCGCTGCGGCAACAAGGCAAGCGTTCCACCACAGCCGCAGAGAGCCTCTGGGCAATAGGCATGGTGCACCTGGGAGGGGGGGGGATGCTTGTGTCATCACCCTGGCAAGCGTTCTGCGCCCAGCCGTGGATGGGCCTCTGGGTAGTGGGTGCAGAGCAGCCAGGCGCCACAGAGCGCTACTGGGGCACAGATTTGTGTGCAGGGCTACTGCCATATATATATTCCTTAGTGGAGCACTACTAAAAGAGAATTAGATATACTTTGGGAGCTTTCTTGAAGATGTTGGAATATGGAAGAAATAGCTCAAGAAATCATTTCTCATCTTTACACCTGAATACATAAAGCTATTCTTAGTCATTAATCTGGCCATCATCACGATACCAATGTAGCAATCAGATGTTCCTTATCAAAGTAGATTCAATTTTGTACCTAAGAACATTTTTATTCAGAGCACACAAAAATATCACCTCATACAGGTAAATTTTGAATTCTATACAGCAGCACACATAGTATGTTAGAAAACTTTCTTACAGTTGAGCAACTAAAAGCTCTGAAAACTTTCCTACTCCACACCTCACAGCGTATAAATGGATCATAGGTGTCAGTGAGAAAAGTCCATTTTATTTTCCTACGGGTTCACCATTGTATATTTGTTAAAAGTCTATTACCAAGTCTAGAAGTTTGTTACTATTCAACTCATTTTCCAGATGTTCTAAAAAGGAACTTTACGCAGGTTTTCAGTTTTGCCAAATTGTAATCACTTAATCTTCCACCAGGTTCTGAGAAGACACAAAGTAAATAATGCTTTACTGAACAATAAGGGGAAAGTTAATGAAAAGGTGAGGGAGGGGAAGGGCAAAGAGCAAGGCCTCACAGAAAAAAAAAAAGAGTTGCACTTCTTCCATTTAGTCCTGATATATCATGAAAACTAATGATACAACTCCCATGGGCTGCATGTAAATCAGAGCATTAATCTCTAGCAAAATGGTTTATGTTATAGGAACCCACAAACAGATTTCCTTCAACTGCAGTAAATCACACATGGTGGGTAGTTTCCATTTGACTGATGAGTACACATGTCACTGGCAGGAGGGCAGTGACATATGGAAGAGCAATAAATATCTTTTTCTGACAATTCAGCAGCCCTGTTCCATGACACTAAAGGAAGATAGAAGACCTCGGGAGAAAATGCAAGCCTGTCTCTATTAGCTGTCGCGCCACTGCCGAGGCAGCAGTTCCAAGGTGATTTGGTGTTCTGAGGTGTAGCTTGCACATTTAGTCTTAATAAATGAGTGGCCTGAAAGCAGAGATTCAATAGTTCTCTCAGAACAGTGTTTGCATTTTCCTTCTAATGAGGGAATTCTCCCAACACCTTAGCTTTCCTTTAATGACAGTGCTTAGGGGCATCTTTGGATTCTGTGACCCAGTGCCAAACCAAATCTTGTTAAAGCTTTTGATCTTTGTCCTCCTGTGCAGTGCACTTTATGTGCTCTCTGTATAATTTCCCATTCTGAGTGGAAAGAAAATCAGGGACAAATGTATGTTACAATCCACATCCAAGTGATGTTTAGGTATTTGATTCTAATATACCTGGGAACCCATTAAACCTGTGTACCAATGGCTACTATGATTCCTTCTAATATGCATAATGCAGTTAGTATTAAAATGTAAACATGAGCCCTGGCCGGTTTGGTTCAGTGGATAGAGCTTCGTCCTGCGGACTGAAAGGTCCTGGGTTTGATTCTGGTTGGGGGCACATGCCGGGGTTGGGGGCTTCATCCTCAGTGTGGGATGTGCAGGAGGCAGCCGATCAGTGATTCTCTCTCATCATCGATGTTTCTCTCTCCATCTCTCTTCCACTCTGAAATCAATAAAAATATAAAAAATAGAATAAAATGTAAACATGAATTATCAACTTGACTTATGGAGCTTCTAATTCCTTTTGAACACCTACTGACATGTGCCAGAGGACACCCTAAATCTCAAGTGTTGAGTAGACTAGCACATGATTCAAAATGGATCTCAGCCAACTCTGGTGCCAAGCTCCAAGTACAGGAGGGTATAAAAATTCATATGGTTCAACTGTATCTTGTGGGCCTGGACTGGAAAGATGGAGTTCTAGGTCTGCCCCAGAACACAGCGCCAACCACAGAGCCAGTCATTTTCAGGGTTGTCAGGAAATCACACATACAGATGTGGGTGATATCAGCAATAAGAGGCAAGCAAATTATCCATTTGGAGAACCAAAAAATAAGTTTGGCAGATATGAGTGCCATATTATGGTAAAAGTGATGTAAGGCTTTTGGTCATATTTCTAGTAGCTGTGTTTGCTTGCTGAAAACCTTTATTCATCTCCTGATTGGCACTGAAAAGAAATACACTTGGCCTTACATTCATTCAAAATCTGATACTGAACCTGGCCAGTGTGGTTCAGTGGCTGAGCATCAACCTGTGAACGAGGAGGTCACAGCTAGATTCCTGCTCAGGGCCCATGCCCAGGTTGCCTGTTTGATCCCCAATGTGGGGCATGCAGAAAGCAGCCGATCAATGATTCTCTCTCATTGATGTTTCTATCTTTCTCCCTCTCTCTTTCTTCCTCTCTGAAATCAATTGTGTGTATATATATATATACACATTTTGATACTTAAATGTAGTAAAAACAATGGAGAACTGTTCAATATAAAAAGAAGTCAAGAAATTAAAATTAATATTTTTCTACCACTAATTAGCTCTATGACCTTGGGTAAAATACTTACCTATTATAAGGGTTTGCTTATATAACATGACTCGGATGTACAAAATTAAACTGACATTGGTTCTAGCTCTTAACTTCGGACTTCCTAATTCTACTAGTTATTGAACAGATACATTTACAACGACAACTTTCAATTTAGCTGCTTGTTATCATCACAATTCATAATTCATGAAGCATTCATGTTCATAAATTATTTGCAGCCTCAATTTTACAAAAGGTATTTCAAGACTGAAATGTGATATGAATTGCAAGTGTATCTCTCTGCAATATACCTAATGTGTAAATATTTAAAGAAGTAGAAAACTTTATAAATATACCTAATATATAAAAGTTATCAAACTTGACAAGATAGATAAACCTAGAGAGATAATTCAAGTTAACATGCTTCACTCACATATTGATTCATTCATTCAATAGCCATTTTTTGAACAAATCACATGCGCCAGATGTATGACATGGCTAAAGATTAGAGCAGTGAATAAGAATGACATGAGCCTTATCTTCATAGCCCTCACTTTGGGGGGAAATTGAAATCAAGTAGAGAACATTAATACCATCATTTATAAATGTCTTATGTAGAATAGTCCCTTTCTTTATGAAACCTTCGATCTAGCTGGAAGAAGATGTTAAACAAATAATTACATGAATACTTTCACTCATGACATGTGTTACAAAGGAGAATGGCAAGTAGCAGGGAGAAAATAATACAGTGGAAATAAACCCACCTTGAGGATCAAAGAATGCTTTCTTTATGTTTTGGTTTTTAATTTTAAAATTACACATGACTTTCAATATTATATTAGTTTCAGGCATACAATACAGTAGTTAGACATGTATATAACTTACAAAGTGATCCCCCTGATAAGTCCAGTACCCGGCTGGTTCCATACATCATTAATACAATATTATTGACTATTAGTATATTCCCTACGCTGTACTTTACAACCCCAAAGGATGCTTTTCCAAAGAAATGACTTTATTCTATAAGGTAAAAGAAGAAAAGTTCCTTTAAAAAAATCTTTATTGTTGAAAGTATTACAAATGTCCCTTTTTCACCCATTGACCTCTCCCAGCCTGCCCCCACACCCTATCCCAAGCCTTCACCACCCTATTATCTGTGTCCAGGGGTTATACATATATGCATACAAGTTCATTGGTTGATCTCTTCCCACCTGCCCTCCCTTGCCTTCCCTCTGAGGTTTGACAGCCTGTTAGAGGCCTTCAAAGTGAGAAAGGGGAGTGAGGTGGAGAGGAGTGTTTCAGGTGGGAAGATGTACAAAAACCTGGGGCAGAAAGGATTGTGGAACATTGGAAGAACTCAAAGTAAGTTTGCTAGAATATAAATGAGGGGTAGAATGGCACATCGACTTCTCCAACAACTACTCAAAATAATATTTTCTTGGAAAAACATTATTTTTTAAATATGACCTGGTTATTATGATCCTGATAGGGAAATCACATTATTTCAATGTTCAAGGGCCATTCCAAACATTGCATTTACAGTTCACATGGTAAAGAGCAAAGAAAAAAAGTCCAAGGTTCCTAGCCCAGATTCTGACTCCCACGTTTCATTTTCCCTGCAACTGAGCCTTCTCAGGCCAACTGAAAACAATAAAGAATTATTCATAGACATAAGGGAAAGAAAAGATTCTCTAGGCCCTCTATCATGAACATATATACCCTTTATATAAACAAACTATTTGTAGGATTTACCCTAAATTTTACTAAGATATTCCAAGGTTTAAGCTTTTAGACAGGATACTAGCAAATCTGGATTCATTGATGAGCGCTGGCATAAGAAACAAAGCAGTGCACCATCAGAGTAGCAGGTGCTTCTAGATCATTCTATTTCCTAGCAAGTCTTGAAATCTTAACTAACATGACATGAGTATACCCATTGCTCCCATGAAGTGCAAGCTATAAACATACAGCCACAAATTGGTGAGGAAATGGTGTACTTTAAGTGTAAACATTTCTTTCTCAGGTTTTTAAGCTTCCCATTTCAATTCCATTAAGTCTACCTATACCTCCACTTTTTTGTTCTCATAATTTGTTTTTTCTGATTCATCCAATTGTCAAACATTGGTAAATGTATAAAGTAAATAAATTTGTTAGTTTATTTTTATGTAACATAATGTCACACTGTAGAAACGATGGTTTCAAATTCTAATTCTGCCTCTAACACTATTTTCATTCTTTATATATTTTTCAGAATCTGGGGCAGCAAGTTCAGACTTCAAACAAATAACAGTTAAACTCAATCTAACACATATTTTAGATTCAGCCTGTAAACTTAGGGAATATGTTTTATCTGCTTTTTATTCTCCTTATCTCAGAGAGTTTAGATAAAAAATAAAATCTAACTTAGGATACCTTATATAAATAAAATATGAAACCAAGACACCAATACACAATAAATGTCAAATTCCAAAGTGAGGTATCATGCAGAAACTATAAGTGAAAGAGAAATACTTTTCAATTCTTGGAATTATATGAGGAACTCAAAAAACTTCTGATGCTTAGGTTCCATCACAAGGATTCTTACTACATTCAACTGGCGTGTGGTCTGGGAATGGAGAATTTTTTTAAAAAGCTACCTAAGAGCCGAAACCGGTTTGACTCAGTGATAGAGTGTCGGTCTGTGGACTAAAAGGTCCAAGGTTCGATTCCGGTCAAGGGCATGTACCTTGGTTGCGGGCACATCCCCAGTAGGGGACGTGTAGGAAACAGCTGATCAATGTCTCTCTCTCATCGATGTTTCTAACTCTCTATCCCTCTCCCTTCCTCTCTGTAAAAGATAAATACAATATATTTTAAAAAATAAAATAAAAATAAAAGCTACCTAAAAGGTTCTAATGTTCAGATTTACTATTTTAGCTAATGGTAATGATTTGGAGAACATTAAGGGGTCAAACTTTCCAGATCTTTAAACACTATAGTTGTTCAATAAATATTTGTTGAATTAAATCAATAACATCATGCTTCAAATCATTGTCTAGTGAAATACTGATATAGAATTATGTTTAAACTATTGAAATAGGAGTTTAAATACCCCTCAGATGATACTGCTTAAGCGCTTACTAGGTATAAAATCAGCTGTCCTTAGGAGTCTTTTCCAATAAGTATTCCAAAACCATAGCTAATTCTGTTATTTCTTGAATCATAATACTATAGGTTTATAAATGTCTAGATTATCTATAATTTGATCATATTTATGAACTTTTATTGAAGTATAAAAGCAGTGTTTTTGAAGCAAATGTTGCCCAGAAGTTCCATTTCCAGAATAGATCCTACATATTAAATTTGTAGCTATTGTGTTACAGAGAAGTAAGGGGTACTTTTCTGATAGGGATAAAAAAAATAACAGTGATGGGTCAGAATCGGGAAAGAATTTGAGATGGCTAGGAATCCTTACTACCTGAGTGGTTCTAGTAAAATGAGTTAAGTCCATTTCCCTTCAAGTATTCTACAACTTACTGTGCAACTCCCACAAGCGTGTGTCTGTGTGTTTGTGTGTGTGTGTTTGGTGTCACCTTTCTCATTTTGGCACAACCAGACTTTTTATTTAAAGCTTTTGGTGCTTCTTTTCTACTTAATACCAGTCAATTCTATTTGTTTCTTACATATCAAACAGCTTGAAAACTTTAATCTGAGGGACACTGTATAGTGATAAGGTTAAGAGCAGACAGAGCAGCATCGTATTAACAAGGAAGCTATAATATATGTGTGTATTATATTTTTCTTAAATATATTTTTATTGATTTCAGAGAAGAAGGGAGAGGGAGAGATAGATAGAAACATCAATGATGAGAGATAATAATTGATTGGCTGCCTCCTGCATACCCCACACTGGGGATTGAGCCTGCAACCAGGGCATATGGCCTGACTCTAGGAATTGAACTGTGACCTCTCAGTTCATAGGTCAACACTCAACCACTGAGCCATACCAATCAGGCCTACATATATATCTTTATAACTGCCATGTAGCAGCTTTACAAGACAGATTTTGTGTAGTTGTACTTTTTCACATCCAATAGCAATATTAGTTCTTTTAATGGTCCTTCTCCTTGCAATATTGCAGATAAATCACTAGGCTCTCAATTCTCAGACAGCACAGGGCTTTTGAGTCTTATTTTCTATTTGAAGGAACAGTTCGCTGATTTATGCCATCATTAATTCATTCTTACCTCTCGATGGGGAACTAAGTACTTTCTTAGATGCTTGATGTTTGGCAAGACTGCACACCATTGCCCGAGCTGGTTTTTCTCAGTTGGAAAGAGCATCGGCCTGTGGACTGAAGGGTCCTGGTTCAATTCTGGTCAAGGGCACGTGCCCGATTGCAGGCTCAATCCCCAGCTGGGGGCGTGCAGGAGACAGCCCATTAATGATTCTCTCTCATCATTTATGTTTCTATCTCTTTCTCCCTCTCACCTTCTTCTCTAAAATCAATAACAGTATTAAAAAAAACTGCACACATTACTTAATGATACTGGTGGAAAAACCAATAAAGGACCTCAGAATCTACTTCAGTTAAGCTATAAGTAGTATTATTCATATTAAGAAACTCCTAAAACTGCATCTCACGAAATTATTATGTTTCCACTGAAGTGATAACAAAATACTCTAGGAAAAACTTAAATATAAGGGAGGGGGGGGAAAGTACATTGTAAATTGCTCAGTGCAAATATCTCTATAACATTTGTTAATCTTTATTTAATATCTCTGTTTTCTGTATCCACTTCACCATAGCTCTGCTTGTTCATAAATAAGGGCTAGGGCAACAGATATGGCTAGCTAAAGAGAAGTCTTTTCTCCACCCAGAGTCCTCCTAGGATGCAAGAGGGGTGACATGTTCCTAGAATTGGCAGAGCTAATAAGACTATGTGGAAAGGGTTGAAGAGGTGAACGAGAATGAGCCTATTGATTCCACAGCTTCCATCCTGATTTGCCTGATAAATTTGGTCAGGCCAAGTTGCAGAAACTCCTGAAGCTAAGCTCAATAATATCTACAGGGATATCTTAGTTAAGTAAAAGTGTAGTCAACCAATAGAAGAATAGACTCTATAAGGAAAAAGCAATTACTCTATAATTAAACAGTTCTAATGCCAAATGCTACTTCTAGCACTTACTAATAATTTAACTCCTCTGAGCCTTGGATTTTCATTAGCAAAATAGAGAGGAGTTACTAAGGAGACTGAGAGATATTTAGTCAGGCTAGACCAACCATGTCAAACAAAGAGTTACCAGACATTTACTATATTTCAGATATGGCACAAGGGCTGAGAAGATGAAGTTAAGGAGGAAGACCCTGTACTCAAGAGGATACAGATTTGTAGAAGCCCTAGATGGTTTGGCTCAGCACCTGTGGATTGAAGGGTCCCAGGTTTGATTCCGGTGGGAAGAGAGGGAAAGGAAGTCTGGAATCAAGGAACTCCTCACAAGGAATATAACCTTGGGCTGAGACTTTAATGATTCAAATATGCACTTATTAGAAATAATAACATAAGGGTGACAAAGAATAATGGTGTAATGACATGAAGAGATAAGAGTACTCCTAGGCAAGAGGATACTAACAAGCAATTATAGAAAATTAAGTTAGCCAGGTAGGCAAGGACCAGAGAATGAAGAGACTGGTTTGTCAGGCCAAGAAATTTTGTTGATTTTTTTTTCCCCTAAAGGTGATGAGAAGCCAATGACATATTTTGAGCAAAAAAGTGGGTGTTGTGTTTGTTTTAGAAAGATCATTATCCAGAGATCTTGGAGGATAGACTGAAGAAGGGTAAAATTAACGAAGAGAGAACATCAAAGAGAGATCTTACAATGGGCAGGATCTGGTGAGAGTTGTGGCAGTAGGGATGGAGACAAAGTTAATAAATAGATCAAGAATTTACTTGCTTTACTGAAGATTAAGGAGAAGTGGGGTAGGTAAGAGATCAAAGGACTTGTATGTATGCATATAAGCATAACCAATGAACATAGACACTGGGGGGTTGGGGTATGCCTGGAAAGGAGGAGAGGCAATGGGGAGATATGTATACAGGTAACACAATAAAAAAAAAGAATTAAAAGAGCTAGTCTTTGGGAAAAAAAAAGAATTTACTTGCAGAGAAAAGTGAATAATACATGTACAAACTGGGTATGAGATATGGGAAGTTCTAGAAGGACTTATGGGTTGGGGACATGGACAACTGAACATGGTAGTTGCTATTCACCCATATGATAAATTTCAAAAGAAGCATATAGGATAGTACAACAATGATAACCCTCCAGAACATGAGGTATTCATGAGACATTCATTTGGAAACATAAAGCATCTGGGAAAAAAAGTCTAATACAAAAGGAGGATCAAGAAATTAAGTTCTGCCCTCACTGGTTTGGCTCAGTAGATAGAGGATGTGCCTCCGGACTGAAAGGTCCAGGGTTCAATTCCAGTCAGGGCACATGCCCAGGTTGTGGGTTTGATCCCCAGTGGTGGGCATGCAGAAGGCAGCCAATCAATGATTCTTTCTCATCATTGATGCTTCTATCTCTCTCTCCCTCTCCCTTCCTCTCTGAAATCAATAAAATATATTTTAAAAAAGAAATTATACTTCCCCTTCCTTATGCATCAAGAATTGTCATTCAGTTACTGAATGCATGTAATTAAAACTTTTAAGCGGCATTTGGTCTCTTTTTAGTTCAATAACAGACTCTTTTCTATAAGCTTTGAACATGAACTTCTCTTCAATTAGATGATTCTGCCTGCCCAACCCACCTGGACCTTTTCATTCTTCCAATCTTGGTTAGAATAACTCCTAAGGCAGGCCTTTGATAGCCATGGTAAGAAACAGTACTCCCAACTTAGTACACATCATATCTTCCTATTAATAACCTTCATTTAAAATTTGTCAATTTTCAGTCTAGCCAGCGTAGCTAAGTGGTTGAAAGTCTATCTCTACACAAGGTCATGGTTCGATTCCCAGTCAGGGCACATGCCTGGGTTGAGGGCTTGATTCCTAGTAATGGGCATGAAGGAGGCAGCCAATTCATGATTCGCTCTCATCACTGATATTTCTCTCTCCCTCTCCCTTTCTCTCAGATAGATAGATAGATAGATAGATAGATAGATATAGATATAGATAGATAGATATAGATAGATATAGATATAATTTTTTAAATAAAATAAAGTATATCAATTTTCAAATCAGTAACTCACAGCAGTTTATTTGCTTCCTAGTTTATTTGCCTTTCCCATTACATTCCATTTTAAGGTATATATTAAATAAGTGAATAACTGAATAAATGAATGAAATCAGTAGACTCTGTTTAACTTTGAGATGAACTATACAATTTGTGGATATAAAAATTCCTTAGCCTACTCGTGTTGTAGGCCTACCTCACAGATGTTGAGGATTTGGTTCCAGACCACTGCAATAAAGTGAGTTTTGCAATAAAGTGAGTCACATGAATTTTTCTGTTTTATACTATACTATAGTCTACTAAGTGAGCCATAGCATTATGTCTGAAATAGCAATGTATGTATTTTAATATAAAAATACTTTATTACTAAATTATGCTAACCATCACCTGAGCATGTTGGAACAGTGATGACAAAGCACGGTTGTTAAAAACCCTTAATTGGTAAAAAAAAAAAAAAAAAAAAAAAACAAACAAACAAAAACAGTATCTGAGAAGCACAACAAAATGAAGTACACCTGTACATACACTTTTAAAACCTGCATTGCTTTACATTTTTGCATATTTCACTTCTTCACATGTCAGAATAAGGCAGGGAAGGAAGAGAAAGTTCATAAAATGCAAAATTGTGAAACGGTCTCTTTCATAAATAATAACGAATGGCTATGGTTTGTATACCACCCCATGACAAATGTGTTGATTATTAGAAGTGTAACAAAAATTATGAGCCAGCAAGGAAATATCTCCCAAATACCATCAGCCAGCTTAATGTGTCTGCAACAATGCAAGTCAAAGAAATCCTACTTGAGCATCTATTATAGGCAAACCAGTGTACCATCCTTGGCAGGTGATAAAACATGATTAAAAGCACGGATCTTCCTTAAATGAATTTACAATTTAGTAATGAGGATAAAAAAAATTACAAATAACTAAGCCGCACGGCAGAATGAGAAACAAGCTATGACACGTGGTGAAGCAGCACTGTCAGTAGCCATAAAAGTCCTTTCCTAAGTCAGCAATTTGTTTCCTAAAATTTCTAATTTAAGCAAAGACAAGGTAACAAACCACAGAGTAGTGGAGTAGTGCTTATCTTGGGAATTTGGCACTATCCTTGGAAATATACAACACAGAATAGAATGCAATCACAGAATCAGAAACCGCAAAATTGGTTTATGGCTTTCAATGCATATTTGAAATCCATCTTTTCTTCATCTAATTTTGTGACTTCTTCTTTTTTTCTTTTCATTCTCACCTGATGATATTTTTACCATTGATTTTTAGAGAGAGTGGTGAAAGGGAGAGAGATAGGGGGGAGGGGGGAAGGGGGAGTCAGAGAGAGAGAGAGAGAGAGAGAGAGAGAGAGAGAGAGAGAGAGAGAGAGAGAGGTGAGAGAGACACATATATTGGTTGCCTCCTGCACGGACCCCATCCTGGACTGGGGATCCAACCTGCAACCCAGGTAATTGCCCTTGACCTAAAATCAAACCTGAGACACTTCTATGTGCAGACCCTTCAATGAGCAGGCTGACTGGCCAGGTGATGTACCCCTACTCAGGATCAAGCCTGCAACCCTGACATGTGCCCTAGCCGGGAATTGAGCCATGACCTCATGATTCAATGGGTGGACACTCAACCATTGAGAGATACTGGCCAGGCAAAATTTGTGACTATTTTTAAATATTTATATTATTTCAGAGAGAGAGATAGAAACATCAATGATGAGAAAATCATTGATCAGCTTCCTCCTGCATGCCCCCTACTGGGGATCGAGCCTGCAACCTGGGCATGGGCCCTTGACAGGCACTGAACCCAAGACCTTTCAGTCCATAGGCCGACACTCTATCCACTGAGCCAAACCAGCTAGGGCAGAACATATTTTTAAAGAAATCTATAGTATACCTAGGTGAGGCTAAGTTACTGCAGAGACCACTATGCTCTGTTTTTTTTCTATGTCTATTTGAACTCTCAAATACCCAGAAAAAAAGGCATAAAGTTTGCAACCTGAGAAATTACATTTGAGATTTTAATACTCCATAAACATTTTACTGCTTACCTTATTATATAAGGAATTAGAAACAAATCAATGGCCAATTTGTTTCCCTTAATGAAACAATAAGAAAGGGGTGTTTTACAAAGTAAATAGAATATGAAGACATTGAATGATGATAAGTTAAATAAGATTGCAATGATATAATCATCTTTATCACTAATTTCAGAATTCAATTGTTAGTTCTTTCCTTCATTGAATTTTCTTCATGGTGAGTTTCAATACATCAGGAAACATTTAAAAATCTAAGGTAGAAAATTTATAGTATATTTTTTAAATCTTATCTCTTCTACAACCTAGTTATTCTCAGGCCAATATTTATAATACTTATAACTCCCATGACAATTACTTTTATATTAACTTCAGTGTCTACATCCTTCCACATCTATTAATTTGTAGGGTAAGCTTTTAATGTAGTCATTTGATCAAAAATAGTTTGACTCAGTGGAAATTCTATCAATGTACTGTAGGATAGAAATAACAACTTTGTTATCTTTTCTTTTTTTTCTTTTTATTTATTGTGTTACATGTATACATATCTTCCCATTTCCCCCCCTTCCCAGGCATACCCCCACCACTCAGTGTCTTGTGTCCATTGATTATGCTTATATGCATGCATACAAGTCCTTTGGTTGATCTCATATCTACCCCAACTCTCCTTAATCTTCCTGCTGTAGTTTGACAGTCTGTTTGATGCTTTACTGCCTCTGTATCTATCCTTTTGTTCATCAGTTTATAATGTTCTTTATTATCCACAAATGAGTGAGATCATGTGGTGTTTCTCCTTCATTGACTGGCTTATTTCACTTAGCATAAGGCTCTCCAGTTCCATCCAGGTTGCTGCAAATGGTAAGAATTCCTTCTTTTTAATGGCAGCATAGAATTCCATTGTGTAGATGTACCATAGTTTTCTGACTGCTATCTTTATGTGAACCAAATAAATTATATATAAAGCACAAAAAATAGATTTAGTTTCATCATATTAACTACACACACACACACACACACACACAC
Organism: Lasiurus cinereus; assembly: GCA_011751065.1. NCBI lineage: Eukaryota > Metazoa > Chordata > Mammalia > Chiroptera > Vespertilionidae > Lasiurus > Lasiurus cinereus. Next base: position 1,912,222 of record JAAGEH010000029.1, on the reverse strand, counting down.
AATAAATAATATTTCCTTATTTGTATGAAATCTATATATATAAAAGCCTAAGCGACTGTTACAACCCAACGACTGAAACGACCAGTCGCTATGATGTGCACTGACCACAAGGGGACAGACACAGCCAACCTCCCACAGGCAGCCATCCTCCCACATCCCTTCCCCCTGGCTGGCCAACCTCCCATGGTCCCTTCCCCTCTTTCCCCCCCCATGCATGAAATCATGCACCAGGCTTCTAGTATTTTATATAAACTGGAAACACTTACTGGTGCTAATGTCTCCATTCTGCTAATGGACAGTAGCAATATATTGCATTTAGAACTCCACTCACCATTTTTCTTACACTTTTATTAGTGCATATAGTTCTCAAAAGTCCTATATTACTGATGAAGGATATAATCATTGCAAATTAAATGCAATTGACTATTTGTAAAATATACATCATAAAGAAATGATTTACCTAATAATACTGAATGTGGTCTATAATGAATTCAGATAATGAACCAGATTGAAGATAAAGGAATTACTTCTGTGGACATACTGACTTTTAAATGATTCTGCTCTTTAGTATCACTCTTTTCCCCTTTGATTCATTTTGTATCATTAAAAATTTATTTAGCTCTGGCTAGTATGGCTCAGTTGGTTGGAGCCTTGCCTATACACTGAAAGGTCTTGGGTCAATTCCTGGTGAGGGCACATACCCAGGTAGCCAGATGGTTCAAAGAGGTCTCTCTCTCCCTCTCCTGTCATCTCTCCATAAAATAATAATAATATATATGTGGAGATATATATGTGTGGGTTTTTTCAAATAACATTAATTTATATTGTAAAATAAATGACTTGGAAAATGTCATGCCTAAAATTATAACTGTTGGAGCTTACAACACAATGAAATTGACTAATTCTATTCTACTCAAGATTATTCAGCACCTCTGACTTATTAGACCTTAAAGGACATTATTTTCTAAATATTGAGAAAGTATCAATCTTTTTAATATTTAAAGTCATTTACTTCCATTTCCATAATAGCCTTATATTCATCTTAACACAAAGTGGAAATCTTTTTTGTATGTACTTAGGTTTCTCTTTTCTTTATTCCAAACAAGGGAACACCAAAGGTCTTCCTTTTATTAAACACAATTTAAGGTGAAATAGAAATAAAGGTGAGGCCTGTTCCTCCTACCTTGGACCAGTTCTATGTAGAAATGTACACCATCTGCTCCCCATATTTGTTCCTGATCAAAGATAAAATTTAATGCTCCAACTACAATAGAAAATGATATCTTCAATTTTTTAAAATGTCTGTATGCTTGAAATGGGCTGACCTTCACTTAAGGCAATAATTATGTTTGTTTCTTATTCACTACTGACAAATGCTTCATGATGCCCATTCACTTACACCTTCCCTATACATAAAGTGATCCTACAATAATAAATAATAATAATAATAATGTCCTATTAAGGAAAGTAAGCAGAAGATATGAACAGGCAGTTCACAGAAAAAGAAATTCAAATGGTTACTAAACATATAAAGATGGTGAACCTGCCCTAACCAGCTTGGCTCAGTGGATAAAGGCTCAATTCCAGGCAAACGCATGTACCTTGGTTGCTTGGGACCCTGGTCAGAGCTCTTACGAATTGATGTGTTTCTCTCACATTGATGTTTTTCTATCTTTTCCTCCCTTTTCCACACTATTTCTAAAAATCAATGGAAAAATATAATTGGTTGAGGATAAAAAGAATGCATATGTTATATACCTTGACAGTGTAAAAGTGATATTATAACTAGAAGAAAGTGAAAGATGCTATCGGGATATTGAGCTGGCGGGAACTAGAGGGCTCACATTCCTTGTTTTATATTGTGGGAAATAAAAAGTACTTTCTAAAGCTGAAAAAGAAACAAGTGCTTATGTAGATTATTAAAGTAATATGGGCAGTCAAAGTATTATTAACTAACCCAAATATAGAAGAGGAGGGAGAGAGATATATGGCATAAAGAAGCAAGTCCTCTTCTGTCATAACTTAGAAATTTCATAATTTACTTAACAATTATAAATCACAAAAAAGAGAGAAGGAAATGTATCCTTTAGAGTTAGTAAGGAATATCATAAAGTACAAAAAACAACAACCAGTCATTACCTCTGGTTTGAGACCACACAGATGCACCTTGAGGACATTATGCTATGTGAAATAAGTCAGACAGAAAAAGACGAATACTGTGTGATCTCACTTACATATGGAATTTCAAAAATCCAAACTCAATCATTATGTAGTACGCTTGAAACTAATATAATGCTACCTCATTTATACCTCAAAATTTTAAAAGCCAAACTCAGAAACAAAAAGTAGAATGATTGTTGGGACAGGAGGTAGGGGAATGGGAAAATGTTAGTCAAAGGGTACAAATTTACAGTTATGAGATGAGTAAGTTCTGAGGAGCTAATATATAGCAGGGTTATTATAGTTAAAGTACTATATTATGCTCTTGAAAATTGATGAGTACATCTTTAATATGTTTGCCATAAAAAGTGAAAAGGTATTAATTATGTGATGTGGTAGAGATGTTAGCTAATACTATGGTGGTAATCATTTTGCAATATATTAATGTATCAAATTAACATGTCACACATCTTAAATTTATTCAATGTCATATGTCAATTATATCTCAATAAAGTTGGGGGGAAAGTCCTTACCTCTGAGGAATGAAGATTAACAAGTACCGGTACTATTTTTCTTTACCTCTTTTTGTCCTACTGAATTGAAATAAAATTTAATTGAATGATTGCATTTGCATAATCTAATTTTTTAATCATTTTTATATCCTTCCAGGTATTCTCTCTATATCTATTAATAAGAAGATACTCGGAATGAAAAAAGTTATAGTTTTATTCTGTAGATTAAGAAAATTTTAATTTTTCTTTGTATTCTGGGTGAAATTTGATTTCTTTTTGTAATTTTACTTTGATTTTATGCATGTATAATTATTAAAAATTAATGTCATTAAAAGAAGACAGTTAAAATTTGATTTTAAATAATTATTTTCATGCTGAAAATTAATTTGAATGAGGTTTTAACTTCTTTTTACTCTCCTATATATTTTAAGTGAGTTTTACTTTCTATGCTGATGCTTTTCTACACATTTATTTTTTATTTTCTATCATTAATTTTAAGATAAAGTTGTTATTACTTAAAAGAGAAATGAAAAATATTTTATATAGTGTATATAGTATTTCATTCTTGAAATTGATGAGGATGTTAATGGTTCCTAAAAATTATTTCTAAATATAACCTCCACTTTATCCTGTAATGATACAATGTTCTTGTATCTACTAATTTCTCTTTAAAAATAATCTAGGTTATTGGTCATTGGACCTAGAATATTTTTAATATATTTTTATTCATTTCAGAAAGGAAGAGAGAGGGAGAAAGAGACAGAAATATCAATGATGAGAAAGCAACATTGATCAGCTGCCTCCTGCACACCCCACATTGGGGATCTAGCCTGCAATCCAGGCATGTACCCTTGACTGGAATCGAACCTAGAACCCTTCAGTCCATAGGCCGATGCTCTATCCACTGAGCCAAACCAGCTAGACCTGGACCTACAATATTTTATTTCATTAGGATACTTACAATTTCTGAAGGAACATCTTAACATTACATAGAACACTGACAGAATATAGACGTATCCAGGGGAGATATGTTCTAAGACCCAAGTGAATGCCTGAAAGCACAGATAGTACTGAACCCATATACATACTTATGATAAAGTTTAAATTAGGCAGAGTAAGACATTAACAACAAAACTAATAGTAAAATAGGACAATTATAATAATACAAGTGAAATGAATATCCATTATTAAGTAAAATAAAGGTGACTTGAACACAAGCACTGCAATACCGTGACAGTGAATCTGATGACTAAGAGGTCTACTAAGTGGCTAGCGGGCTGGAAGCGTCTACAGAGCAGAGACGTGGGACAAAGGGATGATTCATGTCCCCCACGGGATGGAGTATGACAGCATGAGATTTCATCACACTATTCAAAACAGTTTGCAGTTTAAAACATATTAATTGCTTATTTCTAGAATTTAAATTGTTATGTTTTCAGGCTGTGGTTGACTATATACAATCAAAACTACAGAAAATAAAACTATGGATAACATGAACTATTGTATTATGAAAACATAAAAAATCAAAGAAAATGGAAAATCCTGAAGTTAAGATAAGATGAAACATTTTGACATCTGAAAGGAATCAGTGCAAGAGAAATAAAGCAAAATAGATGTGTTTCCAATGTCATACGTGTTATTAAATACAAAAGACAAGAGAGAGGGTATGGATTTTATAAAAAATTAAAGTAAAAGAAAATTCCACTTCCACAGCTAAATTAAGCATGGCAAGAGGAAATCTCCAGTTTCTGAACTGCAGAGGGATAGGACAGTGTGAAGGCCCACCACCGCTGTGATCCAGCAAAGACCACCTGCCCTGGGTTTATATTGTCTGACAACAAAATAGCCCTTCCTGGGTCAAAGGAAGCTACTAAGCATGGATTTTTGTGTGTGTGTGTTTTGGTTTTGTTTTGGTTTTGGTTTTGGTTTTGGTTTTTTTTAAAATGAACACATCTTAAAAGGGTGAAAAACTATTCATATTGTAATGTTGCTCAGAGCAAAGTAGAACAAGGACATTACAGAGTTCCTAACCTCATGCAGTGGTCATCTTGCCAAATGGTAGTTCTCTTTCCATTATGATGGCCCAGCAGCCATCCCAGAAACAAAAAGCCCTTAAGAAACCCATTAAAGTAATCAGCTGCCATATCAAACGTCCAAGGGACAATCGGCCCAACTGGCAGCCAACCTAAATTTTGCAAAGACAAATGAATTTGACTTTATAAAATGAACCAATCAGATCTTTGACAACATCACTAAACTCTGTCTCAATAAAGCAGAGATGTAGACACAAAAATTCGTTTTGACATGTTAGAAAATCTTAATATAAGCAGAGAATTAACACCATCAAATTTCCTCACATATACATAATTAGTAAAAAGAGATATTAGACTATGAATAGGAAAGAACAACTCTTTTAGATAGAATGTTTAATTGGCACATTTTTTCAGTTATCCCTTGCCAAGACATACCATGAGGAGAAAAGAAGTACAGTGTAACATTGTAATTGCAAGACAGAAGTGCAGAAAAAAGACTAGGCAAAGATGATTCTTGCTGTGAAAATCTAAATTGAAGAACAGTCCCAAGACTTAAATCACTTTAAAAGAAATATAATAATAAGAAACCAAACCAAGCTAATAAAGTTGATTCATTCTGCTATATAGCTGGTCTTCACATAAGGGTTTTTTATAACTAGAGCTCAGTGCATGAAATTCATGCACGGGGGCAGGTGTCCTTCAACCCAGCCTGCTCCCACTCCAATCTGGGACCCCTGGAGCACCTAAATGTGCTAGTCAGAGATCCCTCTCACAATCCAGGATTGCTGGCTCCCAATGGCTCACGTGTCTGCCTTCCTGATTGCCCCTAACCGCTTCTGCCTGCCAGCCTGATCACCCCCTAAAACCACTCCCCTGCCAGCCTGATTGATGCCTAACTGCTCCCCTGCCAGCCTGTTTGCCCCTAACTAGCCTACCCTGGGGGCCTGATCACCCCAACTGCCCATCCCTGCAGGCCCAGTCACCCTTAACTTCCCTCCTCTGCCAGCCTGGTCACTCCTAACTGTCCTCCCCTGCTGGCCTGATTGCCCTCCATTGCAGGCCTTGTCCTTCCCAACTGCCCTAACCCTGCTGGCCGTCTTGTGTCCACATGGAGGCAGCCACCTTGTGTGTTGGAGTGATGGTCAATCTGCATATTATTCTTTTATTAGATAGGATAGAGGCCTGGTACATGGGTGGAGGCCAGCTGGTTTGCCCTGAAGGGTGTCCTGGATCAGGGTGGGTGTTCCTTTGGGTTGTGGGTTGGCCTGGGCGAGGGGCCTGTGGTGGTGTGCAGGCGGGCCATGTTCCCCGGCAACCCATTGGAGGGGCCCTGGTATCTGGGATTTATTTACCTTCTACAATTGAAACTTTGTAGCCTGGAGCTGAGCCAAGCCTTCTGCTGGCGCAGCCATTGAAACGTTTTTGCCTTAACCTCCTCCAGCCAGGCTTTGTGGAAAGCTTGGCTTCCTCCATCGCCAGGGGAAACTCAGGCCTCTCTCCTGAGCTCTCTGTGGCTGTAGCCATCTTGGTTGGGTTAATTTGCATATGTACTCTGATTAGCTGGTGGGCATGGCTGGTGGGCATGGCTTGTGAGTGTAGCAGAGGCATGGTCAATTTGCATATTACTCTTTTATTAGATAGGATTGCATATCTATACACTCTTTAAAAAAATGCTTTGGCTCTAGCAGATTTGGCTTAGTGAATAGAATGTCAGCCTGTGGACTGAAAGGTGGGGGGCGAGGGGAATCCTAGGTTTATTTCTGGTCAAGGGTACTTACCTTAGTTGCAGGTTCAATCCCCAGCCCAAGTCAGGGCACATTTAGGAGGCAACCAATCAATGTAACTCTCTCACATTGATGTTTCTCTCTTTGTCTCTCCCCCTTCCTTCCACTCTCTCTAAAAATCAATGGGGAAAAAATACCCCCCAATGAGGCTTAACAAAAATGTTTTTGGAAAACTTTGAAGGATTTTGAACATGGTTATATACATTTTCAAAATTCAACCAAAGTAAATAATCTGTAAAACAAATCCAGTTGGATTTCATGAGACTTTTATTGTGTAAATGTTGAGCACCGATTGAAGAAAGCAGTTAGATTCTAAGTGCCTTTAAGGCAAAGGCTATGCTTTACTTTTCTTTTTATTCCAAGTAAAGTGCCCATAGTAGACATTTAATTAATCTTTGTCAAGGGAAGAACAAAATCAGGAAGTAAAGATGGAAAGTAGAGAGGAAGAAATGGAAGAGGGAGGAAGAAATGAAGGAATCTGAAGAGCAAAGCCATATTCAAATCTGTCTAATTTATCAGAAAGGGCATGTCATTTATGTACATTTAAATAAAAGCTGATACTGAGAGGGTAGATATTTTGTTAAGTATTCTTACCATAAAAAGAAGAAGAAGAAGAATATTAAATGAGAGTAAAGTTTGAGAAGTAATGGGTAAGACTATGTCCTTTATGGTGATGATGGTTTTGTGGGTACATTTATCCTCAAACTAAGGAGTTGTATATATTAAATCTGTTCAGCATTTTACATATCAGTCATACCATAATCAAATGGTTAAACAGTAAAGAAATACAAACTGATAAAATGAGAGGAAAGAAGGGTGAAATACATCTGTTAAATGGCTGTATAGAGAAGAAAACTGATATTATCTCCAGAGAAATTATACAGGCAGAATTTCTGGGGCATGCTACTTTCCTAAGTTGTGTTATCCTAATAATAGTAAACTATAGGAATGGCAAAGAATATGTTTGACGAGGTCTCCATATGGATAAAATATAAAGCCCAAAATTTAATAATTCATCTGGCCATCCAAATGTTACATAACAGTTTATGACCAACTGTGTGGATTCAATATCACTGAATCTGTACCCAGGAGAAATCTCAATTGTGAGAAATTTGTATTTGTCAAAAAATCACAAATATTAATTTAAATAGAATATTTTAAAAATTGAAAGTGTTCCTGGAAAAAGAAGAAAATACAAGGAAAGAGATAAAACTACAGTGTTTAACTAAGAGAAACAGGAAACCAGGAACTAAATTTGTGCACATGAAGATGGCAGACCAGATTTCTACACCCACTCTGTCAAAATTTTTGTATGCTCTTAGAAATAGCACTCTCCATTTCTTTTATTTATTGATTTTAGAAAGAATAAAGGAGAGCGAAAGATTTGCTGTTCTACTTGTTTTTGCATTCACTGGTTATTTCTTTTTTTCCCCCCCCCCCCTTTTTTTAAATGGAATGCTTCACTAATTTGCATGTCATCCTTGCACAGGGGCCATGCTAATCTTCTCTGTATCGTTCCAATTTTAGTATATGTGCTGTCAAAGCAAGCACTCACCGGTTGATTCTTATATGTGCCCTGACTAGGGGATCAAACCTGCAACCATAGTACATACCGACTACACTCTAACCAACAGAACTATCCAGCAAGAGCCCCATTCTCCATATCAATTCTTCAGTTTCTTTATAATTATTTTACATTTGCCAAGTATGTACCATCTGATAACTTGGAAGAGAAAGGTAAAAACTTTGACAACTGTAAGAACTCAACCAAAAATGCAATACAACTTAAAACACAATACAATGAAGTGGAACATCTCATTGAGACAAATTATCTCATAGATCCATTTTTTTTCTCAGTATGTTAGGGAAGAATATTTCACAGATCCAAATTTTTCTCAGTTTATTAGAAAAGAATATCTCATAGATCCATTTTTTTTCTCAGTATATAAGGGAAGAATACTCAAGGATACTCAGTATATTAGAGAAGAGTACTCAATACTCCTCTCTGCTGGGAATTCACTTTATAGTATTTGTAACTTCTTCATCTAATCAAAATACAACAATATTTAAACAACATAGGTAGCATAAAATCTTATTGAAAGTAACAATTTTGTTCAACCAACAGATTAACTTTTCCCATTTTAGTTAAGTAGTTTATATTACTTAAATGTGGGAGCCAGTACTGTTAGCAAGGATACGGGTATGGATTGATGAGTGTGCTACAAGATAAATGACAGAGTTTTTTCAACTTTACTCAGCAAGGCAGTAGCAAGTCCATTAGTCCAAACCCAGAGTTCCTTTGTGGCTGTTAGGAAACCTGGGAGAAAGAAACCATTATCTGCTCCAGTGAAAACAATGAGAATCATGGGAATATCAATCCCGGTTCCCATCAGGCAGCACTCTGATCACATGATTAAAAAGTGTCCAACTCAATGCAGTGAATTGCATGGGTGACCATCAGGTGTTTAAGATGAAGCACTGGATGCTTAGGACAGACAGAGTATAACAGTTGTGGGCTGAGTTAGTTAAATTAGGAAATTTGTTGCGACTATTGTCACCTGAATAAATATATTGGAATCATACTGAGCCAAAAAGAGAAATTCCATGCATTTTGACAAAGAGTGACTCCTAGTGGCCAATCCTTTTTCCATCAACTGGTCACAGGCAAACTTTAAGAAGCTCCAGAGCCCAGCTGGCATGGCTCAGTGGTGAGCATTGACCTACGAATCAGAAAGTCACTGTTCGATTCCCGGTCAGGGCACATGCCCGGGTTGTGGACCGGATCCCCAGTGTGTGGTGTGCAGGAGGCAGCCAATCAATGATTCATCATAGATATTTTTAGCTCTCTCTCCCTCTCCCTTCCTGTCTAAAATCAATAAAACTATTTAAAAAGAAGCTCACAGAGAGGTGGGGTAGAGAAGAGATCAACCAAAGGACTTGGATGCATGCATATAAGCATAACCAATGAACACAAGACACTGGGGGGAAAAGGTATGCATGGGAGTGGGGAGGCAATGGGAAGATATGTACACATGTAATACATTAATAAAACAATAAAAAAAAATAAAAAGAAGCTCACAGACATCTTCTCAACTTCCAAATCATCCACAAATTCAATCAATTCTTTCCTCGTGATGATTTCAAATCTACGTTTCAATGTCCTCTTTCACTGCCAGCATCCTAGACAAGGTTCATCTTTCAATTGTCTGTTTGGCTTCCTTAATTATAACACTTTAGCACAGAAAAGTAAACATGTATTCCCTACATAGTCGTTTATCCCTGTGCTATTCTCTAGGACTAATTTTTATCCCAGGGCAATGTTAGTATTCAGCCCAATAAAACGGCATCCAACTTGGCTTGATCCCTTTGTTTCCTCTGAGTCCTTGGTAACTGGACTCCCTTCTCTGTTCCCTAATCATATTTAATTACATTCTATCACTGGTCCCGTAGCCGCTCTTCTAACTTCATTGACTTTTCTGACAGCCTAATTTCCTAGAGTCTGGTTCCCCGGAACACACCACCAGAGCTCCCCAATGAATGCAATTGCCCAGGCCCCTCCCATCTCCGAAGCACTTTAGCCTCTGCCAAGTACCAGTACCCATCTGCTTTGATCTTGTAATTGGTTTGCATTCTTTTTTTAAAAAACATTTTTTATATATTTTATTGATTTTTTTTTTTTTTTACAGAGAGGAAGAGAGAGGGATAGAGAGTTAGAAACATCGATGAGAGAGAAACATTGATCAGCTGCCTCCTGTACACCCCCTACTGGGGATGGATGGGGTTTGCATTCTTTTCTAACATGACCTTCCTCAGTTTCAGGTCAGTCTTTGTTTAACCTTAGAAAAAAAATATCCTAATCTTGTTCTCATATTCAAAACACTGACTTTGACCAGAGCCTACAGATGTTCCCAGATCAATTAACACATGGCAATTAGTGATTGCTAAAAAGGAATACATAAAGAAAAGCTGACATGTTTAAAACAAAATTACCACTAGATAATAGAAAAAAACAGCAGTTTTCACTTTCCTGGAATATATGTTTCTTGTGACTCAACAATTAAAATCATTCAACCAAGTGCTTTAATTTATAAATGTCATAAATGTGCAAATTTTTACTCCAAAGTAAATTCTTGAAACACTATTGGTAATTGAAAACTGAAAACGTCAACACTTTGCATTGTATTTTATTTTGTTCAAAACAATTAGTGTTTTATGTCAGACATAAATAAAATAATGATAAACTTTTTATTTCTAAGGTAATACTTGAAAATCACATTGAATTTAATCATGCCTGCAAGCATGTTTGTTAAAAAATTGGCCTCAAATACTACAAAAGTGCTCTAATCTGACTCTTTGAGTTTTTGTGTTGTTTGCATTGTCTTCTAAGTGGTAGAAATGAGAAGATTTCTCTAATAATTAAGGTTGATAGAAAATATCATTAATGCTAGGCTTTTTATTTTTAATCCTCATCCAAAGATATTTTTCTACTGATTTTTAGAGAGAGTGATCTTTAGGGAGGGAGAGAGACACACAGAGAGAAACATCGATGTGAGAGACACACATCAATTGGTTGCCTTCTGCAAGCGCCCTGACCAAAGCCAGCGATTGAACCCACAACTGAGGTACATGCCCTTGACCAGAATCAAACCAGAAACCCTTCAGTCTGCGGGCCAATGGTCTATCCATTGAGCCATACCAGCTAGGGAAGTGTCAGGCTTTTTAGAGCAGAGGGAGAAGCATGTTTTTATAAGCTTAAGTGGTAGTCAGTAGCACTGAGCAGCAAAGAAATAAACAGCATAGCCATATATACCCTTAGTACTTAAAGTAAAACTCTATACTTCAATTATGTTTTTCCTAAAGTATCAAGCCCTTGTGTTGACTTACAAATTCGACTTTACTCCCCCTTCCCCAAGAGTAACTGAAGGCTGTTAAGATAAATGATTCTGCATGAGTTCAAAACTTCTAATAGAGCCCTGATGAAAACCCCCTCTCTTTTGCATTAGCTAAATCCTCTGGCCAGTCAAGGCAGCCTGTTGCTGGTCCAGCACATTTGAGCCAGAGAAACAGATTCCAAGGAAATCATCACATTCAGGGTTTGCTGAAGCACTTATTGGCCAAAGTTAGGCCAAAGCCCTTTAGGGAAAGCCAAAAGTCAAAGCCAGGGAGACCAGAAAGAAGTATCAAATCCAAAGAGAGAAACAGGCTCAGTGATGTACAGATGGAGCCAACAGTCAGAAACCAAATAGATACTGGAGTTGAGTGTGGTCCAATGGTTGCAAACAAGACTGCTTTGGCACAACTGCCTTCCAAGAGGGCGGGATCAACATGAACACCTGTGCTCTTCCAATTGGCACCACTGATATTTGTAAAAAAGACATTATTATAGCGGTTCCTTCCAATATGAGACATCCATTTAGAGCACCAGTAATGGAGAACAGGTTACTAACAGAAAAAACAACAACTGTCCCTTCCAATAATGAAAGTTAGAAGTTTTACAAAAGAATTAAATATAATTAGACAACACAATACTATCTACTTTACCCAGTACTCTATTGACTAAAGTTCTCTATTGATTGACTCATCTACAGATCCATAATGCAATTATAATGGATGGTTATAGGTACTTCCTTGGTAACTGATGAACAAATTATGTTGTGAACGGTTTAGAAATCAACTGGAATCCATTTTTTTCTTAAATGAGAAAGGAATCAAACATTTTAATTGCCTACTTATTACATATAATTGAATGAAGATAAAGTACTTTTTAAAATTAGAATATTTTATTAATCACACCAAGATCATGCCAGAAAATATAAAGTTTCCTGATTAAAGTATAAAGTTAACATTAAACATGAATATGAATGCTTTATATCTGCTCTAAGTTTTTAAAATGAATACTTTACCTTTGTTAAACATGTACTAAGCACCAGGTACTAAGTGCCAGTTTAATATTTAACATGCATTGTGTCCTTTAATCTGAGTGAGCAGTCTGATTTCAATATTTATTATTACTATTTTACAGTTGAAAATTAGAGTGGCTTAATAATTTGGTCGGGTTCACACAAGCAATACATAAAGGATCTATCAGTCTTAATAGATAGGCACATAGGAGATACATAGAGAAGAATAAGGTGATAGAGAAAAAATAAGAAATCCTGCTTATCCCTTTATTTTTGAAATGGCAGACTGCATCACACCCAATTTATAACTGAGAGACTAGGACTTAGGCATGGAACATACTGCCATACCTCAATGTGGGATTGTGGGGGTGAGAAGATATAAACCAAAGAGCTTATATACTTATATGCATAGCCCATGGACATGGGCAGTAGGGTAGTGAAGACCTGGGGGAATGGGTAGAGGCTGGGAGGAGGGGTAAGTTGCTTGGATAAGTTGGGCAAAGGGGGTAAAAAGGCAGATATCTTTAATACTATCAACAATAAAAAGTTTACTTAAAAAAAAAAGGACTTAGTGAGGGTAAAAAATTCCAATAGAACTTATCCTTGGCCCTTAATTTAGCTTAAACTATATGAAAATTAGTACTTTAACATTTTGGCCTACAAGCATGGCACTCCCATATGATTCAATCTAATGCATCCTTCTACACAGCATTTCAAAGCACAGTAATACTGCCTCAGTACTAGAAGCCTTATTGCCCATATTTCCACTCCCTATGAAATCCCTAATTTGGTCTTGATCTCTAAATGATTCATTTGGGCATGCAGAACATATTAAGAGCTATTTCAAATTTAAAAAGTATCAATTCCTACAATGGTTTATTCAAGTAGTAACTTAGTAACAATGTTTAAAATAACATTAACACTTTGTATTCAAAAAGTCCAAAATCTTTACAAACCAGTATGTCCCAAATCCCACATCTCTGTGATGTGGGTAAGCTCTTATCATCACTCTTGAACAGCTTAGCACCTAAAGCATAAAACATTTAAGTGGTTTTCTGCTGTCATTCAATGAGTCAGCAGTGTCAGTAACAGATTGAGTTACAGGACATTACTTATTCTGTGCCAAAGAGTCAAGTTCACAATGTCACATCAGGGGACACTGTTGGTTTGGCTTCCATGTAATAAATGATCCTCCAACACTATTCTCTTGAGGCAAAAATATTACAAATAATTTCATTATAATATAAATCACGAGTGAACCAGATGAAAACGATAAAACACTGGCAGATCAGTTTGGCTCATGTTCACAGTGGCACCACAGCTGGTATCCACAGCACCATTCTCTCTCTCATTGTAAAATCACAGCCACCTGCATGCAATAGCCCTGGCTCATGTCATTCACAATATTGCATCGGGCTTGCTTCCATTTTAGACCTGGTCCACAGTCTCAAGCGAACTCTCTCGGTTCCATTAACATCACAAGTCATTTTTCATTTGTGAACTGTAAACTCTCTGAATTGTTTCATATTCTATGTGACCACTGCTGCATTCCAAACTCAGTGCCTCATTAAATTTAAGTTGAATAAAGGGATCCTTCATTATGCAAACGCGCCTCAGAAAGACTGAGATTCTAGCAAGCCACAAGAGTTCGGCAAATGAGTTTGTCATCTGGTGAAATTGCCTGATTAAGGTCCTGAGAAAAGTGTCTCTTCATGGTGACTTCACCAGCGTAAGTTTCACTCATATTAAGAAATTTTCATTAAGCAGAGAATGCTCCTGATATGCACAAATTTCAGTTGCCTCAATTTAGTTAAATAATACCAGTCCTAAACAACAGGATTCAATTTCAATTACCACAGTATATTAACTGTGAGAAATTGCTTAAGTACAAACGCAGATGCTAGCTCTTCAGTGTTTTATATCATGATCAATGACAAGTCCCTTCTTTCAAAGTCTATCATTGATTAGTCACAGAGCATCTGTTACTCAGCGTGCAGACAGCAAAGTGTATATATAGTTGTGTTGCCTCCCTGTTTCCCTGTGATAAACCGTATGATGTTATTTTAAAATGGGTAATATAAATAGAAAAATGGGCGACAAAATCGAAGTGCAAGAAAGAAACAGAAAGTGATTACACTAGAAGTAAAGTTCAAACAAAACATAAATGGATTTATGGAAGAAATACCTGAACACCACTACCCTTTAAGAGACACTAGATGTAAAGCCAGAAGAAACTGGAGAAGTTAGCGATATAATTAAGAAAAGTGATTGTGACAAAAAGGATGAAGCCATTATACAGGGAGAGATGCCAGCCAAGTACCTTCACAGGAGTTCCAGGGAACCTTGGAAATATTTCATGACAGTGGATGAAATAGTGGCAGTTTGTCCAAACTTACAAAATAGTATGCTAATTCACCAAAGCACAGACAATATATTTGCACTGCGTTGTAAGTTTTATGATAAGAAAGCAAGCACTATGCAAACTACCTTGGATAAGTTGCTTAAAAAGAAATAAAATATTTTAATTATCAATGGCTGTGTTTTAAATTACCAGATACTAGACAAACTTTAGTTTTACCATTTTTATGGAGCTGGTGATTATAATGTTCAGTGAAATAAGCCAGTCACAGGAATACAAATACCATATGATCTCAGTTATATGAATCTAATGAACAAAATAAACTGAGGAACAGAATAGAAACAGGGGCATGGCTACATGTGTCGGAAACCAAACATTGTTCTCACTAAATGGATGTAAACAGGAGGCCAGAGGCTGGTCAACCTGAACTGCTCTGAAAGGTCAGAGCTAATCACTCACTGTTTAGTTGAAACATTGTTGGCTGAAGCAACTTCTACCTGTTTGTTTCATGTTAATTTTTGTTTTTGTTATTTCCTGCCTAAAGGCTAGGGGTGTATCCCAAAGCCCTAATAAAAGGGAGAAAAAGGTCAGAGCAAGGGGCAGTCCTTTCCACTAGAGGAAGGCTCCCGCCTGGCCCCCCAACATCGCCAAATTAATACTTTCTGGTCTCTCATTTCGTTTGCATGCAGCTTCCTTCAGAATCCGAACCCTGAACCGGGAACCCTGAACCACGCGGGACTTGGAAAGGGGCTCCCACATACATGGAACAGACTGACAGCTGTCAAAGAGAAGGAGGAAGGAAGGACTGGATGAAAGAAGGTGAAGAGATTAGCCAAAGAACATATATGTATAACCCATAGACATCAGTGTGGTGATGGCCAGTGGGAGTAGGCAAAGGGAGAAAATGGAACATCTGTAATAGTGTCAATGATAATAATAAAGTTTAGAAATAAGAGAGTTTTTATATTCTGATAAGAATTTTCAAAGGTCACAGAATAATCACAACTTTCCCCATTGACTATCAAGATCATTTTACATGATTTGAAACTACATGGTCATTTTTATGGTCCTTCACCACCCTGCAAAGTAAGTACTTCCTGTAGTTTATTATGGGTCAGGATTAACCTACCAGCTAAGAACCAGAAACTATGGACTAAAACAAACAGGCAAATAAAAATAATGATTTGTCTGAAGGCATTAGAGAACGTCAAGGCAGTGAAGACTTGTTTGACCAAAGAGAGTAGATCCAAGTAAATGGAAATTCTGGGAACTACAGTCTCCGGAACACCCAAAGTGGTCATGAGTTGAGTGTCAAATGAGTTAGAGAGTGAATAATAAATAAAGGAATGAATTTAGCTTTCAACTATTATTTATTACCCAGGATAAGAAAGTAGCATTAATAATTATTCTTTGTGTGATGTAGAAACCCCCATAAGGGTTCTCAACTTCCAGGATTAGAGGCAGCTGGTTAAGACATTGACAGCATCTATTATTATCATTGTTATTGTTGTTGTTGTTGTTATCATTTTTATGCCACAGAAAGCTTAACTAAAGAGTGTCAGCAATAGCCCTAGCTGGTTTGGCTCAGTGGATAGAGCATCAGCCTGCAGGCTGAAGGGGCCCAGGGTTTTCCCTTCAAGGGCACATGCCAGGCTTGCAGGGTGGATCGCCAGTTAGGGGGTGTAGAGGAGGCAGCCAATTAATTATTCTCTCTCATCATTGATGTTTCTATCTCTCTCCCTCTCCCTTCCTTTCTCAAATCAATAAAAATATACTTTAAAAAAGGTATCAGCAATAGAGAAGAAATGACAGTTTAAGTCCTGATTTCTCCAACATATATGCACCAATATATATGCTTGAAACCCCATATTTAAGGTCTACTATTGAATCTACTTTCTAATTTCCTTTGCTTTTATCAATATTCATTTAAAGCACAAGAATTCGAGTGAACTCTGATATTTACAGAAATTCTTAGGTACATGCTTATCACTCCAAGTCCTCTCAATGGAGACAAAAAATATCTTAATACACACACACACACACACACACACACACACAGACACACACACACACCAATATTAAAACTTATCAGATAAAAAATGCCAAATATTATCATTTGAAAAACTTATCATCCTAATCAGAAAGTTAACGTATTAGCCATTCAAAACACCTTTATAATGACTACTTGGTGACTCACAAGGTCATACAATACAAAAACACAAATGACTATAGCATATTGCAGTGAGAATTCCATGGCAGCTCCTAATTCCACTAATTTTTAAAGTTTTAGTCTCTGTAACATACATGATGAGCATTGAGAAAGGAACATGTAAACTAAAGGAGAGCTCATTGCTGCGTTTTACATCCCCCCAGCAATGAATGAGGGTTCTGATCCTTCATTCATCTTTAATTACCATAATAAAACTCATTATTTTCTCATTAATAAATATTAATTTCATTAAAAAGTTCAAGTATTTACTTCGTTTTTACTTTGTCTTGGGCTTTTATTTCCCCATCCTGTTTTCACATTTTTATAGCAGGAAAATGACCCCTAACTTTAATGCATAAAGCTAATGTGCCCATCCAAACTTGGGGTTTCTCACTCCCACAATCCATCCTCAACCCCAGCAAGCTGTCAACCCTCATTTTCCATCTCATTACTATTGCTCTCTTAAAGTAATAAAGAACCATGAGGTTCATGATTCTTAGCAATGTCAGGCTTTTAGAACCTGCATAAATTATGAGGCAGAAAACACTGAATGTTTCAGTAAGTGATGAATTTCAAATCACTGGGACCATGAACAGGGAGCCATAATTTAAATTATATTCTCTCAATATGTCTTATTTATGGATGCTTATGTTCACATTTAACATGAGGCCTTAGAACCTAGATCACAGTAACAACTGTTCAGTTGTTTAAGCAGCTTATTTCTTGCTATTATAGAAATAATGCTGCTCAAAGAAGTAACTACCAATTGTTGGATTTCCTTTGTTTGCCTTCTAATACTGAAGGTGGGAATGCACAAAAGCTGAGATTATTTTTTATAGTTTTACATTCATATTCCCTTTTAACCCAATGGCCTGCATGAGCAAAATTATCAGTGGCACAGTTTTATTTTTCTGTATTTGGAATAAAACATTGACATAAAGCATGAAAAAAGTATTAATTATGTTATACATGTTCTATAATCACAAAGAGCTGGACTATATGGAAAAACTAAAAGAACAAGTATAACTGTTATTATCACTAAAATCATTGGCAAGTAGATAAAAACAATCAAACAAAATGGATGTGGGTTTGATATCAATTCATAGGTATGCAAGCCTTCTCAAGGCCTTGGGATAGCTATCTACCTCTGGTATCAGTGGCTTTTTATTAATTTATTTTTATTTTTATGTATTTCAGAGAGGAAAGGAGAGGGAGAGAGAGAAAAAAAATCAATGATGAGAGAGTATCACCGATTGGCTGCCTCCTGCATGCACCCCCCCCCAACTGGGGATCAAGCCCACAACCCAGGCATGTGCCTTGACCAGAATCAAACCCAGGACCCTTCAATCCACAGGCCGATGCTCCATCCACTGAGCCAAACCAGCCAGGGCTGGTATCAGTGCCTTTTTGTCCTTGAGGAGTCACTGATGTCTGTAGACAGGGGTAAATGTCCATTTGTGGTAAGGAACCTGATAACATCCCTTCCAGTAAGGTTGGAGAGTGTTTTTAATTTTACGTCCTTTGCAAAACAACAATATCTGAAGTCTTTGTCTCCTAGGAGCGTGCTATGAAAGTAGGAGATTACCAACTTGGTCCTTCCTTCCTTCCTTCTTTCCTTCCTTCCTTCCTTCCTTCCTTCCTTCCTTCCTTCCTTCCTCCATTCCTTCCTTCCTCCATTCCTTCCTTCTCACCTAAGGATATTTTTCCATTAATTTTTAGAGAGAGTGGGAAGAGGAGAGACAGAGAAACACCGATGTGAGAGAGACACAGCCATTGGTTGTGCCCTTACCAGGGCCAGGGAGGAGCCTGCAAGGGAGATATGTGCCCTTGACCGTAATTGAACCTGGGACCATTCAGTCCACAGTCCGACACTTTATCCACTGAGCTAAACCAGCTAGGGTCCAACTGGGATTTTTCTTGAGGTGACTCTATCAAACCTTGGCAATTGTGGAAGATGTCTCCTTTAAACAATGTTAGCTCATAAGCTCCTTCGTCTAAGTTCAGCTTAAATGCACTGTAATACATGAGGAAAGCAAAAACTGAAAAATGGGGTGCTAGGGATCCAGGAAGAAGCACATGATCATCTGGGGTTTCCCACAGTCCAGACTATGTATTTAGTTTACAATGATTATTTACCCATAACACACCCTAGATGTCCTTTTCACTTATTTTATAATGCTTTCCATTCAATTTAACATAAAAAATCATTTGAGGTGCTTCAGGGAAAACCACAGAGTTATTCCTATATATACATTGATATTTTAACTCTTAAAATTACAATATCTCAGGAAAACTAAGAATTCGAACTTCTGAAGACGTTTTATAACATCTAGAAACATTTTTATAGACACAAATATCAATTATTAACATGGGGTTATTTTTTTGTAAAATGCAGGTAAAAGAAAAGATATGTCTCATACTTAAACTAACAAACTTAAGTTAGATTTTATTTTCTAAGGATTAATCTTAGTTTCTGTATTTCTGAGAATTTTAGAATATTCAGTCCTTACAAGTGCTTGCCTTTAAATTAATTTTAACAGTACCATCTGGAGGTAGAAAATTATCTCACATTTATAATACACATATAGACATATACAGATAGATACTGAGAACAGTGGGATCCAGATTTTGTTTTGGAGGCCTTTTACAATCGATATTTGTCCTCGATGGCTTAAGTTCCAAATGACCTCCCCTTTAAAATAAGGACACACTTTGAAATAAATAAATAAACATATCAGAGAGGCACAGAGAGGGAGAGATAGAAACATCAATGATGAGAGAGAATCATTGATTGGCTACCTCCTGCGTGATCTGGGATCGAGCCCACAACCTGGGCATGTGCCCTGACCAGGAATCAAACTGTGACCTACTGGTTCATAGGTGGATACTCAACCACTGAACCATGCCAGCCAGGCAGGACAGCCATTTTTAATACCTCAAAGAACTGGGTTGACATAGAAATGATATCATAGATTGACCAATTTATCTAAATCTTTTTTTTTTCAATCTTTGAGAGACCAACTAAATATGCTCTCCATTCTTTTTGCTTAATTTCATAGCCAGCTTTTTCTAACTCTGAACACAAAAGATTAATTTAGAAGTGTTAAAGAATCCTTATTTTGGCCATTTTAATATTTAATGATTGTCATGGGGCTTATCGACCACAGAGGCACAATTTCCCATGTGAATTTTGATATCTGTAGAGTCTAAACAAACTTCTAGGACAAAAAACAGTCTTTACGTGCACATCTCCAGATGAGCCAATGCAGTGAACATCCCCGCATGACTGCAACCCCAGGAAGATTGTTAGTCACTTAAGAAGACTTGAAAAAGGGCCAGTGAGAGCTTATAGGACACCACCGGAATTTGCCAAGGCACAGCCCCTCTCTCAGGCCCCTTTAAGAGGCAACCCATTCCAGGGCGCCCTGCCCTTCTAGCCAGGGCTTCTGCTGGCTTCTTTGGGATCCACTGTGCTACTGCAATGGATACCTCATAGCAGCCATCTCTGCCACCTCGGATTTGGGGCTGTCAACAACTATCATCATCCCATTGGCTATTCAGGTTGGGGAAGCAAGGGTCCTTCATCTTTCAGAGCTAAAGAGAGTTCAGCCTCTCAGTGAACCAGCAAAGATTTGTTCAGACTAATAAGTAACCTAAGTGAGAACCAAAATGAAAAGCAGCAACCCAATCTTTCTCTTATCTCTGGGTTATCTCAAATCTTAGCCACATCAAGGATTTTCAAGCCACGGCCCTGCAACTTAAAGCAAGAAGGCCTGTAATTCCTACGAAACTCACCCAAGTTTACCCAATGTGGAGTGGGGAGCGGATGGGGCACAATGGGCTCTTGCTTGTACCTCGCACCAGATTCAAACCTGCAGGGCGGTCCTGGGTGGGCTTCTTCAAAGTCCTGCCATACTATGCCAAGTACATTTCAATGTAAGAAATGTCCAGCCCTGCCAGCGAGGCTCAGTGGTCGACCTATGAACCAGGAGGTCACGGTTTGATTCCCCGTTAGGTCACATGCCCAGGTTGCAGGCTTGATCCCCAGTAGGGGGTGTGCAGGAGGCAGTTGATCAATGATTCTCTCTCATCTTTGACGTTTCTCTCTCTCTCCTTCTCCTTCTCCCTTCCTATCTGAATTTTAAAAAATAACAAAGAAAGAAATGTCCAAACCCGTGGAGAATTTTAATGATTTTTTTTGAGCACTGGGAACAGTGGCAGGGAGCAAGATCTCAAATGCCCCTCAGGGACACTGTTAACCATATAAATTAGGTTACTGATGCTCTTTGTTCAATGTGCCTAGGCAGCATAATCTGGACTGTTTTTATGGTGTTTACTATCTGTGGAAAAGAGGCTAAACAGCATTGTATTTTGTACCATTTCAGCCAGTGGAGCCACAAATATTTTTGATTCTGAACAAATACTTTCTTTTTTCATCCAGATTTTCAGATTGGCTACCTCACTTGTAGCATTGCTAATTAACATCTGGGGCAACAGAGAAATTGTGCTTCATGCATGCAAACTAAATCACACTCATTTGTCTATAAAACATATAACTATGTTGATGCCATGGAAATACTCTGTTTATTAAGCAGGTCTCTTTGCACCTGTTCGGGGATCAGCCTAATTTAATCTAGACTCTTCCCTAAATATTAATGGAGTTGAGCAAGCAAATTTTTTTCAAATCCTTGGCACCTTCAAGAAAGGAATCCTCAAAGCTCTGGCCGATTTTGCTCAGTGGATAGAGCATCGGCCTGAGAACTGAAGGGTCCCAGGTTCTATTCTGGTCAAGGGCACTTGCCTGGGTTGTGGCCTCAATCCCCAGTAGGGGGTGTGCAGGAGGCAGCCAATCAATGATTCCTTCTCAATATTGATGTTTCTATATCTCTCTTCCTCTTCCTTCTTCTCTGAAATCAATAAAATATATATTTTAAAAAGGAAGGAGGGGAAGGGAGGGAAAGAGAGGAGGGGAGGGGAATAGATCTGTTCCCTTCCTCTTTATCATAGTATAGGTTTCTACAGTGGCATAACTGAATTAAAATTATGAGCATTAAAAGGTATATACTTACACTTATAAAATACCAAGTCCTGGGGGTATAATGTATAGCATGGTGGTCGTAGTTTATAATATTATACTGTTTATTTGAAAGTTGTTATGATAATAAATCTTCGAAGTTCTCTCCCAAGGAAAAAAATTGTAACAATGTGTGGTGATGGAAGTAAACTAGACTTATTATGGTGATTACTTTGCAATATACACAAATATCAAAACATTATGCTGTACACCTGAAAGTAATTTAATATTATACATCAATTATATCTCAATAAAAATGTATGAGCATTATAAAGTCCGTGATATATGCTGACAATGTTTTTCCACAAAGTTTTTAATAACTCACCATCTTATCAACAATATATGAAAATGCTATCTTATTTTATCCTCATCACCATGTCAGCTCTGCGTATTAATATTTTTTAATATTTGCCAATATTATAGGAGAAAATAATTTCAATGTTTCCTTTGATTAGCTAGCTTGAACAATTTAATGTGTTTATTATTTATTTACATTTTCTTAGAGAATTACAGCTCTATAGGTTTTATAATTTTCACACTGGATGTTGAAAACTAAATATTTTAAAATTATTTTCAAGGGACCTTTTCAGATAAGATACATTTTGCAATGGCAATGAGATTGGATTACCACACCATTATTTTCCTGTAAGTCTGTTTCCCAATCTTAATTGCGCTTAGATTGGGATGACATGACTGCTACATGATCAATTGGAATAGGAGCAGAAGTCATGTAGCACTCCTAGTTTGAGGTGATTAAGAATGTTGTGAGCTCTTCTCTCTCTCTCTCTCTCTCTCTCTCTCTCTCTCTCTCTCTCTCTCTCCAATATATCAAGAAGTGAAGAAAGAATTAGTGAAATGGAAAAATTGCAATAAGGAAACCTGAAGTTACAATGTAGAGGCTTCAACAACCAATATGGAAGGCATCTGAGATGTCCTTCCTTGCGGAAAATCTAAAAAAAAAAAAAGCCAATGGACCTGCAAATAAGTGTGATGTGAGTGAAAATATACATTTTATGTTGAAACCCTACATAAGCTAATATAACAGAATAGTCTAATAAAGGGGATTATGCCTAAATCAGTGCTTCTAAACTGGGGTGGATTTTGTACCCCACAGGGGATACTGGCATTATTGGCACTGTCTAGACTAATTTTTGTTTATCTGAACTCAGGGTATACTCCTGGCATCTGGTTAGTAGAGACCAAGGATGCTACTAACATCCTACAATGTATAATACTGGACCCACAACAAAACTGATCTAATTCAAAATGTCAATAGTCTTGGAAGAACCAAGATGGTGGCAAAGGTAAACATGGTACTCGCCACCTTGCACAATCATATCAAAATTACAACTAAAATACAGAACAACCATCATTTATCACCACCTGAAATATGGCTGAATGGAAGTCCTACAACTAGAGAAGTAAAGAAGAAAGCACATAGAGACTGGGAGGCGGGTGGAGGCATGGAATGGGCTGGTCCAACAACCATGTGTGGCACTATTTTTTTAATCAGGAGGGATATCTGGGCAGTGGAGGCCTCCCATGAGGAGCAAGTGGCCTCAGCCCCACACCAAGCCCCCAGCCTCGGGTTCCAGAACTTGAAAGAGAAGTCCCTGTAACTATAGGCTATAAAAACCAGCTGGGACTGTGGCTGATACCCAGAAAAGCTATGTTTAGAATTAAAGGTCAGATAAAGATCTTCACAGATAAGAATGAGCTAAAGGAGTTCATCACCAGCAAATCAGCATTACAGGAAATATTGAAGGCTATTCTGAAGGAGGAAGAGGAAGAGAAAGAGGAAAAGGAGGAGGAGGAGGAGGAGGAAGAGGAGGAAAAAAGATAAAAAATGTAAATGATAGAATGGTGATAAATACATAGCTATCAACAATTGAATTAAAAATCAAAATAAACAAATAAGGAATCTAATAAATAAAATAAACTGTTAAATAAAATAGAACCCAAGGCATTGAAACATGGAATAGACTGAGGAGTCTCAGAGGGAAGAGGGGAGGAGGAGGCAGGAAGATATTAACCAAAGATCTTATATGTATACTAGAGGCCCAGTGCATGAAACTCATGCATGGGAGGGGGTCCCCTCAGCCCAGCCAGCACCCTCTCCAATCTGGGACCCCTTGGGGGACATCCCTCTCACAATCCTAGATGGCTGGCGCCTAATTGCTCACCTGCCTGTCTGCCTAGTTCCCTCACTGCCTCTGCGTGCCGGCCTGATCTTCCCTAACTGTGCCCCTTGCCGACCTGGTCACCTCTTACTACCCCACCCCCCTTGCTGGCCTGATCACCCCCAATTCCTCCTCTTGCTGGCCTGGTCACCCATCACGCTCCCCCCGCCAGCCTGGTCTCCCCACACAGCCTGCTGTTCAGTCGTTTGGTCTTCCCTCACTAACCCTCTGCTGGCCTGATCATAGGCAGCCATCTTGTGATGGTGTAAGGGTCAATTTGCATATTACCTCTTTATTATATAGGATATGCCTTACCTATGTAACAAACAATAGGGTGGTGAAGGCCTGAGGTTGAACGTGGTCAATGGGAGAAAAAAGGGGGACATCTGTAATACTCTCAACAATAAAGAATTTTTAAATAAAAAAATAAATAAATCTATTATAATTAAGTCTTTAAAAAATGTCAGTAGTGCTTAGATTGGGACCTGCTCTAAATCTATCATATTTGCAGGAAATATGTCCCCAGTTTATCTTTGGCTCTTAACTTTTTGTTTTAGTTGCTTTTTTGAAGTACACAAAACTTTCTCATACAGTGTGTGTGTGTGTGTGTGTGTGTGTACACACATGCACGCACATACACACAAGTGCATGTATGAATTCATTCCATTGATGAAAAATGTATAGTCATCATAGATTATTTAGCTAGATGAGCCAGCATAAAAATAAGATGACAGGGGGATCTTTCTGACCAAAGGGATAATAAAAATAATGCGCATTCTTCCTTAGATGTTGAACGAGGAAAGTTTCAAATGAATATGAATTGCAGACTGAAGAAAAGTCACTTAGGGGCAATGCCATTCTAACCAAAAAATTAGAGTGCTGTGTGGTAGAAAATGAGTAAAGGAAAACCTGGAAAATACCATCAATACCTCCAAATGGAGAATGATTGCAGGGGGAAAGAAGTCGCCTGTTGGAGCACTTTTTCTCTCTGACCCTGCAACATCACTTATAGATGCTATCTTTAAGCCAAATAATAGATACTTGAGGTCCATCAAACTATTATCTCTACTGTTGTATATTTCTGATTATTTACATGAAGCAAAAAAAAAACACAATGAAAATGTGAGATTTAACATTTTAAATCTAACCAAGCTGCCATTCCTATGTTAAAGAGAAAAAAAAATTATTATCTGATAGTCAAAGACACAGAGAGTAACTGTCACCTGCCACAGAATCCTGGTCTGAAAAGCAAATCAGATGGATAACCGATATTCCAAAAATAAGGAATCCAGTAATTTAAACATAAACCTGTACTCAGTGATGACTATTAGAAATATAATGTAAAAGCGAATAATAGAATCTTAAAGTCAAAAAGTCACACTAGCAAAATTCTAAAGCGGTTCTATAACCTTTCAAATACAAATAAATAATTCTTCAGGCATTCAGGCAGAAAAATCATGTCACCTATCAAGGGGAATATGTATAAGGCCTCAGATTCTCCACATGAGTAGTCAATGCCAGAGGGCAACAGAACACTGTTTACAAGTTCTGAAGATCAATCTGGACGAGTTTAAGAAGATCAGCAAAACAAAGATGTGTTTAAACATTAAAGAAGTCCACTCCTATAGATAATTTTTGTAAAACTTCTTTATAAAATTTCAAGAAAACAAGAGATAAAAAGAACAGATAAAGAACATTAAAATAAATATAAAACTCAGCTCAAATGACTGGAGCAGTTACTATACATATATACACAAACACATACAAACACACACACATACACATATATACAAACAAACATATATGCCACACACATACATACTATCCATATATATACACATATGTGTTCATGTGTGTGTATACTACATATTCACTGTTATAAGAACTGTGGCATCTTAACTTGGAGATTAATACATGTGAAAGACAGGAGTTATATTAATGTAAAAGTTACCCTTAAAAATCCTTTAAACCTCTAATAGAGTTCAACATACATGTTTTGTGCCTACAACATAATATGTTAAATATTATAAATTGCAACACTTATTTGAAAACTACTTCCTAGACAAATGGAAGGAACAAAAGAAAGTCTGTATGCAGGTAACTTGGTTTTCAAATAATTCTGCATTTAAGCTAGTTATCAAATACTTATTGTGATTGGGGGATTGGTACATAATTCAAAACTATTTCTGGCCTCCCACAGTGTTGATTCCATCCTATATTAATATTATGCATGTATTCACTATGCAGCTCTCGGGAATTCAAAAAATAAAATAAAATCCAGTGATGAATGGGAAAGGGATTGAGAATTCTAAAGAGTTCCTTCTAGCCTACAGAATTTGTTCCAATTTGTTTCAATATCAAGCATCTGTAAATATAATAAATGTTAATAAGATTGCTTGTGATTGTGAAGATTAAAGGTTAGTTTGTAAAATCAGTGTGTAAGTTAAAAATCCTACTGTAAATCTTGGCAAAGTTAAAAATATATGCATAACAAAAATCAAAAGGTGAAATAAATTTTAAGAACGCTAACTATCACACTGGAGGCAAATTATTTGCTTTGTATCATCTTTTGTCTAAGTCTCTTTTCTTTAATTGTCTAATTAAAAACTTCCTTATTTTTCCCTTTTTTATTAAATGTATTGGGGTGACATTGTTTAATACAAACATAGAGGTTTCAGGTGTGGGTTTCTATGTTAAGAGATTTATATATTGCACTGAGTGCCCACTACCCAAAGTCAAATCTTCTCCTGTCTTCGTATATTAGGATCCCCTCCACACCCAACCGCATTCCCTCTCACAACCACCACACTGCTATTTGTGTTCACAAGTGTCACTTTTATAGATTTAAATTCGCATTTATAATATGACCCAACTTTTATAAAATTCTATCATATAAATATAAATATAAATATATATATATAAATATATATATATATCAGATTTCTGTAATGATTCCCCAGATATTAATACTGATCAATTCTGATGGCAATGTAAGCTAATTGAATATTTTAGATTATTATTTACTATTTTGCTTGAATTTTTAATGTACTTATTTTGTTTTATAACAAAGTCAGATCTCAAAAAATTCTCTCAGATCCAGTGAGAGGAATGCCACCATCCTAACCTATCCATCGCCCTCACTCTCCTCTTGCATAGCAAGTGCTACTCTTGTGTGTCAAGAAAAAAAGGCCTGTCTTCTTCTTTAGAAAAAAATATCTGTCCTCTGTATATCGGTCATCGAATAGAACAACATGGAGAGCTAGTTCAGGACTAATCAAGAGAACTTTATACCCACAGGACTGACCTATATAGATGTATCTTCATAGAACATGTTAGATATTTTGAACTTTTTAATACAAGAATAAAAAGACTAACACTGACATTGCCACTTACCCACATGCAATTAAATTGAGTTCTGTGATATAATTCAGAGTGTGGTGGTTTGCTCAATGTAAGATTAATACAGTACTGTATATACATGAGTAGATAATTATTTTGCAGAGTTATGTAGCTTTTAAAATATGTGTGTGTGTGTGTGTGTGTGTGTGTGTGTGTGTGTGTGCGACCTCCTGGTTCATTGAGCCACACCAGCTAGGCCAAGTTATATAGCTTTTATTCTGTTGCCTACAACTGATAACATGGATACTTTTTAATGATAGTTGTCTATAGTTTTAAAGTTTAATCTTTCTTCTTGGCCATTAGAAACACAATTTAGTGGTGTTCAATGCACTATGTATTATGAACTGAATATCTGTGCACCACCACCCCCCATAAATATATATGTTGCAGCCTGACTGCCAATATAATGGTACCAGAAGATGAAGCATTTGAGAAGTGATTAGGTCATGAGGTAGAGTCTTCAGGAATGGGACTAGTGCTCATATAAAAGAATCCCTAGAGTATTATCGCACTGTCTCCATGTGAGGTTATAGCAAAAGGAATACTGTCTAAGAACCAGAAAGGGGGCCTTCACCAGACAGCAAATCTGCTTGTACCTTAATCTTGGACTTCCCAGTCTCCAGAAATGTGAGAAATAAATGTTGTGGTTTCTAAGCCATCCAGACCATGGCCTGTTGTTATAGCAACCTGAACGAAGACACTCAGTTCATCTTTAAAGAAAATCTTTTTTAAAATAATGAATTACTCAGCCATTTCTTACTCCATCAGGATTCTTCTGACTTTGGTCTTCAAAACCTGACTTTGCCTTTGGAACATGAGATTAAGATGGTCATAAACATCTAAAACATGTTCAGGAATAAGGTTGGTCTCTTTGTTATCTTCAATTTTAGACTATCCTTACAGGATATATTTTGTAAAAATATTCCTCACCCATGAAGTACGGCTGAAAGACTTTGCTTTGCATAATTCATCTTTAACTGGAAGTGAAGGTACAAATTTCCTTGTCAGCACTTAACCATGGTTGGTGAAGGCTGAACAACAGGTAATTGGCACAGCAAATCCCTATGGTAATAATTAAAATAAAGTCACCTATAGACCTTGTGGATTTAACTGCAATGCTGGCTTTTTATCTTGATACTACAATAAAATAGTCCAAAATTTCTATACAATGTGTGTATAGTTCACAATGAGCTCAGCATGCTGGGACTTGTTGGGGGGAAAAGTTATGAACATATATAGCACACATATAGGACATATTTGTTGTGAATTTGGTGGTAAGAGTTATATTACACAGAACACATCTAGGATAATATGCCTGATTCCACACTCGATAGTTTACAAGAAATGTTACATTATAGAAAGTCTTTCACCTCATTCTGAAATGTAAACAGAATGAGCAGGATCTAGAAATCATGCCAGGAAAGACAAGGGACATGAGTAAGAAGAGCTTCAGGAAAGCCATGATAAGCTCATAAGATACTAACAGAACAATTAGAACCAATAAGTGAATGTTTTACAAATGCAGATTTCAAGTTAGTGGGGAAAAGAACTGTTAAAGCAAATATTAGAATAAATTTTATATAAAGAAATTCCTATCATTGGATGTGTTTAAAAGGAAGCTGAAATGACTTATCAAGCTCTCAGGAATGTAGCATGAACAATTCCTAAAGCAAACAGAGAGTCTACCTATATGGCCCCCTAATTATTTAGTAAATCTAAGCATGTTATTTAATAAGGAACGAGCACTTCAGTTTTCAAAAGCATAATAAAAGAGTCAACTTTCAGGAAAGTGTCAAATTATGAAGAAGGACTATTGAAACTGGAATATATATATATATATTCCAATATATATTGATTTCAAAGAGGAGAGAGAGAGAGAGAGAGAAACATCAATGATGAGAGAAAGTCATTGATCGGCTGTCTCCTGCACTCCCTACATCAGGGATCAAACCATGACTTCTTGGTTCATAGGTCGATGTTGGCTGGGCTGAAATTTTTATCTTTTAACTGCAAATATGTTCCACTTACCTAGGATTTTTAACTGAACCAAATAGTCATATGTAAAATAGTTATTAGAAATATAATACTAAAATATTTAACATCATGGTCAAGGGAATACAGAAAATTACTAATATGCGACATGTAAGTTTCACAAGAGCAGGCATTTTTCTTTATTTCCTGATCTCAAGGGCTTAGAACACAGCCTACCACATAGGAAGTGCTCAATAAATATTTATTGAGTGAATGAACGGATGGAGGTTGAGGTAAAATTAAAGCAGTATTTTTTCATTGTCTTCTGGATTCTTCAAGAGAAGGGGAGAATGGCCTTGACTTCTGGAGATAAGCAGCAGCTCTTGCGGAAGGAACAGAAAAGGTCAGGAGAATGAACTAGATAAAGGGATGGCAGCTGCTGAAGAAAAGAAGACAAGAGAGGACAAGATCTAATTCAAACCTCCCACAGTTCTTTGAATAAGTCTAGAGCTAATATGGTAACTTTTAAAAAATATATTTTTATTGATTTCAGAGAGGAAGGGAGAGGGAGAGAGAAACATCAATGATGAGAGAAAATTATTGATTGGCTGCCTCCTGCACACCCCACACTGGGGATCAAGCCCACAACCCAGGCATGTGCCCTGACCGGGTATTAAACTGTGACCTCCTGGGTCATAGGTCAATGTTCAACCACTGAGCCATGAGGGCCAGGCTACAATGGTATTTTAAAATAATAATTATAAAGGCCAATGAGTTTCAAAACTGTCTGGCAATAAGTGTAAAATTAAAAATATGTATTAGCACACTTCAGAGAAGAAATTGTCTGCCCCAAAGGAGTTTCTTGGATTTTTTTTCTTTCTAAAAAGAAAAATGGGATGGTTAGTCAGCAGAGCTATGGCATTTATAACAATGTCCTTTCTCTAACCATTGATTTGTTTTCATTAAGTAAGTAGTTAGTTTTCTAAAGCTTTTGTTTATTTGCTCTTGGCCTTAACAAAATTGGTGGTTCAGGCACTGTCATTAATTCCATAGTTGCAAAATTCCCTGAGAGAAACATAATAACTTCAGTTTATTGAAAATACTAAGAAAAGGAAAGTTTATTAGGTATTCAGATGACTGAGTGTTAGAAAACGTATTATTTATCCTTTAAAATATCTTGGGCGCAAGGGCACTGTTAAGTGTAAGCATATAAAATATGGAACATGTAGATTAAAACAGAAATGGCAATGTGATATGATAACTCAATTATGACAAATAAATGTATATTTGGAGACACATGGTTGACTTTTTCACATTTTTTTCCAACATGTTTACAGACCTACATAAAGAGCCTACATGGTCCCATCCAATCCCAGAAGCTTAATATTTTCTCTCCCATCTTAAGTACTGGTAATAATTGGGGACAACTGGGACAACTGTATTAAATTCAAACACAAACACAAACATATCTAAACTGCCAAATCCTAAATCACAGCTCAGCCACATTGAAGGCCAAAGAAGATCAGACAATACCTATGCAATTTATCATAAATATCCCCTAAAATGCCAAATCCAAGTATTAAATTTGTCTAGAAATTTAGAGCTGGCAGGGATTTTGGAGATTATCTCATCTGACCCAACAATTTTGCGGAAGTTAAAATCAAAATGATAATAGTAACATGCATTCCTTGTTCTCAGAAAGCTATCAGTTTCATGATAATAATCCCTAAACAGGAAATTATAATAC
Source organism: Lasiurus cinereus (assembly GCA_011751065.1). NCBI lineage: Eukaryota > Metazoa > Chordata > Mammalia > Chiroptera > Vespertilionidae > Lasiurus > Lasiurus cinereus. Next base: position 1,880,894 of record JAAGEH010000029.1, on the reverse strand, counting down.
AGTGTAATGGATAGCAAATAAATAGGTATAAGCACATAATATTATACAGTTACATAGAAATGGCATTATCTTTTGCTGTTGTGAACCTGGGGCTCAAAAATAACTTCCCTAAAGAGATGACTCAGAAGCTAAATCAATACAGTAAGAGTTGGGCAGGTCAGATGGAGCAAGGGGTTTCAGAAGTAGGGTTAGCTATCTCTTGAAAAAAAAGAAAACCTGTGGTAGGTTGAGGAAGCTGCAAGCAGTCTGCTTGGGTTGGTTGGCGCACAGCAGTGACAGTAAGAATGGAATATTCTGGGTGTCAGAATAAGAAATAAATTGTATATCAGAGTCGGTGTGCATATATGTGTGTATGTATGCATATTTGTATGTATGCGCCTATGAATAGATGTATGAATCAAGTGTCATCTATACTAATAAAAGGGTAATATGCTAATTAAACCGCATTGACCTGACATCTTCCGGACATCCGACTTCCTTCTGGACAAAGCCACAGTGGCAGGGGCAGAGGCAGAGGCAGTTAGGGGCAATCAAGCTGGCAGGGCAGCAAGCAGTTAGTGGGCAATCAGGCCAGCAGGGGAGGGCAGTTGGGGGCAATCAGACCACCAGTGGAGGGCAGTTGAGGGTGATCAGGCCAGCAGGAGAGTGGTTAGGGGGCAATCAGGATGGCAGGCAGAGGTGCTTAGGGGCGATCAGGCAGGCAGGCAGAAGCAGTTAAAAGCCAGCAGTCCTGGATTGTGAAAGGGATGTCTCAGATTGGAGAAGGTGCAGGCTGGGCTAAGGGATCACCCCCCCATGACCATATTTTGTGCACCTGGCCTCTAGTTATATAATACTTAGCCACACTACAAGCAATGCCTCTATTTTCATTTAAAAAAACATTTATTATCTCCAAAATTTACAGAGAACTCACACAACTTAACAAAAGGAAGATTAACAATCCAACCAAAAAATGGATAAAGGACCTAAATCGATACTTTTTGAAAAAAGACATACAGAAGGCCAAGAGACATATGAAAACATGCTCAAAGTCATTAATCATCCAAGAGATACAAATCAAAACAACAATGAGGTACCATCTCACACCTGTCAGAGTGGCTATCATCAACAAATGAACAAATAACAAATGTTAGCAAGGATGTGGAGAAAAAGAAACTGTGCACTGCTGATGGGAATGCAAACTGGAACAGCCACTGTGGAGAACAGTATGGATATTCCTCAAAAAGTTAAAAATGGAACTCCCATTTGACCCAGCAATCCCCCTTTTAGAACTCTATCCCCTATGTTCATAGCAGCACAATTTACAATAGCTAAGATTTGGAAACAACCTAAGTGTCCATCAGCAGATGAATAGATTAGAAAACTGTGGTACATCTACACAATGGAATACTACGCCACTATAAAAAAGAAAGAACTTATACCATTTTCAACAGCATGGATGGAACTGGAGAACATTATGCTAAGCGAAATAAGCCAGTCAGAGAAAGATAAATATCACATGATCTCATTCATATGTGGGATATAATGATCAACATAAACTGATGAACAAAAATAGATCCAGAGACAAATGGTGGGGGCAGGGGAATTAGAGATCAATCAAAGGACTTGTATGCATGCATATTAGCATAACTAATAAACATAGACACTGGTGTGGTGGGGGCTTGCCCTCAGGGGTGGAAGGAGACAGGGAGTCAATTGAGGGAAAGGGAGACATATGTAAAACTTTAGAAAATAAAAATAAAAGGAACATATTTATGGCCCTAGCTGGTTTGGCTCAGTGGATAGAGCATCAGCCTGCAGACTGAAGGGTCCTGGGTTTGATCCCCAGTCATGGGTTCATGCCCAGGTTTGTAGGTTCAATCCCCTCTAGAGGTGTGCAGGAAGCAGCCAATCAATAATTCTCTCTCATCATTGATGCTTCTATCTCACTCTTCCTCTCCCTTCCTCTCTGAAATCAATATATATAAAGTATATGGAACATACATTTTAAAATAAAAATTAAAACACATTTATGGACAAAATCAAGTTATAATAATCCTATACAATAATAAAGGAATATGTCAATTGTCCATTGCTCCATAGCATCAGGATCCATCGCAGGAGGTTGCCTGTGCATATGTGGCAGGGCATTGCTCTGGAGATGGGGTGGAAATGGGAGACACCAGAAGAGGTGGGACCACCCCATGGAGGGAGGGCGGGGTGAGAACTGTAGCACCCTCTTCATCAGTCCTTCTCCACCCACCGCTCACACTCAGAGCGCCCTGCTGCCCACCTGCAGGGGAAGGAGCACAGCACAGCAGGTGGGAGGCTTCCATGCTCTCCTCCAGAGCCATGATGGGGTGGAGTTGCCATGTTGCTCCAGAGATGGGGTGGAAGCGGGGAGGCACCCGGAGAAGATGGGACCAGCCGGAGGCGACCAGAGGGACTGAGGGCAGGGTTTGAAGCAGCCAGAGAAGACCAGGGGGACAGGGGTGGGTCAGGAGCACTGGAGCTCTGCATGGAGAGGTTAGGGTGTCAAGGCAGGGTAGAGCTGCGCAATTTCATGCGCTGGGCTCCTAGTATAATATAATAATAATATAATAACATTTTCTGATCCTTAAAAATGCATGCATAACACACTATTATTATGCATGTGGTATGTTATTATCATTTCCTACATGTACATCAGGAATCTGAGACAGAGAGTTTAAATGATTTGCAAAGTTGACATAGTATTGCCAGAATTCAAGACTCAACCCCAGATTTTTATACTGTATCTTTCATTTTTTCCAGCCTACCAGGATGCTCCTCTCCGTTATGCCATTTGCTTTGCTTGAGGTCATTAGGCTAAATAAATCTCTCCTTGTCTAAATAACACCTAGATCCTCTGAAAATATAAGTCACTAATTATTAGGTTGTTTGATTCCTTTAGCTTTTTGCATACGGGGATTTGAATTCATCATACTCCATAATTCATGGAACATTTTCATCTTTCCCCACAGGAAGGCAAATCTCTTGGTCTATATATTCATGATTCTCTTTTATCTGGTTCACTATTTCTATCCTCTGTCTAACAAATTTTCTAATATTCTAGATATATACTTTTATGTGTATTATATTGTATGCATGCATGTTAATTTTTCTTTTTGTTTTTATGAGTTGTCTATAATTACATATCCAGATCTAGTTTTTCTAACTGATTCATATACCATTCCATAGCATGCATCAATCACATTGTACTCATTTCTAAGGTCTTTATCTACTTCTCTCTAACTTCTTGTTTTTCTTCAGATTCATTGAAATAAAACTGACATATAACATTGTGTAAGTTAAAAGAGTCCAAGATGATAATCTAATATACATATATATCACAAAATAACTACCACAATAAGTAGTTGTCTACAACATCTTATTATCAAAAACAACCCAGTGACAAATTTCCACTGAAATATTTTCTTTAGGAACCTGTGTGAGAATTCTCTGGGCTACATAACCTGGAGAGAGATGCAAGGACAAGGACATGGAGTATGTAAACACCTAATTTCACTAAAATCCATGAGATTTTTTTTTCAGAATGGCTGTTCCAGTGTGCTCTCTAAAGCATATAAACTTTAGGAATTTTATTTAAGAACTAGAGGCCTGGTGCATGGATTCATGCACCATGGGGTCCCTCAGCCTGGCCTGCATGTATCAGGCCCAAACTGGCTCTCTAACATTCCCCAAGGGGTCCTAGATTGTGAGATGGTGCAGGCCGGGCTAAAGATCCCCATCTAGTTCACCATTAAGACTTGGGAGGGACAGTGAAAGGGCTCCAGGGCATTTCTGGCCCATCTCACCTAGTCCTGATAGGCCAGACACCAGCAGCAAACTAACCTACCAGTAAGAGTATCTGGCCCCTGTTGGTCAGTGCACGTCATAGTGACTGGTTGAACGGTTGAACGAATGGTCAGACAATTAGCATATTAGGTATTATTATATAGGATTTCTTGCTCTAGCCAGCTTTGCTCAGTGGATAGAGCATCAGCCTGAAGACTGAAGGGTCCAGGGTTCGATTCCAATCAATGACACATGCCCAGGTTGCAGGCTCACTCTCATTATTGATGTTTCTCTCTCTCCCTCTCCATTTCTCTCTGAAATTAATAAAAGTATATTTTTTAAAAAGAATTTCTTCCCACCATTATGTCTTCCAAATACTAACTTTTCTTCTATTAATTTTATAGTTTTACCACTCATTTTTTTCTGTTAACATATTTTATTAACATTGGTTAATAAAACCATACAAGTTTCAGATGTACAATTCAACAAAACATCATCTGCACCCTGCATCATGTATCCACTACTCAAAGTAAAGTCTCTTTCCATCCCCACTTATTCCCTGTCATCCCTCTTCTCTTCCCCCCACCTCTCTTTCCCTCTGGCTTTCACCATACTGTTGTCTATGTCTATATGGGAAAAAAAGCATGGATTTTCCTAAACAATAAAATAAAATAAAATAAAATAAAATAAAATAAAATAAAAATAGAACTGCCTTTTCACCCATCAATTCTACTTCTGGGAATATATCCGAAGAAACCCAAAACGCTAAGTGTAAAGAATATATGCTCCCCTATGTTCATTGCAGCATTATTTATAATAGTTAAGATTTAGAAGCAGTTCAAGTGCCCATCAGTAAATAAGTGGATAAAAAAGCTGTGGTACCATTATACAAAGGAATACTACTCAGCCATAAGAAAGAAGGAAACCTTACCTTTTGCAATATCATGGAGGGACCTGGAGAGTACAGTAGGTTATATCAGAGATCCGTTCGTATAGCATGATGTAACTCAATTTTAGCCATAAGTCAGAACCCACCTACATAAGCACCTATGTCACTCACATGGAGCACATACAAAGCAGTAAAGATGTGAAACAGGAAAAGGAATTAAAGGAAAGATAAAAATTCCTGACCTTTACTTATGGTAAATAAATAAAGAAAACATAAAGCACATATGTGCATATGTCGAAATGACAGAAATTTTTCTTTTTTAAAAATAAATGGAAGATGGCGATATAACCACGAAATGATACACATCAAGGCTGACATAACCCAAGGATTGCCTGTATTATGCTAAGTGAAATGAGCAAGTCAGAGAAAGACAAGTATCATATGATCTTACTTATGTGTAGAATCTAATAAACAAAATAATTTAACAAAAAAATAGAAACAGATTTATAGATACGTAGAAGAGACTGACAGCTGTCAGCGGTGAAGTGAGTTGGGGAGAGGAGTGGAAAAAAGTGAAAAGATTAAGCAAAAATTCACTCATATTTAGATATCAATCCATCTTGATTATGTATATATGTGTTTTATATAAAGCTAGAGACCCAGTGCATGAAATTTGTGCATGGGGAAGGGGGGTGTCCTTCAGCCCAGCCTGCTCCCTCTCCAATCTGGGACCACTTGAGGGATGTCCGACTGCCTGTTTAGGCCCGATCCTACCTGGAATTAATAAAAGTATTTTTTAAAAAAAGGTAGGATCAGACCTAAACAAGCAGTCAGACATCCCTCTCACAATACAGGACTGCTGGCTCCCAACTGCTCACCTGTCGAACCACTCTGCCTGCCAGCCTGATCACCCCCTAACCACTCCCCTGCCAGCCTGATTTATGCCTAACTGCTCCCTTCTCAGCCTGTTTGCCCCTAACTGCCCTACCCTGTGGGCCTAATCATCCCCAACTGCCCATTCCTGCAGGCCCAGTCACCCCTAACTTTCTTCCTCTGCTGGCCTGGTCACCCCTAACTGCCCCCCCCTTGCTGGTCATCTTGTAGCCATCTTGTGTTCACGTGGGGGCAGGATCTTTTGACCACAAGGGGGCAGTCATCTTGTGTGTTGGAGTGATGGTCAATCTGCATATTACCCTTTTATTAGATAGGATAGAGGCCTGCTGCACGAGTGTGGGGCAACTGGTTTGCCCTGAAGGTTGTCCCAGATCAGAGTGGGGGTTCCCTTGGGGTGTGGGGTGGCCTGGGCGAGGGGTCTGTAGTGGTTTGCAGGCTGGCCACTTCCCCCCGCAACCCAAGCAGAGGCCCTGGTATCTGGGATTTATTTATCTTCTACAATTAAAACTTTGTAGCCTGGAGCAGAGCCAAGCCTTCTGCTTGCTCTGTGGCGGAAGCCATTGAAACATTGTGGCTTTAATCAGAGGGCTAGGCTGGCCAGGGTGTGTGGAAAGCTTAGCTACCTCCATCGTCGGGGGCAACCCAAACCTCCCTCCTGCTCTCTCTGTGGCTGTAGCCATCTTGGTTGGGTTAATTTGCATACTCACTCCTGATTGGCTGGTGGGCATCACTTGTGGGTATAGCAGAGGTATGGCCAATTTGCATATTATACTTTTATTAGATAGGATAAGTTCCATAAAATAAACTAGTTTTATTTACACAATCTACTACTTAATCTATCATCAATCCATATTTTCTCCATGGATTTTCAGTGGCATTGTTATCATATATTAACTTCTGATATCAACACACTCTATCTTTTCTGAATCCTGACTCAAAGCCTTAGAAAGCACCATCTAATACATTTATTATTTAGTTCAATCACTTTATCTCAAATTTTATAATTTCACATTTTCCTTCTTAAGACACATCTATGGAAATGGTGGAATGCTAGATTTTAAATAATACTAAATGATTCAACACAGCGGTGTCACAGTCATTACACCTTTGAATTTGTCAAAGACCTCTGAAATTCAAAGATACAACAGACTTCTAAGAAGCAGAACTGGAAAGGAATATGAGAGCTGACACAGAGCTCTAGGCTAAATAACCCCAATTGTTCTGTTGATTTAAGAGGTGATATTCAGGTAATGACTTTCTTCCTTGATAAAGTTAATACTATTACTGCCCTTTACATAGCTCACATAAAGTTTCAGATACACTGACTGATACTTATACCCTGTTTCCCAGAAAGTAAGACATCCCCCGAGAATAAGACCTACTTCCAGTTTTGCCTCTCGCTGTAATATAAGGCATCCCCCCGAAAACAAGACCTCCCCGATAATAAGGCCTCTCCTGAACATAAGGCCTCCCGGGAATATAAGGCCCCCGAAGCTACCGTAAGGTGTCTGACTCCTGATTTAAAGAGACCTCACACTTCCTGAACAGCTCTCGCTGCGCTGTGGCTAATCAGTGAGCTGATTTGTGATGACAACTATAACCGTACTGTAAACAGGTAATAAATTTCTTTTTTGTTGTTGTTGTTGTTCAACAATAAATGTGTACTGTATTCTTCTTCATGGAAAAATAAGGCATCCTCTGAAAATAAGACCTAGCGCATCATTGAGAGCAAAAATTAATATAGACACTATCTTATTTTCAGGGAAACAGAGTAGTACAGTAGCATGAGGCACTCACTGGTATAAAATCTCATTATTTCCAATCTATAGATTTCGACATTCTGAACAATTACTAACTATGTATTATGACTCTTCCTTTCTCCTAAAACAAATCCCAGCAAACATAACTTTTATACATTCTGTTATTCAATGTTTTCTTTATTATAAAAGTCTCTACATCTCTCAAAAACTTATAACATTTTTAGTTAACTAACAAGATATCCCTGAGCTACAGATAAACTCTAAAAACAGAGTTTTAAATATTATGGTAACACATCTGTTGTCCTAAAACTGTTCTGGACAAACAGAAAGCACTGAGCCTTCTTTTTCTCTTCCTCTCACCACTGGCAGCCCTAGCAGTTGCTATTTCTCTTTAGCATCTCTTGGGAAGCACTAGTATAAAGGCTGAAAATCCAAATATTTGTAGAAGTCTATGCAAATATATTCCAGATGGGGGCGGCCAATAGCTACTTCTAATGCTTCTGTTCTCTGTTATCATGCTGCCCACCTCCGCTCTAAGTAACAATTTGAACTTTACATTTGCCAAATCATGCTAGAAAAATCTGTTGCCTGATTTTCCCCAAAATAGCTCTGGGTGTCCAACCTTAGTCACCCCTATTCCAAAAGGTCAGACCATTTCAGCTTCCACTAATTGCCATGTTATCTTTCCCTGTAAGCATTTTTTCAAGACAAATTATCCCTTCCTCTGCTCTCTTTACCATAATCCTTTAAGTAATCCTCATCCAATTTTTGAATCTTTTAAAGTGATAGGTAGTATGCATTTGAAAAGTAATCTCTTAGATATTTCTTAATACCTCAGTTTCAGAAAACCAAATGTGAAAGTGGACTCAAGCTGATTAAATGTCCCACTTCTATCACCTCTTTACAAATATGTGTGCATTATTTTTCTTAAAGAAATCCTATCACATGATAATTAATCCAAAGCCATTCTCATTTTCTGTTTTACATTCTTAGAAGCAATCTTGAATTAATATTTCCAACCACACTTCAAATCTATCAAAATATTTATAAGTTATTATTAATGTAGTAGGAGTTACATCTTCCTCTGAATGATTTTTTTCTCTTATCATCATTCCTTTGGAAGCATTATTTTCAAAGTTTTCATTTCCATCCTTTTCACGGTGCATATGTTTTAGTTTCTTAAACACAGTTATGTCTGAAAGCCACAGCACTTTAAAATGCTGAAACAGAGTGAGCCAAAAAAACAGCAGAGGAAAGGCAAAAAAAAAAAAAGTTCTGCTTTTCAGCATTGTGAACAATTCGCTGATCTTCACAAGGCATGGTTTTGAGCAGATAAGGATTAAAGGTTTTTGGTTGCATTTGTTATAAGTAAGGCAAGGCACTGACTACTGTAATTAATGGCATCATCCAAAAGAAAGAAAAGCAAGTTATTTGAGAGATTGATTCAGCTGTTGTCTCCCACAATTTTAGTTGTTGTCTCCAATAAGAATAAAAAAATAATCAACTAACAATTTAACTCTTGGGGAAAAGGAACAAATGACCCAGATGATTATAAAGGGACTATTTAGGATGGAGTGTCATGAGCCCTCTGAAGAAAAAAAGTTAGAAGAAAGAAGAGATGGTGAAAGATAGGAGAAAATGGAGAAGGCAGAGTGTAACTGAGGTAGAGAAGAGGAGAATAAACAGGAGGAAGAAAGATAAGTGGAAAGGGAAACAATAATGCAGGGTTTAAATGAGTATTTATTCTTGGAGTTATTGTGCAAATTACACAGTTCTTCTGGTCAGAGAAATTTCCTGCAAAGGTCCTTTGAGAACAATCTTAAATAAATTGCTTCCATCACATTTTGAACATAAATCATTGACTGTGTCATTCAGCATGAGTGTGTGTGTGTGTGCGTGTGCGTGCGTGCGTGCGTGTGTGTGTGTGTGTGTGTGAGTGTGTGTGAATGTTTAAGGGATTTATTTTATGAAACTAATGTGTAGTTGCCCTGACTGGGTGGCTCAGTTGGTTAGAGCATCATCCCATACACTAAAAGGTTATGGGTTCAATTCCCAATTAGGGCACATACCTAGGTTGCAGGTTTGATCTCCAGTCAGTGTGCATGTGGGAGGCAACCAATTGATGCATCTCTCTCTCTCTCTCTCTTTCTCTCTCTCCCTCTCTCCCTCTCTCTCTCTCTCTCTCTCTCTCTCTCTCTCTCTCTCTCTCTCTCTCAAAACAATAAAAGCATACCCTCAGATGAAGATTTTTAATTTTTTTCTAATAAAATAATTACCAGCACTATGACCTTGAGTAAGGTGACTTAACTCTTTTGAGTTTCAATGTCCTCACTTCTAAAATGGGGGATTATAATGTATTTACCTTGGAGTTTTTGTTACACTAGCTAACATATGTAAGTAAATTAGAACAGGACCTAACACATACTGAGTACTTTATAAATGTTAGCTAGGATGAATAGTATTAGTAACAGTAGCACTGAAGAAGCTATGGATGAAATGGGGCTGAGAACTAATTAATAATCTTCCCAGAGAATGAAGAGTGATGTGTACAGGAAGGAATCCAAGACTGGGAGTCGGGATAAGGGTTTGAGTTTGAATTTTGCAGTATATGGGTGTGTGACCTTTTCTTTTAACTTCCCTGAGCCTGGCTTTCCTCATTTCTAATAAGAATGCACTGAACTGATTTATACATAAAATAGTTATATAATAGTAATCTTCAGTGGTAGCTTTTGTCAGTGATTTAAGTTGTCTTTGGCCACAATGTGTACAAGATCTGTCACTAAAGAGAGTGCTGGATGCTAAACACAACCCTTGTCCCTGTGGGTTCACAGGATCTAATGGCTCTCATCTAGACAACAGGATAAGCCACTTAAATAAATTCGTCTTGTGATCACTCCTTAATACTTTACCATGAAGTCTTTTGATGAGAGCCATGTCTGAACATATAAAGAGAACCGGGATATCCCCATCCAAAGAATGGCCAAAGTCCTACTAGGAACTGCTGCCTTATGCTCCTCATCCCACTGTCTTTGCCTTTGTCCATTATAAGAGTGAATAAATTTTTAGAAGAGCTAACAATTGAATATTTTTTCTAAGAGTCTTAGATGATTTAGACCTGATTTAAAACTCATTTACTTAGGCGTTTGGGGGACTCTCTGTCTTAAGTCATGTGGTTGCATGTGCCAGCTCCTTTTATCTATATACATCACTCTCTCTATGAAATACGTCCCATATCTTAGGAGTTTCCATTGCAGTGTTAGAAATTACTTTTGAAGGAGATAAACCTAAATGAATCCTATATCTATCCCTCTGTATTAGCTTTGGATGGATAGCTTTGGGTGGATAGGTGAGATTAAAAAGCCCATTTGTAAGGTAAAAATAGGAAATGACTAGATTTAAAATTATACCATTGTTGCAAAAAGGTAAAAAGTTAGAACATTATGTTGATGAAATTCAGCAGTGCCAAGCCCTTGGAGAGAAAATTTAAGTGATACTTTGAAAAAAATAGAACAAACTATAATACCAGAGTAGAGCTAGGTATGACTACTATGATCTTATACTCCATCTAAGACCTACTTATATAAAATTCCCATACTTAATTTTAAAGCTTTTATTTGACATATACATCTGAGATATAAATATAAATATATACATATATTCTGATATAGATATATAGAGAGATACATATTTATGTTTTAAATAGGCTTTGCAATATATACTTCCTATTGGACTTGAGTTGAGAAATAAACATTGTAATAAAAATATATAGAGCTATAAATAGAAATGCATTTCTACTCTCATTTCCATTAGTTGTTCACAAATGAACAGTAACACTAAATTTTATTAACTTATGAAACTGTTTATATCACAACCCTAAATTATATTCCCATAACTTCACAAATACATTTTATTTGTTTTCTTGATATTGTACACTGAAATTCAGTATGAATTATCACTTATTTTTTATTTTGCATTTGTTCATTCTTTTATTCTTTTCCTTAAGCAGTACTTCAAAATATGAAGATTCATTCTTTTCTTTCAATAGCTTATATTGATTCCTCTATAGTTAAGTAAGTTTCTGGGAATCTTTATACATCAGACATTTTAACACTTTCTTTGATCTCTGCTTGACAAAGTCTGAAATTTGCTTCATTTCTTGAACTTCTAGAACTTAATAAAGTAGAAAAGCATTTTATGAACTCACTGTATCCCTTCAGGATAATCGATATTAGAAATGTATTCAACCGCCAGTAAATAACTTTTCAGACAGTAATTATAGCTCAACGGCAGCTTCTCATTCATCAATGTAAAAAAATATCTAGAGGAGGAAAGAAAGAATCTCTAAAGCACCTGAGTTTTCTGCTCCTGAAACAGAATATTTTTGCAGTACATACCCATTAGCTGGGCTTAGTTGTGGAGAGTTTGCTTGTTTGATAACAAACTTTGATGTACTCATAAGAAAGTGGTTCATTCTGTCAGCTATTTCCCAGCATAATTGTTTCACAGGTGACAAAGGATTGCTTAGACTATCAATCCCATAGTTTATTATCCTCGTTTGATGGGGAAGCTTCTGTCACATTAAAAGAGTAATAATAGTCCTAGCCAGTTTTGCTCTGTGAATAGAGCATCGGCCTGTGGACCAAAGGGTCCCAGGTTTGAGTCTGGTCAAGGACAGTCAAGGGTATGTATCTTGGTTGCAGGCTCCTCCCTGGCCCTGGCCCTGGTTGGGGATCTTGCAGGAGGTAACCAATAGATATGTTTCTCTCACATCAATGTTTCTCTCTGTCTTCCCTTCTCTGTTTCACTCTCCCTAAAAGTCAATGGAAAAATATCCTCAAGTGAGGATTAAAATATAAAAATAAAAATATACCAAAGAATAATAAAAAAAAGCTATTTTTCCCCAAAGAGTAGTATCAGAGTTTGGGGAAAATATTTATTTGACATGCCTTTATTGGCAGCTATTTATGTGTCAAATACAGCTCAAAAAGATAAACCAAAATGCTGTAAGTAACAAAGGGAATGAATGAGAAAACTATGTCAGGTCACAAGGAGAGCTGAAAAAAATTCACATGACTAGTTCCAAGCAACTCTAAGTGCATGCATCATTGATTATAGCCTAGCAACATCACTTTTGGTCTTAAGGATCACAACTTTCCATATATAGATTTTAACAGCAAGGATATTAGCTCTCTTCTCTTTCTAATGCAGTGGTTCTCAACCTTTCTAATGCCGTGACCCTTTAATACAGTTCCTCATGTTGTGGTGACCCCCAACCATAAAATTATTTTCATTGCTACTTCATAACTGTAATGTTGCTACTGTTAATGAATACTAATGTAAATATCTGTGTTTTCCGATGGTCTTAAGCTCTACAGCAGCGGTGCTCAACCTGTGGGTCGTGGCCTACAGGTTGAGAACCGCTAGCAGGGTCGCAACAAATACTTTACATGTAAAACTACTAAACGAGCCGAAACCGATTTGGCTCAGTGGATAGAGCATTGGCCTGCAGACTGAAAGGTCCCAGGTTTGATTCCGGTCAAGGGCATGTATCTTGGTTGTAGGCACATCCCCAGTGGGGGACATGCAGGAGGCAGCTGATTGATGTCTCTCTCTCATTGATGTTTCTAGCTCTTTATCCCTCTCCCTTCCTTTCTGTAAAAAAATCAATTATATATATAAAACTACTAAATGTAACAGTGTCCCCATAAGACAGAAATGATCAATATTCCCAACTTATCAGTAAGGTAAGCATGGTTTTGGAAGTTAAGTAACTTTTCCAAAGAAAACAGTGTGTAGGAGACAATACTCATATTTAAATTCAAATTAAGGTGATTAGCAAGCCCTATATACACTGTCTCTTTTCAACCTCCTTAAATTTTGTTTTTATCTTTATTAGTTTCTTTCTACTTTTTGTGTACTTTTTATTCTTTTTGTCTCACCTTTTTAGTTGGATGATTAATTTATAATTAATTTTTTTTACTTCTATTAGTATCTTTATCAGTACATAAAGCTAAGAAATTTTCTGTGCACTAACCTCCCCCAAAATATATTTCTTCCAACTTTAATATACAGAGAACTTATTGGGGACATATATTCAAATGTCCTGTTTTCATATTTCATTTATTATTATAATGCACAGGTATATTTAAAGCCACCTTTTTAATAAAGTAACATTAATTAAGAAATACGGCATTTCTTTTTCTATGATCATATCTGAGGAAGCAATTTCTATCGCCACACTTTGATATGAGTGTCTTCCCTTCATTGGAGCCAGTGCCCAGGCAACTAACACAGCTTCCTTTGTTACTTTCAACCTCAATGATTTGAGCCACAGAACCTCTTCACATCTATAATGCTGTCACTGGTAATTGTATGCCAACCCACAAGCACCAATCCTCACAACTAAAGGACTGCAGTTTTCTTTGTATTCATCCTGCGAGTGAGTACTTGTTCACAGGTAGCAAAGAATTACTGATTTTTAGTGTTCCTTAAAAGGCTTATTTACAATTTCCAGCATTGCCAGTTGTAAGATTAGGAACCCAGGAAATTCAAAGGAAGGAGCTTAAAAAGGACGTGATGACAGAAGTGATATTCTTGGGATACGGTTAGCACACAGAAAACTTCATAGATTTATGTACTGATAAATATAGAAGTAAAAAAAAATATTACAAATTGTTCCTCCAACCAAAAAGGTGAGAAAAAAGTAAATAAAAAGAAAGAAGAAATAAAATAATAAATATAATAATTTAATAAGGTTGAAAAAAGCAAAACAGTGAAATAAGCTATTTTTAAATCTATAAAACAGATCAACCACTAGCTAACCCAATCAAGAAAAGAATGGACAAAATATACAAAATAAGAAATGATGTGAGTAAAATATCCATAAAAAACGGAAGTTTTATAATGGTGATGGATTTCTCCCATTTGCTTCTCCCTCTTTTCTTTTCCCAGCCCTGTGCTGAGGGAGGGTTGACTCATAGAAGTTGAAAGCTTCCTTGCTCTCTGTTTTACCTTTGGGTTTGGCCAAATTAAAAAAGCAAAGAATGCTAAGAAACTGACAGTGGCTATTTAATCCCCCCAAGAACCCTCCCTCTGGGTCAGTTTTCAGTGGCTGCTTTTCCTCTCTGAAAGCTAGTTTGTGTCAGATGGCCCTCATAAAAAAAAACACCCTCTTTCGGTTCATCTCTTTGCCCCTTCCCTGTGCAGGTAATAGATCCTTACTCTTACAACCCAAGAATTCTGTACTATTCCTCTTGGATTTTCTTTTTTGTTTTTAAATATGTTTTGATTTCAGAGAGGAAGGCATAGGGAGAGAGAGACAGAACATCAAGGATGAGAAAGAATCATTGATCGGCTGCCTCCTGCACACCCTACGCTGGGGATCGAGCCTGCAACCCAAGCATGTGCCCTGACCACAAATCTAACCATGACCTCCTGGTTCATAGGTCAACACTCAACCACTGAGCCATGCCAGCTGGGCCCTCTTTGATTTTCTTAAACTTTGCCCACATGTTTCTACATTGTCCTTTTATTTAATATCAATGGTCTAGTGCACGAAAGTTGTATACTTGGGGGGCGGTCCCCCAGCCTGGCCTGTGCCCTGTCAGAGTATGGGAGCCCCATGATTCATCACCCCAAAGAGTTAGGCCCTGCACATCCATCCAGGGCTCCCCGATGGATTGCCCCAAAGAGGTAGTCCAGAACCAGGGGAGGCCTGCAGACCCCTGGGCCAGGCCACTGCAGAGGTCTGCGGACACAAAGGCCCCTACCATGGCCTCGCCCCCAGGCTGGGCCGCAGCGGAAGCCTGCAGAACTCTGCATGCCTCAGGACCCCATTCCTGATGCTGTAAGTCCCTGCCCACCCATACCTGCTGGACACACAGCCTGCTGATCTGTTGTTACGTGATGACATCCTGACCAATTTGCATATTACTCTATTATTAGTATAGACTTGTGGCCCAGTGCATGAAATGCATGCATGAGTAGGGTCCCCTGTGGCTGCTGGCTGCTGGCTGGGGCCTTCCTTCCCCAGCTGCCAGCTGCCAGCCAGGGCCTTCCTTCATTCCATGCCACCTCTTGGTGGTCAGCACATGTCATGCGAGTGATAAAACTCCTGGTTGGTCAAACTCCCGGGGGACACTTTGCATAATCTATCTATCTATCTATCTATCTATCTATCTATCTATCTATCTATTCATTCCTCAAAATTCCCAGGTTAAATATGCTACCTTGTCAGAATTCTAAATGATAGAAAAATAATAAAATATTCATTTCAAATATATCTGAAAAACATGCAAAATTGATAATTTTGTAAGAAACAGGATTTACTTAAATTGATACAAATAGAAAGAAACACTCTAAATAGACCAATATTGGTAGAAGAAATAGAGAAAATTATCAAATAACTACTCCCACCATAAATGGAAAGTCCAAATACAAGGGAACACAGTGAACTCAGCAAAGGCCAAATAAACCCAATGTCACTTAATGGCTTCGGAGCATAAAAAAGAAGGGTTATTTATAAAGTACTTTTATGAAGGGAGTATAAGGTTGATATCAAAACTTGATAGAAACAGGACAATAAGGAAATCTATAGACTCGTTTTTGATTATCAAAGCAACAATTCTAAAATAAAATATAAGCAAGCAGAATTCAGTAATCTATTCATCAACAATTGAGGTTTTCTCAAAAATTGCATTAATGGTTCAATATTAAGCAACTTATTAAATTAGCTCACTGTATTAATAGGGCTCAGGAGAAAGATCATGGGATAAACTATAGAGATGCTAAAAAGGCACTCAGCAATACAGTCTTCAGCATCCATTTATGATTAAAGTAAGAATTTAATGATTGTTTTCATATATGATTAGACACATAGGCACAGAGGCCCTGAAGCCAGCATTTTACTTAACAACAACAACAAAAAATACCACAAGCATCAATACTATAAGGCATAAGACAAAGATGCCCACATTCCCTCCTACTATTTAACACTATTTGAGGTACTAAAGGCCCAATGCATGAAATTCATGCAAGGACCTTGGTCCCCACTATCACGAAGGCCACCTCTGCCTCTGCCCTCGTCCGCTGCGGCTTTGTTCAAAAGGAAGGATGTCCAGAAGGATGTCTGTTCTAATTAGGATATTATGCTTTTATTGTTATAGATGAGGTCTGCACAACAAAGGAAACAAACAACAGAGTGAAAAAACAACCCACAAAACGGGAGGAAATATTTGCAAACCATGCATCTGATAAGGTATTAATATCCAAAATATATAATGGCCGTAGCCAGTTTGGCTCAGTGGAGACAGTGTCAACCTGCACACGAAAGGGTCCTGGGATCAATTCTGGTCAAGGGAAAATGCCTGGGTTGCAGGCTCGATCCCTGATAGGAGGCAGCTGATCAATGATTCTCTCTCATCACTGATGTTTCAATCTCTCTTTCCCTCTCTCCCTCCCCCTTCCTCTCTGAAATCTGTAAAAATGTGTATATGTATGTGTGTGCGTGTGTGTATATACATACACACACACATACACACACACATACAGTGGTACCTCGAGATATGAGTTTAATTCCTTCCATAACCTTGAGGCGTGGGAAACTATGAGACGCTCGAGTCACGGTAAACTGGTGGGTCGTGTGCAGCCGGCCGATCCACACGATTACTCCTATCTCAAATGTTGCTCGTATTTCAAAGCAAAAATTGCTCGCTTGACGGCTCGTATCTCAAAAATCTTGTATGTTAGGGCACTCGTATCTCGTGCCCTAATATGCCTAATATGCCATGCCCAGTTGTCCATTCAACCAATCAAACCATAATATGCTAATTTTATGCTAAGGCTGCTCAACTGCTTGCTATGATGTGCACTGACCACCAGGGGGTAGATGCTCCAACCAGTAGGTTTGCTTGCTGCTGGGGTCCAGCCAATTAGGACTGAGCAAGATAGGCTGGGCATGCCTTGGAGCACTCCCACGGTCTCTCCCCAACTTACCAACTTCCTGCATCCCTCTCTGGCCCCAATCATGCACTAGTAGGGTCCCTTGGCCTGGCCTGCACCCTCTTGCAATCCAGGACCCCTTAGGGGATGTCAGCTCTCTGACAGCACAATGGCCTGATAGCACAATGACTGGTCACTATGACATGCACTGACCACCATGGGGCAGATGCTCAATGCAGGAGCTGCCCCCTGGTGGTCAGTGCACTCCCACAGTGGGAGCGCTGGTCAGCCAGAAGCTGGGCTCATGGCTGACAAGCACAGCGGTGGTAGCAGGAGCGCTAAGGATGTCTGACTGCCGGCTTAGGCCCGATCACCCCAGGTTGTGGGCCTTAGCCATCAGTCGGACATACCCTAAGGGCTCCTGGACTGCGAGAGGGTGCAGGCCGGGCTGAGAGATTCCTCCCCACCCGGTGCACTAGGCCTGTAATACATATATATATATATATGGAATGCATATAACTCAAAAGTAACTTAATTAAGAAATAGCAAAAGACCTGAACAGACATTTCTCAAATGACCAACAGGTACATGAAAAGATGCTCAACATCACCACTATCAGGGAAATGCAAATCAAAATCATAATGATCTATCACCACACATTTGTTAAGATAGTTATTATCAAAAGACAAACGTTAACAAGTAGAGTCCTAGCCAGTTTGGTTCAGTGGATAGAACATCGGCCCACAGAGTGAAGAGTACCAGATTCAATTATGGTCAAGGATATGTACCTCCATTGAAGGCTTGCACTGTGTGGGAGGCAACCAATCAATATGTCTCTCTCATATTGATGCTTCACTCTCTGTCTCTGCCCATCTCTTCCACTCTCTCTAAAAAATCAATGGAAAGGGATACTCGGGTGATGTTTAACAAAACAAACAAACAAACAAACAAACAAACAAACAAACAAACAAAAATATAACATGTAGAATGAGTAGCAAGAGAGTGGAGCAAAGAGAGCATTGTTGCTAGGAATGTAAATTGGTGTAGCCATTATGAAAAACAATATGAAGTTTTCCCAAAATATTAAAAACAGAACTATAATATGATCCAACAAAGCCACTTCTGGGTATATATCTGAAGAAAATAAAAAACGGGATCTTGAGTAACTTTTATGTTCTCTTCTCGGAGTGACAGCAAGTTTGTGCAGGGATCTCTGACGCCCTACTTGATTGCATTCACTTTCTACCCAGGCTCTTTCTGACTCCATCTTCTCATTTTCCTTTTCATTTCTCTGGCCCAGAGACATTGGCCTCCTTCCAGCTGTCTAAACACACATGAATTTGGAAGTGGATTTTTCACTAGAGTCTCCAAATAAGAGCTTAGCCTGGCAGACACCTAGATTCCAGTCTGTGATACCCAGAGCTGAGAGCCTGGCCATGCCAAGCTAGATCCATACAATTGTGAGGAAATAAATGAGTGCTGTTTTAAACCACAATTTGTTTATCACAATTCATCATTTAGCAATAGGAAATTAATAGAGAAGAACAGATATGCTTGCATTTGCTCTCCAAGGAATATAGTTCCTGTAACCATCCAACTTTTATATTTGCTGAAGTGGCTATATAATTTGCCCTTATCCTCTTACAATGTGTAGTTTCATAAATATTTTGGGACATATTAGAAGATTAATGCTTTGTCAAGTAGCAAATTCTGAGCTTTCTGAGTGGACCTATGTCATTAACTCTCACTCAGGTGCCTTCATGTCTGCCAAGAACCAGGAGTGAAAATCAAAACATTGAACAGCTGGTATTGCATGGGTACACACCAATCGTTCAGATGCCCAATTATTCAGAAAGGCTGCTAGTTGTTTACCATACTGGCACTGGCCAAATATCATCTCTGCCAAAAAGCTGTGTTATTGACAGAAAATAGGGAAGATCAAATATATGAAATCGGTATACCATCTTGGGAGACAGAAAATAAAACAGTGTGAAAAGCTTACTTGACCAGAGAGTTGTTCCTCCTTAGCTTCTTGAAGGTGTAGTTCTCACTCAGAATAGCTTCATCCTTAGAGTTGCCAGATTTAAGTGAACAAAATAACATGTCACTGAGTTGAATTGGAATTTCAGATTGTCAATGAATAATTATTTACTCTACATATGAGTCTAAAATATTGCATGGACCCCATGTAGGCCAGTTTGCCCCTAGCAAATCAGTAAATATTGCATGAGAAAAATATTACACAGAAAAAAATATTGTTGATCTAAAATTCATTTTTAACTGAACATTCTGTATTTTTCTGGTACCTCTGTTCATCTTTGTCTTCCTTCCTATGTAAGTTATTTTTTACTTAAATCTGTTTCAGGTCCTTCTCTCTATCAAGATAACTTATATAATAAAAGACTAATATGTAAATAGACCAAATGGCAAAACAACAAACAACTGGTCACTATGATGTGTGCTGACCACCAGGGAGCACGCGCAGAACATAGTGGGCATCAGCTGCAGCAGTGAGCAGGGAAGCCAGACCAAGGCATGGCACCTGTCACTGTCATGGGGCAAGCCTCTGGTGGTTACTGAACATTCTTTGCTCCCGCGACTTGCTGTCCAGCCTGACACTCACACCCACTGCCAGCGCCCGGCAGCAGTGCCAAATGTGAGTGGTGGCTATCAGCCCTGATGGTCCCTCAGGGCTTCTCCACCTCCCCTGCGGCTGAGGGGCAATCAGGGCTGGCAGCTGCGTCTCGCACCCGCTGCAGGTGATTTCCCTGCTCACACCCACTGCCACAGCCACCACTCGCACCCACTGCTGGCACCAGCCCCAATCACTCTGTGCTATCAGCAGGTGGGAGCAGGCTGGCGCCATCAGCACATGGGAGTGGCAGCAGCAGAAGCCAGACTGCCCACAGACAGGGGACTGGGGGCCACAGCAGGAGGGGCTGGGTGGGGGTGGGGAGGGTGGGCTGAGATTCGCTCCTGTGCCTACTGCAGCCTCAAGGCCCAGAGTTCCTTTCAAGGTGCACAGATTCGTGCACTGAACCCCTAGTATTACAATAATAACCTATATCTTTCCCATTCCTGTGCCTGTAACTTTAAGATCATCCTCATAGAGTATATTTCCCTACTTCTTGACTTTAATTGCAGCCATGTTAATTGCTTTGACCAATGGAACAAAGTAGACAGGACATGCCATTTCCAAGCTTGACCATTAAGAAACCTTGTGTGTGGCCCTAGTGAGTTTGGCTTAGTGGGTAGAGCATCAGCCTGTAGACTGAAGGGTCCCAGGTTTGTTTCCAGTCAAGGTTACATGCCTGGGTTGTGGGCTCAATCCCCAATAGGAGAGGTGCAGAAGGCAGCCAATCAATTATTCTCTCTCATTATTGATGTTTCTATCTCCCTCTCCCTTTTCCTTCCTCTCTGAAGACAATAAAAATATATTTTTTAAAAACAGAAACCTTGTATGTGTCTCTACTTCCTCACTTTTACCTCTACTTAACCATGAGTCTCAGGAGGAGGATGTAGCTACCCCAACTAACTCCAATGTAGACCAATTTTCTCACAGCCAATGACCAGAGTCATGAATGGAAATATAGAAATACCTCGGAGATGTTGCAAGTTTAGTTCCAGATAACTGCAATAAAGACAAGCCGTAATCATTTTGCTGATGGAGGGCTTTGCCTCATTTTATTGCGCTTCTCAAGTGTTGCATTTCTTACAAAGTAAAGGTAAGACCCTCCCTCAGCAAAATAACAGAGGAACTCATCCCTCCCTTCCCCCTTCATAATTAGCATATTAAAAGAGAAGTTCAGTAACTACAATACTGGCTAGTTTAAGAGGCCACAAAAGGAAGAAAAGAAAACCAGTCCCTATGGACCTAAAATAAATTATATTACCCCTTTGCCTTCCTCAGGTGCTTTGGAAGAATCCTGGTGAAAACACTAACGGGAGAAGAGAGACTGATTGAGCCTTACTCTAATGCTCCAAGAGTTATTGTCTTGTCATGTCCCTGTTTTAGTTAGAACTGGCATGCTGAGCTTTATTGAGAATTACAGTGTTGGTAGGGAGGATTTGATAAAGCTTGTGTAGCATTATTTTCCTGAAATTCTAGGCTTTCTTTTTCTTTCCATTTTACCTGGTGTCTATCTGAATCAAGCACTTTTGATTTTCTGGATTCACCCAAGGATTAGAGTTAAATAACTTTATTAAAGGCCAGTGAACTGTAGTTCAATTCTCCCACACTCAGATATATTTTCCTACATATGTGAAAGCTTATTAAAGGCCAGTGAACTGTAGTTCAATTCTCCCACACTCAGATATATTTTCCTACATATGTGAAAGCTTTAACATACACATACATCTCCATGGTTTGATTTCTTTTACAGTATACTTGCTAAGTGTAGGTGAGCATTTATTTTTAATATGATTGATACTAGAGTAGATCACCAGTAAATCTATATGCCACACAGCCTTTCAATTGCAGGGTGAAGTGATAACTTTTACTTGTTCATTTGACTTCTATGACACCAAATAGATAAACTAAATCTACCAATATGGTTTAAAGACTAATAATGGAATATTGGTCCATGTGTTTCTGGTGTGTCATCTCTCTGAGTTCATCTGGATGTCATCACAAAAAGTAACCTGAAAGCTGGTTTATGCAACATTCTATTAATTAGACAGCTCTAATTAATTAGACAGCTCTTCTTTTTGCCGGAATAATAATTGCAGCATACCTACAGACCCTAAAATGTCTCTTTGCTAGCCCTAGCTAGTTTGACTCACTGGATAGAGTGTTGGCCTACTGACAGAAGGGTCTCGGGTTCAATTCCCATCAAGGGTACATGCCCAGGTTGTGGGCTCGATCCCCAGTGGGGGCCTGTGCCGGATGCAGCCAGTCAATGATTCTCACCATTTATGTTTCTATCTCTCTCTCCCTCTCTCTCTCTGAAATCAAGAAAAATATTTTTTTAAAAAGAAGAAATGCAAGAGCTCAGGCCCATCTCAGACCTATTGAATCAAAATCTTTAGTTTAACAAGGTTCTCAGATGGTTCCCGTGAACATTCAAGTTCGAGAAGTACAGCTCAGTACATATTACCATTATGCCATCACTCCAAGAAGCAAGAGGCACTCTAGAATTTCAAGCCAGACACTTTAACATGCTACCCAACTCCTCTGAGGCTGGAATTTTCTTTCTACATGGGGTTTCCACAGCCCGTATCTCCAAGTTATGAATAGTAAATACGGTCATACATTTTAGAACCATAAAGGACCTGTAGAAATGTTAGCTCTTGCTACTTTTCAACGAAATGTGCCTTCAATTTTTCATTCCTGTTGGAGTGTTTAAAAAGAACCATATTGCTAGCTGTCATTTATAAAAAGCTATCAGTCCTGCATGGCTCAGTGGTTGAGCGGCAACCTATGAAACAGGAGATCACAGTTCGATTCCCAGTCAGGGCACATGCCCGGGTTGTGGGCTCGATCCCCAGTGTGGGGCATGAAGGAGGCAGCCAAGCAATAATTCTCTCTCATCACTGCTGTTTCTATTTCGCTATCCCTCTCTGTTCCTCTCAGAAATCAATAAAAATATTTTTTAATAAAATGCTGTCATATGCCAAGTGCTCTTCTACTATTTTACAAAAATCCCAAGATGTAGAGGAGAGAGGACTAAGGCATGGACTCAAAGCCAGGGAATCTTCTCCAGAACCAATATCTTTGGCCTACCTCAAATTGTTGCTCATTTTTATATTTAGGAAATATCTTATATGTATGTCCAAATGATGATTGGCCTGTCTCTATTTTCTCTTATGTGTCACCTCACAGACACACGGAAAATATAAATCTTCAGCCCCTACCTTGTAGATACTGGTATAATAGATATGGGGTCAAACCCAGGAATTATTTTTAAAAAAACAAGGGGATTTTTGGATCTCTTGGGTTCTCAAATACTGTTCCAAATTGGGGTCCCCTAGTCAAAACCAACTGTGGTTGTAAGCTGCTTACCTCGCACATTGGTAGTTGTATTAATGTCAATGCCAAAGCCACAGACACATTCAAAGAATAGGGCCCACAAAGGGTAGGTCACAGCTCTCATCTGCCTTGCTGAGAGCTTTTTAGCTCTCATGTTTTTCTTGGTGACACAGGCCAGGGTGAACCTAGCCTCGCCTGCCTTTTAAATAAACTGAAACCACTGAGACAGACCTAAAACATTTTTTTTATTTCCTCACACATGTTGAGAATGGATGTGCTCATCCTAAGACATGTTTTTCCCGTTTCTTTTGTCATTGCTTCTGTCCCTACCATGGAATAACATTTAAATCAGATTGCATGTTCAACTTTATTCCTGGCATGCCTTTGGTGCCCAGGTCGCCACACTATGTTTCTACCTGAGCACATAACAATCTCATTCCACAAACATAGCCCTTTCTATATGTGAGCTGACATTATATTTTGAGTTCCCATCTGCCATTAGATTGAAAATGAAATGCCAAGAAATTTCCCAAAGGTAGTTGGCCTGCAGAGTGACAAGGTGCAGGGGTAGATGCAACACTGTCTCATGCAGGTTTCTGCTGTGGTGTCCAAATTGCCCTTCATTCTGTGTGCATGTGGTTGTCCATGCAGGTCACTGTTTGAACTCCTTGCCCCAACCATAAGGCCTCTTCA
Source organism: Lasiurus cinereus (assembly GCA_011751065.1). NCBI lineage: Eukaryota > Metazoa > Chordata > Mammalia > Chiroptera > Vespertilionidae > Lasiurus > Lasiurus cinereus. The sequence goes on along the minus strand of JAAGEH010000029.1, from coordinate 1,856,956 downwards.
GATGCCTCAACTATCTCTGCCAGGTTTATACCACTGTCAGGGGTATAAACTTATTCTACTTCACCTGTGCTGCATTGAGCACCAGAAAATTCTATGACCAAGTCTCAAATCCACCATCTTTACCTAACAGACATGGTTCTTGCTTTCCTGGACTGTCTCCAATCAAAGGAGGAGATAGGTATGAACTACAAGTGTCCTCTGTAATTGGATTTCACAAACCTTCCCAAGATGTTATTGGAAAGTAAGGATCATCAGATCCAAAGGCCTCTTTTCCAGGAACCCCAAATCAAAACTTTTTGCCACTCCCCCGACACTCCCTTCTTCATCTGGGGCATCTATTAATCTTAAAGGGAAGAAAGCGTTATCTGTAGTACTTACTAATTTTTCCAAAAATACTTGTTTATGCCCTGGATTTTTCATCACCTCTAAAATTCAAGCTTTTAGAATCCAATCACTAAGAACTGATTTCTGCTGTCTTCAGTGAATACAGAGTTAATCATTTGATTTAATTTTCAAACACAGGGGCGTGTTAGTATAGGAGGAAATATAGGGGGAAAGAAGCATAGGTTGACATTCAAATTTTTTTATTCTGTTACACAATTATTTTTGAATAATTGTGGCACTGTACATCCTCCCCATCCCATGACCAGCCACAGTGAAAGAAGCAGCAGTGACATGACATGGGACATAGAAATTGAATGATGAGACCAAATGAGGATGCAGCATCCACTTCAAACTAACTATGCCATGCCACCCAGTGTTTAAGTTTGCCTTATGAAAAAAAATAGACAAAGCATCTCCCTCTTGATGCCTCAGATAAAGGTACCAACAAAAAAAATAATTTGACCCAAATTTGACAAGCACATACACATGAAACAATGTGGGGAACATGAAAAGAAGTGTTAATTCCCCATCTGGCTGGTCAAGTTACCTTTAGCAATAGCAATAGCTAATGTCTACTGAGAACTTACATGTGTCAGATACTCTATTGGGCCCTTTACATTCATTGTCTCCTTTTTCCACAACAATCCTATGATTGTAGTATTGTCTCTGCTTTTAAAGATGAAAAACTTAACTTGTTAGTAAAAGTGGTGGGTCCCAAACACAATTTCTTTGGAAACCTAACATTAAATTCACAACCACCATGTTCTATTGAAAAGGAGGGAGTAGCGAACACCACAGCCAGACTGTGCTTCCATTCACAGTATTAGATTTGATTTGATGCCCCTATAACAGCAAAACCTGCATGAATCAACCAGGTAAGCAAATCTACTATTTTTAAAGAGATATTATCACCTGATCTACCATTTCTATAATCTGAGGATACCTATTTTATCTTGGAATAATATATGTGGAAAACTCCTTTTCCTTTTGAGATCAACAGATTATGAAGGTGGTAGTAGGCACAAAACATAGATTTCAGATTAAAATAATACAGTGATATAATAAATAATCTTTCGTTTATATGAAAAGGTAAAATTTCAAGATATCTAATTTATCTGAGGTACCTTTTCCAAGTAAGTGTCAGGACTATAAATATAAACTGAGACCCAGAAAAACAAACCATGCGAAGTGAATAAATAAAAGGCTAAGAAAAATTCAAGTCCTGTATTAAATGCTTAGGTTACATTATCTGCAAATTTCATTTATACTAAATCATATAGTTTGTAAAATTTTTAATATATTATACAGTTGACCCTTGAACAACACAGGGGTTAAGGGCACTGACCCCCCCTCCCCACTCAATTGAAAATATGTATATAATTTTTTACTCTGCAAAAACTTAACTACTAATAGCCTACTGTTTACTGGAAGTCTTATTGAAAACAGAAAGTCAATTAATACATATTTTTGTATGTTATATATGCTATACACTATATGTACTCTTATAACAAATTTAACTAGATGAAAGAAAATATTATTAAGAAAGTCATAAAGAACAGAAAAGCACTGAATGGACTGTCAAACCTCAGAGGGAAGGCAGGGAAGATGGAGGGAGCATGTAAGAGATCAAAGGACTGTGTATGAATGCATATGAGCATAACCAATGGACACTGACACTGGTGGGGGCTTGTCCTGGGGGATTGGAGTGGCCAGGAAGGGGTCAATGGAGGAAAAGGGAGATATATGTAATATTTTAAACAATAAAAAATTGATTAAAAATCATAGAGAACATATATTTACAGCACTATCATATTTGTTGAAAACAATCCTCATGCAAGTAGACCTGTGCAACTCAAATCTGTGTTGTTCAAGGGTCCACTGTATTTTAATTTCTCAACTATCATTTCATTCATAACATCTTGCCAGTTTCCTCTTTTATTGACAACTATTTTCATTCCAAGAGCAATCACCATTATATCACAACTTGCTGCGTATGGAGTTGAGTCCTGATAGAATTGGGACGGGGTGGGAGGGGCTATAATCCAGTTATAGACTCCTTTGTCTCTGGCTATAAACATTGCTTTTGATAAAATACTCCTTATACGCACTCAATGACTAAGTCTTGTAACACATAAAGAAACACAACTTATACTTAATTGGAAAAATATGAACTAATGTTTAAGAGTCATCTAGCCTAGCCCATGGGTCCCAGTGGTGCAAGGTAATGGCAGTGCTTCAGCCCTCCACACAGCATGCGGTTCTTTCATAGCTGTTTTCCTACATTTCAACTCTACTTACTTAGCAGAAAAAATCTCCATAAGAACCCTTCATTTCCCTGGCCAAGACAATTTTATAATTATAAAGTAACTAGTTGCCTTGTGTTGCACTTACGGTGCTTTAAGAATTTGTGTTGCCCTAAAAACAAGTGCTTTCAGTTTTGAGTTAAACTTGTTTAGTTTTAAGTGCCCAGTCTTTATTCTCTCTTCCACCTTCTTCCCCATGATCTCCTCCTCCTGAGGACTTTCCTTCTGGAGAAATATAACAGTCCCATAGTTAATCACCCAATACCAATTTCAAAGAAATTCCAGTGTAATGTAATCATCACTGAGATCCAAACAGAACAACATCTCATAGCTTGCCAGGACCCAAGGAATTAATTCCCTTGATTATTTTACAGGCTTTCAAATTTCCTCCAAGAAGAGACTATGGTTTGTTTATTCCTGTTCACTAGTGTTTCGTCTTTTTGGTTTTAAAGTGGATTTATAATTCTTTATAAAAAGCCATTTCCCATCTTTCTTATTCTCATTCCAAGGGTGCACTACTTACAACCTCTCATCTGGTTAGAGAGATACGGATTTCAAAGATTGAAAAACATAACCCTTTAATTTTACAAACAAGGGACTTGATATCCAAGTATGTCAAATGACTTCATCAAGTCACTCAAAGCCACAACTATTATTTTTCTTCTGGGGTCCATTCAAATAATTAATCTTATTTTATTTTTTTTAAATATATTTGAGAGGAGATAGAAACATCAATGATGAGAATCACTGGTTGGCTGCCTCCTGCACATCCCATAGTCCAAAACCAGGGCATGTGTCCTGACTGGGAATTGAGCTGTGACTTTCCGGTCATAGGTCGATGCTCAACCACTGAGCCACACCAGGCTAATCTTATTTTCTTAATTCCACTATCCACTCTGGTTCAGATTCCCAAATGACATATTTAACTTAATGAATGTGTGTAATTATTAGTTTAATGGACTTTAAACTCCCCAGTGAAACATATACAAAATACCTGCTCACCTTCCCACTGGGATAAACAACTGTGCAATGGTGGCCATTAATACAGAATTTACTTTTTAAAACTCCTTAGGGCCAAAGTGACTTTGCAATCTGCAACATTCACTAGCTTAGCCACAATTCCATGTAGAATGACAAGCTACTACCCCTGGTTCTTAAAACGGGGTGTCAGAATTAGTCCTTTGCCTCAGTCAATACCTATTTTCTCAGTTCTATAGCAATTTCATAAAAATATGGGGAATTTGTAAGGTTTATAGGCTACATTGAGGAAAATGAAAAAATATTATTTTTCCAAAGATATAGCCCTTCAGAGGCTAACAACTGAAGAGCACTGTATGGAGATGGCTGTGAAAGCGGATTGAACTATGGTTGGGTGGAAATGCAATACTTTGGCCCAACGTTGAAAAACTGCTGGCTGTCATTTGGAAGTAGTCTGGCTCCAACTGTGGATCATTTTAAACTATAAAACTTTTTTCTTCAATAATACCAGCAAGGCTCATTAGTCCCTCCAAAAAGTCTCAACTAGTCCATTTTCTACACACAGTATTTCACTGGAGAGCTGAACAGATATATTTTAAGAAATGAAAGTACTTCTTTTCCTCAGAAGATTATTAAATATGATAGCATACTCAAAAATGTAATAGCTACTCCCATGCATTAGGAATAACCAAAATGAGTTGTTCATTCATTTATTAACTATTTATTGTCTGTTCTGTGCTGCACTCCGTTCTTCGTGGTGTGGGACAATTTATAGTGGTAAACTAGATAATGTCCTTGCCCTCATTTGAATCCATTTGTCTTGCAATTGGACAGAGAACTCCGCCACCCCAATTCTGGGCAGGAATCCTTGCTATAAAGTTAACCTCAAAAGAGAAGTAATGTAAGAACACTCTAGTTTTTATCCTAATATGCAATATAGTTTCCAATCTCTACATTAATATAGTCACTGATCTTTCTCCTTTGACTGTAAATTTGGCTGACAATTAGCTTATCCTTATTTGGAATTCTAATGCACAATTGCCCCTACAGAGCTCATTAGGACTCTCGCTCAAATTACATGCATTCTGCTTCATAGTTGGCATATTTTCTAACACTGCCAGTATGCCTTATTAAGCAGAATCTTCCAGAATGAGGCAGATATCCATTCTCTTCCTCATTTTTACAAGGGAAAAAGAGGATACTGCTGAATTCCAAAAACATAGGCTTTTCAGTTTATAAAAATGTAAAATCAGCCTATACCAGTTTCCTGAAGTAGCCACCAATAAGAGATTTAGCCCAGCCAGCATGGCTCAGTGGTTGAATGTCAACCTATGGACCAGAAGGTCACAGTTTGATTCCCGGTCAGGGCACACGCCTGGGTTGTGGGTTCTATACCCAGTGTGGGGGCATGTAGGAGTCAGCTGATCAATGATTCTCATCATTGATGTTTCTATCTCTGTTCCCCTCTCCCTTCCTCTTTGAAATCAATAAATAGTTTTAAACAAGAGATTTGAAGAATGATCATGAATCAGAAAATGAAGGAGATAAACACTGTATCAGGTGTGGCTTAGGTGAGGAATGATGATAAAGAAGGCTAAAAAGTACACAAGAGCCAAATTATACAGGGTATTACACACATGCTTTACAAGCAATGTGAAGATGGATTAAAGTTGTCCAGGTCAGAAGGTCTATATAAACCCTTCAAATGGCTATTTCCTAATCCAGGGGAGAAACTAAGTACCTCAACTAATGCAACAGCAAAGAGACATGGGGACAGGGGAAAGATATAGAAGTCATTATGAAGCATAACATTTGAGCCCGCTGTTATGGCTCAGTGGTTGAGCATCGACCTATGAACCAGGAAGTCATGGTTTGATTCCAGGTCAGGACCCATACCTGGGTTGTGGGCTCAGTCCCCAGTGTGGGGCATGCAGGAGGCAGCTAATCCATGATTCTTTCTCATCATTGATGTTTCTCTCTCTCTCTCTCTCTCTCTCTCTCTCTCTCTGAAATTAATAAAAATATATTTTTGAAAAAAAAAGAATAGCATTTGACAGAATTTGGTGATTTATGCAGGAGAAGATGAGGAATCAGAAGGAGTGAAGATTGAAGGGGAGAAAGTTGAGTTCTCTCTGCTCATCATATTTTAGGTGCCTAAAAGATACCCAAAGAAAGCTTTCTAAATAGGTCCCTGTATATATGTAGGGTGACAATATCTATAGATTTTCCCAGAACAATTTTTGTTTATGATTGTTGCCCCAGAAAAAATTATTAATACCACAGCCTTTCACTCCCCCACCAAATATTTCAGTTTTGTCAACAAATCAAATGGTCACCCTCATCATATGGGTCAGGATTTTAGGCCATTTGTATTCAGTTTAGAGAGAAGATTTTTGGTGTCATCAGTATACAGGTAGTAGGTAAAGCAAAATTAAAGGTTGGGATCATCTAAATACATATATAAACATATAAACATATAAACATATATATATATATATATATATAATCTTTGGCCTTTTCTTTATTGATTAAGATATTACTTAATGTGCCTTTATTGCCCATTTGCTCCCTACCCCCCACACTCCTGCCCTCATCCCTCTGGTGTCTGTGTCCATTGGTTAGGCTTATAGGCATGCATACAAGCCCTTTGGCTGATCTCTCCCCCTTACCACCACCCTCCCCCGCCTTCCCTCTTGACAGTCTGATCGATGTTTCTCTGTCTCTGGGTCTGTTTTTGTTCATCAGTAATAAAACCGGAGACATACCAATACCAAGAGAAAGATGAAGAGGGCCCTCAAAAGAGGATAATAGCAAAAAAAAGTATTTTGAGAGAAAAGTATCTGAAAAAGAGTTATTTTGGAGACCAAGGAAAGATTCGTTCAAGTGATCTTCTCCAGCTCCTCATGGGAGAAGTGTTTTCCACTGAGCTTAGAGGGTGCCAGGATCCATTAAAGAACTTTATATGTAAAAAGTACTCAGGAGATATGTGATGATTAACTAGTGGAAAGATGCAAACTCTCTTCTTCGGTGGCAAATATTCTTATAGAAGCCTGGTTTCAAAGATGTGAAATTCTTTGAACATAAAGCTTTAGTCTCAGGAGCTCTAGTAAAAGTTAATTCTCCTTTTCTGAAATTGAGTACAAATTATAACTCGAACAACATTACATTCTCTATGTGACTCTTCCTTGCTTCAAATAATATACAGGGAGGTATGTCACTGTCCATAATTCCCTCAAATACTGTCTTCTAGCTTTTACTGCTCTGTATCATCTTTGGAGTATAAAGATTTCACTTTTGTAAGTATTACCCTTCCTATTGTTTATATGTGCCTAACGAATAGAATTATTTCCCTATATAATTCTGATGTAGTTTTCTGACACTTCTACTGCATCTTGCCAAAAACAGAAACAGCAACTAAAATCTCCTACATTAAGATGCTAATATTTTTAATAAAACGTTATTGTTCAGATTATTACATTTGTCCCTCTTTTTTCTCCCCATATCTCCCCTTCACCCAGCTACCACCCCACCCTCCACCCTTACCTTCCCCCCATTGTCCTCATCCATAGGTGTATGATTTTTGTCCAGTCTCTCCCTACACCCCCCTCACCTCTTTCCCCCTGAGAATTGTCAGTCCACTCCCTTTCTATGCCCCTGATTCTATTATATTCACCAGTTTATTCTATTCATCAGCTTTTTCAATTCACTTGATTTTTAGATTCACTTCTTGATAGATATGTATTTGTTGTTGTTGTTTTTTAAATATATTTTATTGATCTTTTACAGAGAGGAAGGGAGAGGGATAGAAAGTCAGAAACATCTATGAGAGAGAAACATCGATCAGCCGCCTCCTGCACGCCCCACACTGGAGATGTGCCTGCAAGCAAGGTACATGCCCCCAACTGGAATCGAACCCGAGACCTTTCAGTCCACAGGCCGACGCTCTATCCACTGAGCCAAACCGGTCTCGGCACCTTCCTCTTCTTAAAGAATACATTTCAGCATTTCATAAAGTGCTGGTTTGGTGCTGATGAACTCCTTTACTTTTTCTTATCCGTGAAGCTCTTTATCTGACCTTCAATTCTGAATGATAGCTTCCTAAAGAGAAAAACAAGGGACAGACTCCCTACTAACAACATGAAACATACTGGGCATAGTTCCTGGCAAATCTGTGGCATTGAAACTGCCATACATTAAATTTTCAATAAAAGTCTATTTTCTTTCTTTTTGGAAAATGAATTCTTCTGAAAATAATTAGAAGAATCTGGTTGGTATACCAGATTCATATGAATGATTCAGAATAACTAACATGACTGGTGCCATACTTATAAGGGGTAAGCAGTTGTGAGTCCAAGGCACTGAAGAGAGAACCTATCCATACCCATTTGTCTGGATTATTGGATGGCCACCACGATGTGCATACCCCCACCTTTTTTTTAAATCCTCACCCTAGGATATTTTTCCACTGATTTAAATATATATATATTGATTTTTCACAGAAAGGAAGGGAGAGGGATAGAAAGTTAGAAACATCAATGAGAGAGAGACATCGATCAGCCACCTCCTGCACACCCCACACTGGAGATGTGCCCACAAGCAAAGTACATGCCACCGACCGAAATCGAACCCGGGACCCTGCAGTCCACAGGCCGATGCTCTATCCACTGAGCCAAACCAGTCTCGGCTCCACTGATTTTTAGAGAGAGAGGGAAAGACAGAGAGAAACATCGATGTGAGAGAAACACATCGATTGGTTGCTTCCTACATGCAGCCTGACCAGGGCATAAGCCAGGGAGAAACCTGCAACCAAGGCACATGCCCTAGATCAGAACTGAACCTGAGACCCTTCAGTCTGTAGGTCTAAGCTCTGTCCATTGAGCCAAACTGGATAGGGCATACCTCCGCTTTTGTATCAATTTTGACTGCCTTTAATACAGTGTTTGTTGCCGAAACCGGTTTGGCTCAGTGGATAGAGCATCGGTCTGCAGACTAAACGGACCCGGGTTTGATTCCGATCAAGGGCATGCACCTTGGTTGTGGGCACATCCCCAGTAGGGGGCGTGCAAGAGGCAGCTGATCAATGTTTTTCTCTCATCAATGTTTCTAACTCTCTATCCCTCTTCCTTCCTCTCTGTAAAAAATCAATAAAATAAAAAATAAAATTAAAAAAATATATAGTGTTTGTGTCTAGAGTCTGCTGCATGCTGGTGTGTGATGTCTTTTGCTAGGCTCAATACAATATTATCTAACTCTGGCCCACTTCACTTCACATAATAGAATGACTTTCATGATGGGCAGATTTCAGTAAACTTGTCACATGAAAATGGTCAAAATAGAATACAAAGTAAGGAAAGGTATTTGGCCAAATCTTGAACACTAATTGAAGCAATCTAAATTGCATATATCTAATGGGTAATAGTTAAGATACTTCTACCTTTTAACCAGTAACCTAATATTATATAAGGTTAAGGAAAGTTCATTTGGCATCCTTGAAAAGAGATCAGAAAAAAAAAACTAAAGTAGGAAGAGCACCCTAGATGATGACAGTAATTCTGGGACTAGATTTTGGGAAACATGCTATCTAGGTAATTTAATCTATTCTTCAGGTATACTTGTAACTTCTTTTAATAGTTATTGATATTTACCAAATTCAGACTACTTTTCCTTCTATTCATGTTAATGAAACTAGACAAAGTCGTAACCCTCACCCTATCACCGGGTAGAAGTAAGAAGAACAGGAAAAAGGAAAATATTAAATTGAGTTTAAGTCCTGAATTAACCATATTTAAATCTGGAAGTAATTAAGTTATTTTTATTAGAAAATTGGTAGGAATGTGGGTTTGTGAACTGAATTCCAGTACAAAACAAAGTCACAGGCACATCTGAGATGCAATTGTAAATTATATACTTGTTATATGTCTTTTAAAATAATTTCAGTTCTACTAGTGAGGTAGCTGCTCCAGAGACATCAGTGTTGCCATTAGTCAACCCTGCTCTTTAGGGACCATAGCAGCTGGTATACCTCACAGTTTTGAATTAAAAAAATTAACTATTTCATGAAATCTGTTACTGTTGTTTTGGTGGAACATTAATTTTAAAAATTGATAGTATTCTTTCTGTGTACAATGGGTAGCTTCAGAAAGGGAAATGTGAAATGAACTCAAGACTATGGCAAAGTTCATACAGCCTGTAGTATCATCAATAAGGCTACCAATTTCCTCATCCTCAGTCAGTGGGGTTGGAATAAAGTTCTTCTAGAAGTTTGTTTATTATTTATACAAACAATATTTAAGTACCTACTATCCTTGACCAAAAACATTGATAAAGATATAAGAACTGGGGATGGGGGGGTGGGGAGAATTGGATTTCAGATAGTATCACCCAATGCTCTAAGTTAGAAGTCAATGAATTAGTAAGAACAGGACCCAAATCAGTTTAGATGATTCAAAACAAAACAAATAAAAGGAACAACAGTAAAACATTCAGGGCCACCACATTTCACAACTACAGGAGTCAATATCACATTCTGGTCTATACATATGACACCCACACGAGTTGTACAGTGTCTCTGTCTTGTTCTATGAAACCAAATTTCATAACATACATTTTTACTCCAAAAATAGATATAATCAGCTGGGCTTTGACTAATCAGTCTTCCTAGGTATACCTGATTGCAACTCACTGATATTTAGGAAGAAGAAATTTCAACATAGGACCAAGTGCCCTCTAAGTAAATGGACTTATGACAATTTCATTTAAAAAATTAGTTAATTTATAATTCTTATGAAACAAAAGGAAAAGCGTCTTTCTCAGAAAACATCTCCTCAAATCCAAAGAGAATCTTAGGAAAAAGTATCTCTTCCCAAAATACATTATAGTTCTTAGTTCATTTCTATTCAAGACAGCATGGAAGTCAAAATGAACAATTCAGCTAAGTATATTCGCCCCATCAAACAAATCTGCAAGTCTTAATAGCAAGTGAATCTTATTCCTGTATTTTAAGGATAATGCAAGACTTTGTTATTGGTTAAATCTATATAAAAGACATTCAAAGCCTAATATGCTAAGTGTCTGATGATCTGTTCAACCAATCAAAGCATACTGTGCTAATGATATGCTAAGGCCACTCACCTGCTGGCTATGATGTGCACTGACCACCAGAGGGCAGATGGTCCGACCAGTAGGTTAGCTTGCTGCTGGGATTATTAGGCTGGGACTGAGCAAGATGGACCGGATATGCCCTGGAGCCCTCTCGTGGTCCCTCCCTGTCTGGCCAACCTCCTGTGTCCCTCCTCAGCCTTGATCATGCACCAGTGGGGTCCCTTGGTCTGGCCTGCTCCTTCTCACAATCCAGGACCCCTTGGGGGTTGTTGGAGAGCCAGTTTTGGCCCGATCCCGCAGGCTTAGCTGAGGGACCCTGCTGGTGCACAAATTTGTATAATGGGCCCCTAGTTATACTACAATTGGCCTTTATACTAGTGATACACATTATCTCTTTAATTCCTATAATCATAAGGTCATAAAGTAAGCATGAACAAATTGTTGACTCATTTTCTTCACATTATTGTGTTGGAAAATTTAGATTTATAAGGAATCTCTGAAAATTCTGTTTCTAGATCATAGTGTCTCTCAGCCTAGTGGAAAGGAAGTGATATGTGGCAGCAATGCAAATATCATGGAATTGCTTTTGCTTTTTCTTTTTTTTTTTTTGTGGGACCTAAAGATGTTTTTGTTGTTGCTGCTGTTTTTAGCAATAGCCTTACAATACTGCAATAGTGATTGCTCTCATAAATTAAAAGCTTAGTGTTTTATATCTAAAAACTACATAAGGCCCTGGAAAGCTATTTAGAACAAAATATTTAAATAGTTTTAGAGTATGGTATGTATACAAAGAAGAATTGTTTTTAAATGATCTAAACTTGACTGAATAATATTATAAAACTAAAAGTCAAAAATAGTGCTAAGACATAAAGCAGCATTATTATAGTATTTACACTAGGAATATATCTGTATTCTGACTGAGCATTTAGTTCAGAAGAGTCTGTGTAATTAATCATATCTGTACTTTATATTCAACACTAAAATTTTAAAAATACCCCATTGAAGAATACCAATCGAAGCCCTTCAACTTTGAAAGTAAAGGATTTGAAGAGGACTTATAGCAAAGTAATGAAAGTGGTAAAAGATTCAGAGATAGGACTGAAAACTAAAGATTAAATGATTTTATATTATTTAAAACTAAAGAAAAGAAAGGCAAGAGGTGTTTGAACAGTGATCTCTAAAACATGAAGGCTTATTACAAAAGAAGTAGGTCTCCATCTCTGGTATTGACAGAATAAAAGGAAATGTTGAAAGATGAGTCAACCATTATTTGCTGGTACAATGCTGTGATACAGTCTGGCATAAACTTAGAAAAAAAACACATTGCTTTCAGGTTGTATAATAAAAAAAAATTTAATAAAATAAAAATCAGTACCAAAGCAGAGAGGCAAGCTCCCCTACATAGTCCCTTCTAACCTCAACTTACCTTGTGCATTCATTTTTGCCACTAGGAGAGGAGGTAATAACTACTAGACCCTTTGCTCTCACGTTCTTATATCATGTAAACAGAACACCTTAGAAAAATATTCCCTGACATCATCACAACCACCAATCCATTTTTCATCTGGTAAAATGCATGAAAGCTCAGAAGAATTGAGACAAGACATTAGGGAAATAACCAAAATATGTGTCTTCAGTACATAAAAGATGAACATTGGACGAATAACGGAAAATAGAATGTCACTGAAGTTAGACCAAACAGAATTTAAATTCCATCTCAGCCATTTACTAAATGAATAACTTGTACTCGAGGTTACTTTCATTCATTCAATCAACAAATATTTCTTGAGCACCTACAAAGTGCTCAGGTCCCTGTGGAAATCAGTGAGCAAAATATAACCCCTGTCCTAAGAGAAGGTATATTCCACTGGAGAAAAAAAAATGTGTAGGTTCTTATATGCCATTGTAGGAACTTTGGACTTTATTCCAAGAATGTTTTTAATAGAAAGGGACATAACTTAACCAACATTTTAAAAAGATTACTCTAGATTCTTTGCAGATAAACAGCTTCAGAAGGGCATATGTGAAAGTGGTCAAATTAGATAAAAGACTAATGCAGTAATTCAGGCAAGAGATCATGGTGGTTCGGACCAGGGTGTTTGCAGGAGATATGGTGAGAAGTGCTCTGAGTCTGTAAATACTGTGAATGTACAGTCAGTAGGATTTATTGATAAACTGGATTTGAGGTCTGAGAGAAAAAGTCAAATACACTTCCAAGATTTTATTCCAGAGCAACTGCAAATATAGAATTGTCATTGACTGAGTTGGGAAAGGCTGTTGGTTGAGTAGGTTATGGAGGGAAGACAAGGTACTAAGTTTTTAACAAATGTTTATGGTGCCTATTAGAATACAAGGTGTGATGTCAAGAAAGCAATCTGATTGACTTCATGTCTCCAAACTTCATTCCACTTATCTATAGAATTGGGTAATAATTATGTGAGAATCTGAAATAACTTACATAAATAGAATGAATGGTAATTATCACTACTAGCCGGCAAAACCACACTAATGTCAGGAAGGGAGACTAAAATCAAAAGGCAAGGGACTTCTACCATTTGCAACAACATGGATGGACCTGGAGCATTATGCTAAGTGAGATAAGCCAGTCAGAGAAAGATAAATATCACATGATCTCACTCATATGTGAAATCTAATGAACATCATACATTGATGAACAAAAACAGATCCAGAGACAGAGAAGCATCTATCAGACTGCCAAATCTCAGAAGGAAGGCAGGGGAGGTGGAGGGAAAGGGGAGAAATAAACCAAAGGACTTATATGTATGCATATAAGCACCAATGGACAAAGATACTAGAGGGGTGAGGGCATGATGGAGGGTGGAGGGCAATGGGGGATAAGGACATATATGTAATACCTTAATCAATAAATAAAATAAATAAATAGGATATATATGTAATACCTTAATCAATAAATAAAGTAAATAAATAAATAAATAAATAAATAAATAAATGGCAAGGGACAGTTAGTTATGGTTATAATCATGCTTTGAAACCATCACAAAATCTCAAAGGCATACAACCAGAAACATTATTTAGCTGGCTGTCAGCTGATTTCGGCTGAGCTAGGCTGGGCTCACTCGTGTGTCTGCTGCCAACTGAAAGTTCAATTGATTTAGAATGGTGTCAGTTGAGAGTGGCTCTGTTCTACATGGCTTTCCACCTCCTCCTGAGACTAGTATGTTTGTCCCATAGTGATAAGAGACGGGAAAGAGAGACATACTGAATAGTTAAGAAAAGTAACTTCATTATAGTTTACCAGTTGGTTTTGTACCAAGACCAGTGTGAAGCAGCCTTAGCAATCCATCCCGATGGTCAGTTCGATACTCGCAATGCTCTACTGCCTCCTAGTGATAGGGATTCATCCTGGAGACACATACTCAAGGGCCATCTTGCTCAAAACCCAATTTACAAGGTAGTCACAGATATTCATATTATCAGCAATCTGACAACAGCAGGTACAAGATATTTCCCGTTTTAAATATATTTTATTGATTTTTTATAGAGAGGAAAGGAGAGGGATAGAGAGTTAGAAACATCGATGAGAGAGACACATCGATCAGCCGCCTCCTGCACGCCCCCTATTGGGGATATGCCCACAACCAGGATACATGCCCTTGACCGGAATCGAACCTGGGACCTTTCAGTCTGCAGGCCGATGCTCTATCCACTGAGCCAAACCGGTTTCAGCAAGATATTTCCCATTTAAAATACAGATAAAAGATGCATCACTTACTGCTATAACAATACGCACAGACAATCTTTTCTGAATGACCAAAATATTTCTAGTCCATTGGTCATCATGACTAATATTTAGGTCCAATTCCAAAACTGATCAGTTAGCTCTTACTTTATGGTCACATTTATTCTTACTCTTATCCTGATTTCTTCAAAATCTGGGCTGATGATAAATTACAAGAGCTGGAGGGTGGGCATTAAGAATTGGGCTATGTTTCTTCAATGAAATCATTTTCATGAGCTGATGCTTCCACTGATGGAGTAAATGTATCAACTAGTACAAGTTAAGACTAGGATATGAAATTGAAATGTAAATGTGCTTAGCTGAGATACAAAAGGCTATCATCTATGTTTAGTCCTGCTTCTATTATGCATACATTCATAAGTGTATAGATTTAAATACAGTTTATGAGAATGAAACTCTGGCTTAATTATTAATTAAGCAATATGTGACAAGGCAACCATTCTGACATTTATGAGAAAATTAAATTTCCCACATAGAAAGCATAAGTCACAGTTGGGTGCATCCAATCCCCAAGGATGTGATTATCTAATGATAAACCATGTTTTCTGCAGCTGCATGATTGCAGTTACAGGGGAAAAAATGTTTATTATAAGTAAGATTGTGTTCTTTTTGTAAGGAGAATAGATGAAGTTGGTTGCTGAGAATATCAAACAGATGTTTAAACCAAATTGTGCATCTTCAATGGATTAATTCTTACTATTTAAACTGGACTGCTTCTGAAAGCAGATATAGGCTATATGAGGAAAATGTAAATACATCCCAAGCAAATTGTGCATCACTGTAAAATAACAAACAGCAAGTAAAGGTACAGATGTAGGCAGTTTTGAGCTTTTCAGCTTCATTTTGTATGTACATATAAACAAAAGCTCTTGAGAATGAGACTGACTCAAGATGATTTGGAAAATTTTTCCATTAGTGGGACTATTCTGTTATGGTTCCATCATCTGTAAGGGGACCGGCTAGGATTAGGCAACATTTTTTTTACATAGTTCAGAGTAAATATTTTATTTAGAAAATACATTTCATGTATAAATTCTTTGAAATATACCTTAAATCTTTTAAAATTAATTTTTGGGATGACATTGTTAATAATTGTATATAGGTTTCAACTGTACAGTTCTCTGATAGCGGATCAAAGACCTAAATATAAGACCTAAAAAAATAAATAGCATAGAAGAAAACATAAGTACTAAACTTATAGAGTTTGATTTCAATGAATCTGACTCCTAGGAGACATAGCTGGTAAACACCATAGAGCCAGAACTGCAACAAGCCTCTCTTCAACACCATGCCACACTTCCAGTCTCATATACAGCCACCTGGTGGTGAAAACACATTGAAGGTGCTCTGCACTTGACTTACTGAAAGGAAGGTAAGAAAAATGTCAAGCTTGTCAGATACTTTATGCATGAGTGTACTTGGTGCTGAAACTACAAATTATGTGTCAAAAAGATGCTTAGCTTTGGCCTCTGCTTTAGTTCTCATTTTATTCTGACTTGCATTTCATTTATTTACATGGTTGTCTTTCCCATTGAATTTTAAACTCCTTGAGTGCAGAGACTGAGTCTTTGTAACTCTTATAAGACAAGGTTACATTGACTGGAACACAATAAGTGCCTCCATTTTCTGCTTATTTAACTATAAATCAAGGAATGGTTTAGGTTCCAAATATCTGGTGTTGAACATTGTGGTAATATCCTCTAGTACTAAACTGTGCTTCTGGCTATTTCTTTTGTTTGTTTGTTTGTTTTTAATATATTTTATTGATTTTTCACAGCAAGAAAGGGAGATAATAGAGAGTTAGAAACATGGATGAGAGAGAAACATCGATCAGCTGCCTCCTGCACACCCTTTACTGGGGATGTGCCTGCAACCAAGGTACCTGCCCTTGACCGGAATCAAACCTGGTACCTTTCAGTCCACAGGCTGATGCTCAATCCACTGAGCCAAACCAGTTTCAGCTATTTCTTTTAAATGGCAACTATTCAGATCTCACAGGCAAAGATGGTCCCCTGAAATTTAATTATTTGACCTGCTAAAATATTCTTTGATTAAAGGGAAAGTATAATTTTTCTTCTTTTTTATTTTTTGAGCCTAGCTCTTTGTTGGGTAAACTCCTTCAATAAAATAATGGCCCTGGCTGATCTGGCTCAGTGGCTAGAGTATCAGCCTGCAGACTGAAGGGTCCTGGGTTTGATTCCAGTCAAGAGCACATACCAGTTGCGGCTTGATCTTTGGCCCTGGTCAGGGTGTATGCAGGAGGCAACCAATCAATGTGTCTCTCTCACACAAGTGTTTCTCTCTGTCTCTCTTCCTCCTTTCCACTCTCTCTAAAAAATCAATAAAAAATATCCTCAGGTGAGGATTAAAATTTTTAATAATAATAATAATAATAATAATAATAATAATAATAATAATAATAAAGGTTTATGAAGATATTTAGCTTTGTTCCCAGTTTATATGTGGAGACAACATAATAGTAAGTAGTAGGGCACTCAGACTCTGGTGCTAGACAAATGTGGGTTCAAATGACACCTTTGTCACTTAAAAGTTTTGTGACCTACAGTAAGTTTTTGAGCCATGCTAAGTCTCAGGATATTTTTTTCCTCATATCTAAGCTGGAGCTATCAGCAACTCTGTCAGGATCCTGTGAGAATCCAAAGAAATAATATATCCAAAGAATTTCCCACAGTTTGGCATTCATTCACACAGGTGTCCAATTCTGAGGACACAATGATGAATCAGGTGGAAGACACTTACTTAAAAAAATAATTATTCCATACTGGATTAAAAAGAAACAATCAAGTGACTAAGACAGACAGTAATGGGTGAGGTATGCATTTCATCCTAAGGAAAATGCAATCCCATAGAAGATTTTTAAGCAGAGGTTCATTCAAATTTAATTTACATTATTGAAAGTTCTCACCCTAGCAGGTTTGGCTCAGTGGATAGAGCATTGGCCTACACACTGGAGGGTCCTAGATTCTATTTCAGTCAAGGACACTTACCTCGGTTGCAGGCTCTATCCCCAGCCCTGGTCGGGGCCTATGCAGGAGGCAACCAATTAAAGTGTCTCTCTCACATCTATGTTTCTCCCTCCCTCTCTCTCTCCCCTCTCTTCCACTCTCTCTAAAAATCAATGAAAAAATATTTTCTGGTGAAGATTAACAGCAACAACAACAACAACAACAAATTCTCTGTGGCTACTGTGTGGGTCCTAGATTGCAGAAAGGTAAGAGTAGAAGCAGGAAATGAGTTAGAAAAATATTGCAATAGTCCAGAAGACAGATGATAATTGCTCTGAATATGCTGGTAGCAGTAGGAATAGAGATGAACAGATAGAACTATTATATATTTTGGACATAGAAACAATAGAATAAAAGAAGACTCCTAGATTCTAGTTGGAGCAATCCGTAGGTGGGAATGTCATTTACTGTGATGAGTTAGACTAGTAGAAGTACCAGTATAAAATCGAAAAAGTTAAACATGCTAACCTTGAGTTGCCATTGATACATCTCAGTGGGAAAATCATACAGTTGGCTACCTGAACATTTAAGAACAGGTAGTTGCTAGAGATTCATACTTAGAATTAATAAACAGAAATTGATGTAATGAAAGTGTAATGAGAGGGTAAGGTAGCTAACTTATTAGGAAGGTTTAGGAAATAAGAAGGGTCCATGGGAGAGGAATACATAGATGGAGACTTGAAGACACCACAGTGCTTATCTTACTTGTATAGAGGATAAAGAAATGCCACAGGAAGAGGAGTCCAGGCAGATGAAAGCATTTCTGGCCTGAGCAATTAAAACAGCCATAAACCAAGGACAGAGATATCTCTGGCCTGAGCAGCTAGGAGACCAAAGGCAACTCCAAGAGCAAGATAAGGAGAAGAGAAATGAGGAGCACCACGTGGGCTTTGAGCTTTGAAACTCATACCATGTAGCAGAATGACCAATGAGGAAAACATGGGGGTCCCAAATTAAGGAAAGGGACCAGTAAGAAATAGTCAGATTCAAAGAACCGCAGCATATATAAACTGGAGACAAAGGGAGATGAGGTAAGATTTTTTTTTTAATTTTTCCCATTATAGAGAGAGACCAGGCTTTTCCCATTTAGCCTCCCCCCACAAAGGGGTCCCGAACCCCTTGCCCAGATGGAGTTTGTATATGCTTCCAATAAACGTCTACATTTTTTATTAAAGAAGCCTTTTGTTCTACAAGTTTATTCTTCAAACTTCATGAAGACAAGAAGCCACGGGAAGAAAAGTTTGCACCCTGAACCCCACATTGCTGTAACAGAAGGCCTCGTCCTCTTCCCTCATATTTTCATATTTCAACTTCAGCCTGGCTGGAGTTTCTGAGTGGTTGAGCATCGACCCGTGAACCAGGAAGTCACGGTTTGATTCCCAGTTGGGGCACATGCCAGGGTTGTGGGCTTGATCCCCAATAGGGGGGCTCTCCTCTCTGAAATGTGTGTGTGTGTGTGTGTGTGTGTGTGTGTGTGTGTGTGTGTGTGTTGATTTCCGAGAGGAAGGGAGAGGGAGAGAGAGATGGAAACATCAATAATGAGAGAAAATCATTGATTGGATGTCTCCTACACTGTATGCCCCACAACGGGGATGGAGCCAGAAACATGGGTATATGCCCTTGACTGAAATCAAACCTAGGACCCTTCAGTCCACAGGACAACACTTTATCCACTGAACCAAATCATCTAGGGCAAAACATAAATATTTTTAATAAGAAAGTCTTTCAATGTTATCTGTTACAACAGTTTTATTCCACAAGAGATAATGACTAAATTGCTAATATACCTGAAAAAGGAAATGGCATTCACACACAGACATAGCTAATAATATATAGTCTCTGCAATAAGTCATAACAAATATTTCTAGTAAGAAAGAAGGCAGGCAGGGAGGCAGGTTGGCAGATCCAACCAAGAAAGCTTGAAGTTTATGACTGGACTTTGTATTTTCTGTAAACAAGAGATATACAAACACTGACTTTTATGATTTTCTAAGACACTAGAGCATTGAGTTCTACATAGTCTGTTCTTCCTGGAAGATCCCCAGTTGGCAGGGATGAGCCTTCTCTGGATGGAATCGATTATGAGATGGCTGAACTGAAAGAATTTATAGTACAACATTCAAAAGCTAGAGGCTTACTGAGAATCAAACTCATTTGTCTGGTAGCTATGAAGAGACTTAAGAATATGAAACTATTTAAGTAAAGAGGAATAATTTGTGCTATTAACTTTCTCCCTAGAGCAGTGGTTCTCAACCTTCCTAAGGCCGTGACCCTTGCATACAGTTCCTCATGTGGTGGTGACCCCCAACCATGAAATTTTGCTACTGTTTATGCATCGTGATGTAAATATCTGCATTTTCCAATGGTCTTAGGCAACCCCTGTGAAAGGGTCGTTCGACCTCCAAAGGGGTCACGACCCACAGGTTGAGAACCGCTGCCCTAGAGTCAAATAGACACACATGGAAGCTTAACAAAATTAAAGTTTGTTCTTCTTCAGAAACAATGACATGGCTACAAGATTTTATGCCTAAAAGACCACGTTACACTGTAGGTATAAAACTACTAGAGGCCCGGTGCACAGAATTCGTGCACAGGTGGGGGGAGTATCCTTCAGCCCAGCCTGCACCCTCTTTAATCTGGGACTCCTCAAGTGATGTCTGACTGCCTAAATGGGCAGTCAGACATCCCTCTCACAATCCAGGACTGCTGGCTTCCAACTGCTCACCTGCCTGCCTTCCTTATTGCCCCTAAGCAATTCTGCCTGCCAGCCTGATTGATGCCTAACTGCTCCCCTGCCAGCCTTTTTGTCCCTAACTGCCCTCCCCTGCAGGCCTGGTCACCCCTAACTGCCCTCCCTTACAGGCTTGATCACCCCCAACTTCCCTCCCTTGCAGGTCTGGTCCCTCCCAGCTGCCCTCCTCTACTGCCCATCTTGTGGTAGCCATCTTATGTCCACATAGGGGCAGCCATCTTGTGTGTTGGGGTAATGGTCAATCTGCGTATTACTCTTTTATTAGATAGGATAGAGGCCTGGTGCATGGGTGGGAGCCAGCTGGTTTGCCCTGAAGGGTGTCCGAGATCAGGGTGGGGGTTCCCTTGGGGCATGGGGCAGCCTGGGCAAGGGGCCTGTGGTGGTTTGCACCCCTCGGTGACCCAAGTAGAGGTCCTGGTATCTGTGATTTATTTATCTTCTACAATTGAAACTCTGTAGCCTGGAGTGGAGCCAAGCCTTCTCCTCACTCTGTGGCGGCAGCCATTTCTGTTGGACTGTATTTATCTTCTAAAACTTTGTAGCCTTAAGCGGTGGCCTGGGCAGGCCAGAGTGTGCAGAAAGCTTGGTTCCTTCCATCAACGGAGCAATCCAAGCCTCCCTCCTGCTCTCTCTGTGGCTGTAGCCATATTGATTGTGTTAATTTGCATACTTGCTCCTGAATGGCTTGTGGGTGTGGTTTGTGGGTGTAGCGGAGGTATGGTCAATTTGCATATTGCTATTTTATTAGATAGGATACCACATATTCTTAGTCTTCTTTATGGCAGAGATGGTTCTTCAAGTACTTTGAATCCCTAAGACTTTTGATCTCCAGGGGAGTGAGAGATGTCTATGTGATTGTTACAAATTCTTTGTTGGAGAATCTTAACATTGGTGAAGGGAGTTCAAGATGTACCACAACTTTTTTATCCACTATCTACTGATGGGCATTTGGGCTGTTTCCAGATCTTAGTTACTGTAGATTGAGATGCTATGAACATAGAGGTGCAACTATTAATTCTGATTGGTGTTTTGGCATCTCTTAGGATACATTCCTAGAAGTGGGATCACTGGGTGAAATGGCAGCTTTTAATTTTGAGGAAATTCCATAATGTTTTCCACAGTGGCTGCACCACACTACATTCCCACCAACAGTGCACTAGGGTTCCCTTTTCTCCACTTCCACGCCAGCACTTATAGGAGGTTTGTTGATTTGTTGATGATAGCCAAAGGTGTGAGGTGATGCCTCATTGTCATTTTAATTTGCATCTCTCTGATTATTAGTGACTTTGGGCATTTTTTCATGTCTCTTGGCCATCTGTATGTCCCCTTTGGAGAAGTGTCTATTAGGTCCATTGCCCATTTTTAAGTGGATTATTTTCCTTTTATTGAGTTGTATGAGGTCCCTGGGACCTCCCCTAAAGTCTCCACCCATAAAACCCTTAGTATGGAGGAACCAGAGACTCTCCCTCCTGGGAACAGGAAGGTGTCTTTCCCTTTTTCTTTCCCTATCATTTTCCCTCTCCCTCTTCCCCAGGCACCTTACCATTGGCTTCCTCATTCCCAAACTCCAAGGGCTCCTCCGTCACCTCCATAACTTGTTTTCTAAGCCCATTTATTCTAGGAATTCATTTTTCTGCCTCTGTAATTTACCCAATAAATGTTCTCTTGCAGTCTGAGTCTTGCTCTGAATTCTTTCCTAGCCAGAACCCGAATACCGAGGTTACTGAACCCAGGTTTGGTCTGACCCCACCAGTGAGGTGCCATTCCACCACTTACAACATATCCACAGAACGAATACTTGTACCTGGCTGTTTTGACAGAGATGGATTTTGTTTGTGCTTTTTGTTTTTAACTTTGAGCTCATTTTGTTATCATGTCAAGTAGTCAACAAGCATTTCACCCTATTCCTGAACAAAGCCCCTCTGCTGACTCTTACCCTGTTCTTGATCCTCACCCAGACCCTAAGTACACAATTAATATACCAGGTTGTGGGGGAGGAAGAAATTTTTCTCAACCCATCTAGGTTCTTTCAGCTGGTCTAATAATTAAATCACATGATAAAGTATAACAAAAGAAAATAACCAAATTTAATTATACTGTGGATGTACATGGAGAACCACACACACATGAGAGAGTAAGAGATCTTACATACATAAGAGGTTCAGAGGCAGAAAGGGAAAATGGAGTATATATGGCATTTTGAGCTAAGGATGAGATACAGCACCTTGGAGCTTCAGAGGGGAGGAAGGTAATTTGCAAATCAGTAAGAACAGATATTCAATAATCAGAAGTTTGCCCTGCCCTATTGATAGGGCATGAAATGTTATTTGTGGGAGTGAACCTTCTTTTTAAAAAATATATTTTTATTGATTTCAGAGAGCAAGGAAGAGGGAGACACACAGAAACATCAATGATGAGAGAGAATCATTGGTTGGCTGCCTCCTGCATACCCCATACTGGGGATTAACCCCACAACCTGATGAGGAATTGAGCTGTGACCTCCTGGTTCATAGGTCAGTGCTTAACCACTGAACCATGCCAGCCTGGCTGGAAATTACTATTTTTATTAGGCAAGGCCCCTAATGTAAATTCTTTAAGGGAGAAATAGAAGTTTCGCCCACAGGATCTGGATTGCATTTAGCTCATAATAATCCACATGCCAAAGTGGCACATCTTGGGAGGCCTGTTCTGAACCCCTTCAAAATATTATTCAGGCCCAATTCCCACTTTTAGAAGCTTCTTCAACTTTCCATTCTCAGAAAAAAAAATTTTAGTTGATTGTCACAAATGTTTTGGCTCAAGGTGTATAATATCTTTCATTATTTTATTTTATTCAAACAGAAGATATCAAAGAATACAAGTATCTGAAACCTACTCTTAGAAACTGTAGGTGTGAAGGATAATGTTTATGGGCAGAAAGACCTGTCTGATGCCTCTGCAAATAGTAAATCCAAACAATTCCAAAATTGGCCACTGTTAGACATCTTGGTTTTTTGCTTTGTATGCCACTTCTGAGCTACAGACAATGGAATCATCTATAATTTGGCCCACATATTCAAATAGCTTTACTACTAATAACTGAAGCCACTTTGTCAAATTATTTCCAGAGCAGCTGAATTTCACAAGAGATGAAGTGTCTAGCAGGAAATTAATTGGATACACTATCAAGTGCATGATTCTTAAATATTGCACACAATTCTGCCAGGGCAAATATAGGCTAAGAAATTACTATATTATTCCTCTCAAGGTCTCAAGGTTAAAGCATATCAAAATGCAGTAATAAATATGGGAAGTGGGTAAACTAGATTTAAAACACTAGGTGCTGAAGTTTTTCTTTTTTCAGTTCTGAACATATATTCTTTATTTTTTTTATTGATTTCAGAGATGAAGAGAGAGGGAGAGAAAAATAGAAACATCAATGATGAGAGAGAATCATTTATCAGCTGCCTCCTGCATACCCCCAACTAGGGATCAAGTCTGCAACTCGGGCATGTGCCCTGACTGGGAATTAAACCATGACTCCAACACTTAATCACTCTCTTATGGATCATAGCAACTGGTTGACCGGTCGTACCAGTTGTTTGGTCATAATGGTTGGGCTCTCTTGATATCTTTATTATTTTATTTTTCTAATGTTTAAATATTATTTTATTTTACAAAAATATATATCCATGGTGAATCTGAAATTTAAAAGATGCTGTTTTTTTCTGCTGCTATTTAAGAGAAAATCCTGTGTTTAAAAAAAATGTAATTCAAAGTCTTACAGAAATAATCTTAGTAAAAATAGATTAACTTAACTCTGGCCAAGATTACAAATATTAAAAATGTAAACATTTAATTCAGTTTAAAAACCAATGCTTAACTTCTTTTATACATGAAAGATAGGTTTCTATGTCGATTTTTAAGGGAAACTGAGAATACACAATGAAAAGATCATGAGTTTTAGAATTAGAGAGGTAGTACCAAGTTCAAATCCTACCCTCACCATTCCACCAAGTAACAACTGTTTGCCTGCTTTGAGGTTTACGTCCTTCTTTAATAAAACTGAGGGGAAAATATCAATTTTTTTTAACTTGATTGTTGTGAGGATAAAAAAGAGTGTGCCCTAGCCAGTGTCGCTCAGCAGTTAGAACATGAGCCGCACACTGAAAGGTCATGGGATCAATTTCATGTCAAGGGCACAGACTGGGTTGCAAGTTCCCTCCCCACCCTCCACCCCAATTCCCAGCACCTGTGGGAGGCAATCAGTGGATGTGTCTCTTTCACATCCATGTTTCCCTCTCTCTCTCTCTCTCTCTCCCTCCCTCCCTCCCTCCTTTTCACTCTCTCTGAAGAGCAATAGAAAAAAATATCTTCCAGTGGGATTAACGAAACAAAAAAAGAATATAAGTTAGAAATTATTATCTATAGGTTCAATTTGACAGTTTTTTTATCATTTTGACTGTTTTTATTTTTGGTTGTGTGCGAGTAGTTTTTAAGTTTTATATTAGATTTTTTTTATTAAATTTATTTGAATGACATCTATAAGCAACCATTACGACCAAACAACTGGTACAACCGGAATGACCGGTCAACCAGTTGTTATGATGCATATTGACCACCAGGGGGCAGATGCTCAATGTAGGAGCTGCCTTCTGGTGGTCAGTGCGCTCCCACAGCCAACCTCCCACAGCCCCTCCCCCCTGCCAGCTAGTCCCCTGATAGGCCCTGATCACCAGCCAGACCAAGGGACCCCACCCATGCATGAATTCATGCACCAGGCCTCTAGTTGGTTAATAAGATCATATAGGTTTCAAATGTACAAATCTATGATACATGACCTGTATATTGCATTGTGTGCCCACCACTCATAGTCAAATCCTCTGCTGTCATCATATATTTGGCTCCCTTGACCCTTTGCTACCCCCAACATCTCCCTCCCTCTGATAACCACCATACTGTTGACTGTGTCTATGAGTTTCAGCTTTATATCCCACATATGAGTGAAATTATATGGTTTTAGTTTTCTCTGAGTTATTTCGCTTAGTATATTTTGAGCATCTTTAAAAGGAATATCCTATTTAGACTGCGCTACCAATTTCCACTGTAATATATCTTACTTTTATTAACATATACCATTTTAAGTTCCCACTTTAATTATTGGATTAATGCCTTCATGTGCACTAGCCTGAATATGAAAGTACTTGGCCTCAGAAGGAGTCAAATAATAACTGAATCCAAATATATATTACAAACATGCTAAAGCTAGACATCAAGGAGATCATTCATATTCTGACAAATAAGTTGATGGTATATTTGTTTGCTTTTCTAAATATGCATTTTAGGAGTAACCTATATAATTTTTTAATCAAAGTTTGTGAGTTATCTGGTGATAAAGACTGTACCATTCTAGGGAAGGTGGAGGGGAAAGGCATTCTAGAATAGTAGTCATTCTTAAAGGTCTTATTATAGTTCCTCATTTGCCCTCTTTTATATAAATATAATGTCTTCATTTCCTTGCCTCTTCCCAAACTGCTTTCCTAGCATGCAAACTGATTTTAAGATTGAGTTTCAATTTAAAAACTCTAAATTGGAAGTTAACACAAATAGAAATTAACACTTGAAAGATGCCTCGGCACTCTTGTTGAACAGCTATTGAAGGAAGGTTGGCAAGGCAATTTGGTATGCTGCTCCTTCCCGGCAATGTCTCACTGCTGGAGCTGCTGGGTTCAGCAAGTCTTTGTTGACGTCTAGTCCACAGTCAGCTTTTGTTCCCTTTAAAAAGCTCATTTAAAGGATTTTATTTTTGATAGCAATCTAGTTGTATAGTCTCCAATACCTACTGGTGTTTCAGAGAGCGAGGATGGGGCAAGAATGAAAAATATTGTCTTCATTCTGAAGCCTGCTACTGGTCTATACCTGTATGTTCTCCATCAAGAGTACTTTATTTCTGCCCTAGCTGGTTTGGCACAGTGGATAGAGTGTCAGGCTGTAGACTGAGGGGTCCCAGGTTCAATTCTGGTTAAGGGCAAATGCCCTGGTTACAGGCTTGATCCTTAGTGGGGGGGGGTGCAAGAGACAATGGATCAATGATTCTCTCTCATCATTGATGTTTCTCACTGATGTTTCTATCTTTCTTTTCTTCTCCAAGTCAATAATAAAAAAGAGTATTTTATTTCTGTTAGGAGACAGAAAGAGTGTGTGTATCACAGCAAGAGTAAGAGTGACAGAGAGACATAGATGAGGTGAGATAACATGTTTATTTAAAGGCTTGGGAAAAAATTCAAAGAATAAAACTCTAAACAAAAAAATTTAGTGGCCCCAATTTGTTGATATCTCCCTATATCCACAACTTTTGCCCTTCCTCTCTTTTTTAAAAAATATATATTTTATTGATTTTTTATAGAGCGGAAGGGAGAGGGAGAGAGAGTTAGAAACATCAATGAGAGAGAAACATCGACCAGCTGCCTCCTGCACACCCCTTACTGGCAATGTGCCCACAAGCAAGGTACATGCCCTTGATCGGAATCGAACCTGGGACCTTTCAGTCCGCAAGCCGACGCTCTATCCACTGAGCCAAACCAGTTTCAGCTGCCCTTCGTCTCTTATACTGACTCTGACCTGGGCCATGTGACTTGCTTTGGTCCTTGGGATATTTGAAAGATGCTTATGGACTAAGATTCTTCCTTCCCTTGGAAACTGTCGCCCTGTGAATAAGTCCAGACCAGTCAGCTAGGAGATTAGGAACACATGTCCAAGTTGTCTCTATCCCCAATGGCTGATAGAAAGCCAACCCTGGAAGCAAGGCCCCATGGCTGACCTGCATCTGAATGCAGATGCATTAGGGAGTCCAGCTAAGACATCCCCCCCCAATAATTACTCACACAAAAGGACAAATACCACAGGATCTGGGTTATACAATGAATCTAAGAGTCTAATTCATAGAAGCAGAAAGTAGAATGTGGTTGTCAGGGGCTAGGCAGGGGGAGGAAATGGAAAGATGTCAATCAAAGGGTATAAACTTTCAGTTATACAAGATAAATAAACCCTAGAGAGCTACTGTGCAATACAGAGCTTCTAGTTAACAATGCTATATTATATATTTCAATTTTTGCTGACATACATCTTAAATGTTCTTATCATGAAAATAAATGAATGATTTCTTTTTAAATAAAGAGGGTGGTAGGAAAAAAATGTTACCCAGCTTAGCCAAAACCGATTTGGCTCAGTGGATAGAGCATTGGCCTGCGGACTGAAAAGACCCAGGTTCGATTCGGTCAGGGGCATGTACCTTGGTTGCAGGCACATCCCCAGTAGGGGGCGTGCAGGAGGTGGCTGATCTCTCTCTCTCTCTCATCGATGTTTCTAACTCTCTATCCCTCTCCCTTCCTCTCTGTAAAAATCAATAAAATATATATTTTATAAAAATAAAAAAAAGTTACCCAGCTTAGCCTTGCCTGGATCATGAGTCAAACTAGTGATTGTTGTCTTAAGCCACTAAATTTTGGGTGTTTTGTTACTTAGCAATAACTAATACAAGCAATTTGAGTTTTGTTTCATACTAGTAAAAGTATCAGCTAAATGCCAATTGATAATATTCTGGTCTGTGCCCTCAAGGGTGGGAGTGGCCTGAGGGGGCGGGGTCAATCCAGGAAAAAGGAGACATATGTAATACTTTAAACAATAAAAAGTAAAAAAATATTCTGAGTCTGTAGTAGATGTACTCAAAAAAATCAACTCTTTTCATAATAGCAAATAAAAGTTATTGTCACCTATTTTCATTACTCTGAGAACTTTATTTTAGTATCTTAGTATCTTAAATGTTGCAAGTATTGAATCCACAGTTTTATACTGAAATAAATGATTTATAAAAAAATGCTTAGCACAATGCTTGGAATATATTAGGCTCTCAGACAACACTTGTTAAAAAAAAGTGGGGGGGAGACAGTGAAGGATAATAAACTAAATAATTGGACAACTCAAAAATTAACACTTAATGCCACATCTAGAGAAATACTTAGATTTGAAAGAAACCATATTATAATTTTGCATTTGAAAAGAACCATATTGTAATTTTTCTAGTGCTCTAGCATGTGTAGTCAATGAGGGAGCCACTGAAAAGATAATTTTAAAAAATGGAGAGGAAAAGCACATTTGCTTTTCATGTCCATGTGAATCCCCGTCCTCCCCTTTGTAGTCCCAAATCCTCCCCCCACAACCTTCTTCTTAGCTAAAGATGACACATAAGCCTCAACTGCCTGATCTGTCCTCTGGTCCCATGTTCTTCCAGAACCCCCATAGGAACATGCATAATAAATTTGGTTATTTTCTCATCTTAATTTGTCTCGTGTCAGCTTGATTATTAGACCCACCAGAAGGACTTGGGAATGTAGAAGGAAAGTTATTTTCCCTCCCCTACAATATTCATATGGATAAGCAAGTGAACATATACATATATCTGTATATACATTTACATACCTATGCATAACATACATAGGCACTAGATATTTACATATAAACACATACATATTTACTACTTTCAGATAAGTATGTACCTATTCATGTATATGTAGAGACACTTTCCTACATCATTATACAATCTTAAATGGAGGACAGTAATAGAGTTGTTAAGAGCAAAACAAATAACATCTCCTCCTTAGCTCAAGATGACATATAAGCCTTAATTGCCCCATCTGTCATTGTGTCTCATATTCTTATAGAACCCCTATATGTACATATGTAATACATTTGGTCATTTTCTCCTGTTAATTGGCCTCCTGTTTATTTGATTATTAGTGCAGCCAGAAGAACTTAGAAAGATTAAAAGAAAATTGTTATCACACTCCCACAAGTGAAAGGTTTATTCTGAGGGTGTGAGGGAAATGTTCTAAAACTATACAGTTGTGACATGTTCACAACTCTGTGAATAAACTAAAAACTACTGAACAGCCCTAGCTGGTTTGGCTCAATGGATAGAGCATCAGCCTACAGACTGAAGGTTCCCAGGTTCAATTCCGGCTAAGGGCACATGCCTGGGTTGTGGTCTTGATCCCCAATAGGGGACGTGCAGGAGGCAGGAAATCAATACATATATATATATATTTAAAAACCTACTGAACTGTTTACTTTAAAAGGTTCGCCCAGCTGATATTACTCAGTGGTTGAATGTCAACCTATGAACTAGGATATCACAGTTTGATTCCTGGTTAGCCAGATATTGGGCTTGATCCCCAGTAGGGGACATGCAAAAGGTACCTGAGGTTTCTCTTTCTCTCTCTCTCTCTCTCTCTCTCTCTCTCTCTCTCTCTCTCTCTCTCTCTCTCCCTTCCTCTCTGAAATCAATAAAAAATATTTTTTAAAAAAAACCTAAAAGGGTCAATTGTATGGTATGTTGTTCATATCTCAATAAAATGTTATTAAAAGTTACTGCTCCTACTATTTGCAAAGATTAAGAAAAAACACATTGGAAAGTAAATTATGACAAAAGAAAGAGTGCTAAAGTTTTTTGCTCATTTGTGCTTCTTAGAGTAACATTTTTTCCTTTTCCTGTATCATACCTTGTCATAATATTTAAGTATGAGGAAGAGTTTGCCTGTTGTTTTTAAATTAATTCAAATTTGTACAGCTAATTACTGTAGCTTCAAAGGAAACCCAGTACAAGATTGATGTAGATGCCATTGAAGAAATGCATTGGGGTTTTGTGCCAAGTGAATCTTGTTTCCTTCTCCAAAACTTCGTATAGTTTTATTCTGCCAACAGTGATACATAACTACTGAATTAATCAGGCACAGGTAGAAAAATAATCCCTTTGGAATACTGATAAAAATTCGCTATAACATTACATAACTTTAAACCAGAATTCTTTAGCAGAAGGACTTCTTCATTTGCTGTATGCAGAAATAAAATAATTAAAAACCTCTGTTTTACATTCTACTCCTGGGAAATTTTTATTTCTGTATTCCAAATGACGGGGAGATAGACAGACAAACAGAATGATGGATAGATAATTATGACATCCCACAAAAATCTTTCTTCTAAATTCTGGACTTGGACTCATATATCCCCCTGCCTACACAACCTCATCCCTTCATTGCCCCACCCAGATGCCCCAAATTCAATATATACAAACTGAATTCATTATATTTCTTCTCAGATGAGTCCCTTCATGTTTGCTTATTACATTCATTTAATAATCACTTATATAGAGCCTACTGTGTGCCAGGCATTGTTCTAAATGCTTTACAAATATCACTTTATTCGATCCATGTAACAGCCCAATGAAACAAGTACTACTGCCAGAGAGAGGTTAAATAACTTATCCCAAATCATTCAGTGGAAGAACCAGGATTCAAGTCCAGGCATTCTGGGTCCAGAGTCCTTGCTCTTAGACAACTGGTTATGTTTTATTTTTTTAAATCTCAGTAGTTCGCACCACCATCCACCATGTTGCTCAATCCAGATATGTGGAAATCACCCTCAGCTCCTCCTTTATCCTCACGCATCCAATCAATCATAATCTACTCATGACTCTCTCCATTGCTTTCCATCTCTATTGTATCTCCTCTAATGTACCATCAAATCATTCCTGAGTCAGGGCAACATCCTCCTAGGAGCAATCTCAGCTTTCTCCTGGACTCTCTCCAATCCATCAGTGGCATAAAACTGAAGCAACAGTTCTAAAAAGCAAACCTGTCCCTGCTGGGATGGAGGGTCCCAGGTTGGATTTTAGTCAAGGGCACATGCCAGAGTTACAGGCTCAATCCCCAGTAGGAGGTGTGCAGGAGACAGCCCATCAGTGATTCTCTCTCATCATTGGTGTTTCTATTTCTCTCTCTCCCTCTCCCTTCCTTTCTGAAATCAATAAAAATGTGTTTTAAAAAAAATAAAATGCAAACCTGATCTTGTCTCTTCCTTTCAGAAGTTATATCCCACCCTAAGGACATAGTACTTCTTTATTATAATTTCAGACTATGTGTGACCATACCTTAATGAAGAAAAGACTCATAGAAATATATGAAGTCCTGAACCAACATAAGAGAAATAAGAGTATTTCCTGAATAGAACATGGTTACTTATTTTTGTATGAGGTGTTTTGATTTTTCATGAAAAAAACTATTTAGTTAGCATGTACTTAAGTAATTTCACTAAACAAGAATATGTTAAAAATAATTATTTACCTAATTTATGTCCCTTAAAATCCCTACCAACTGTTATACATTTACTTTAATTAAGGCTCAGACCCAGTCAGAAAAAAAAAAAAAAGGCTTGTCTATATACTTTTTGACTTGGGAAGATATTCTTAATTATCTTCTTTGATATGGCTTCCAAATATCCTCATCATAGAGAGTTCTCAGTTCAAACAGGAAAACTCCAGAAAGTGAGGTAGAATGTCAAGTGAACTTAAAATTTGATTACAATTTGCTACAAAAACAAAAGCAAATGTTCACCGAGTTCTGTACCCCTCACTGTCTAAGGCAGCACCTTGCACATAGGAGGTACTCAAAATGTATTTGTCAAATGAATGAATAAAAGGCTTATTATTTTTCAGGTGCTGTTCTACTTACTTTACACTATCTCACAACTCCTATAATGATAGGAATCATCCGTTGATTTTGCAGATGAGAAGAATAAGGCACAGAGAAATGTGAACTTTCCCATGTGACAGAGCTGGATCCAAGTCCAGTGTGTAGGAGGCCCTCTTTGTTTTCTTCATAGCTTCAGATTACTCTTTACCTAAAACTTAGTTCTTGATTCACTCAGTTGACTGTTAGTTTATGATCAATTACTCTCTCCACGGGAGCATTATCCAAGCCAGTTTTTGAACTTGCTACTGTGTGTCACACCATCTTCTGTAATTCCTTTGTGTTTGCTGAAGTTTGCATAGATAAGTATCACTCATACCCTAGACCAGTGGTCGCCAAACTGCAGCTCGAGAGCCACATGCCGTTCTTTGGCCCCTTGAATGTGGCTCTTCCACAAAATACCAAAGCCTTGGCGAGTCTGTTTTGAAGAGGTGGTGTTAGAAGAAGTTTAAGTTTAAAAAATTTGGCTCTCAAAAGAAATTTCAATCGTTGTACTGTTGATATTTGGTTCTGTTGACTAATGAGTTTGCCGACCACTATTCTAGATCCATAACACCCAATACTGTTGCTATTAGCCACATGTTACTATTGAGGACTTGAAATACAGATTTTAATGCTTAACAATAAAAATGTAATATAATTTAGTATTTTTATGTTGACTGTATTTTGAAATAATATTTTAGATATACTCAATTAAATTGAATATATTATTAAAACTAATTGCACCTGTTAATTTTTACCATTGAAAATGACTATTGGAAAATTTTAAATTACATATGTGGCTCACATTTGTGACTTTACATTCATTTTCCATTGGATAGAGCTGGTCTAAACTGAACCCAGTACCATTTAAAAAAGAAACTTTTCTTACTACAAAATTGTATATACAAAAACTGCATAATATGTAAACATTTTATTAACTTTAATACACTTTATTAATAGTTATAAATGGAGCATCTGTGTACCTGCCACCTAGATTAAGAAATACAACATTTCTAGGATTCTGGAAAAATACCAGGTGCCCCTACTTACTCAAAACATTTGCCTCTCTTCTAAAGGTAGTCACTGTTGTTGTTGGTTTTTTTTTTTGGGGGGGGCGGGTCATATTCTTACTTTTACTTACAGTTTAATAACCTATATAGGTAGCTTTAGCAATATGGTTTAGTTTTATCTATTTTTTACCTTTATGCAAATGAAATCAAACTTTATGTATCTTTTAGGTTTCTTCTTCACATTTTTAAGATTAATTCAAGATAGAATGTGTATCTCTACATTTTTTGTGGTTACAAAATATCCCACTATGTAACTATACCATATATTTCATATTTATTTTTTTGTTATTAGACATGGGCTGCTTTCAGGGATATTATTTTTCACAATTACAAACAATGCAGCTATGAACATTTTTGTACATGAATCCTGAAGCATATGTGCACATGATTCTTTAAGTATATACATAGGAAGTAAATTGATGGATCATACACTAGATATAAAATTTCCCTAAGTGGTTATAGGCAAACCATGTTCCTTCCCATTAGTAAAGGTTGAGTGCCTTCATTACTCATCATCCTTGCCAACACTTAATATCATTACACATTTTACTTTTTTCCATTTTAGTGAGTATATATGTACGAGTATTTCTTTGTGGCTTTATTTAATCTTTCTCTAATCACCAATAAAGTTTAGAAGGTTTTAATAAGTTTAATAGCTATTTGAATTTCCTCTTTCTGAAGTACCTATTAAATCTTTTGTTCACTTTCTAACAACTGTTGACATGTATTTTGATCATTCTACAAGACCACCAAAACTGCACTCAATTTCACATCTATTCTTCCAGATTGGGAAATGCTCTCACTACAGAAGCATTATTTGAGAGCCAAGTTTAAATTTCTGGATTCTCACCTTTCATGTACTGTGCCTAGTAATTCTTCACTACCCTATTAGTTCTTCAATGTTTTTAAGAGGTTTTCTCTTGAATTTATTCTTATTATTTTTATTTGTCCTCCCTTAGAAGATCTGTCTGATTTATTATCCCATCATTCAAAAAATATTCTGATATTTCTACAGTACTTTGCTGTCTGGGATTTCATGTGTATATTAATCATTCTCTGTAAAAACTTACTACATAGATTTCTGCTTCTGCCTAAAAGGGAAAACTGCTATTGGAATTACTCTCTCAACATAAATAATTAGAAAACTGGAGAAAATATCCTAATATATTTAAAAACCCAGCGTCTGTAATGTCCAAAATAACCAAAGGCTCGACTAACCAGAAGTCAGTCCTGCAGTCAGTGCTGGGTTTCTGCAATGACCCAGCACTGACTGCTGAGGGGGCTGTGGATCAGGCCTCAAAAGAGAGGCAAGGTTTGATCCACAGCCTCTGTGGCAGCTGTTGATCAGCCATTGCCTCTCTCTTTTTCTCCCTTTCTCTCCTGGCTTCACCAGCAGCTGTGCTTCTGTTTCTCTCCAGGTCTCCATGGGGGCTGCTGATCAACCCTGCCTCTCTGATCAGGCATGGAGATAAGCCAAGAGATGCTGACTGACAAAGAAACAGACCAATCAGAACCAAATCTGGGTGAACTGTGAGGAACTGATGACTGCTTAGAAGGTGGAGCTTTTGACACTGACTGACATAGAAACTGACCAGTAAAAACAAAATTGACTGGTAGGGGAGGGCAGCGAGGGGTGAGATCAGGCCAGCAGGGGAGAGCAGTTGGGGAAACCAGGCCAGCAGGGGAGGGCAGTTGGGGATAACCAGGTCAGCAGGAGAGGGTAGTTGTGGGCAATATCAGGCTGGCAGGGGAGGAAAGTTGGGGGTGAGAACAGGGCAGGAGGGGAGGGCCATGGGGGTGAGATCAGGCCAGCAGGGAAGAGCAGTTGGGGGCAAGATCAAGCCAGCAGGGGAAGGCAGTTAGGGGCAAGATAAGGCTGGTTGGGAAAGGCCATTAGGGGTATTCAGGCAGGCAGAAATGTTAGGGGTGCTCAGGCAGGCAGAGGGGTTAGGGGAAATCAGGCAGGCAGGCAGAGGGAGTTAGGGGTGATGTGACGGGCAGGCAGGTGAGCAGATAGGAGCCAGCAGTCCCAGATTGTGAGAGATCCCTGATTGAAGAAGGTGCAGGCTGGTCTAAGGGAACCCCCCTTTGTGCATGAACTTTGTGCACTGGACCACTAGTATCAACACCCTCATGACATTAAATAACAGATAGCACAAGACTATAATCCTGTGAGAAGAGAAATAAGTTAGATGAGCTCTATGACTGACTCAGCTCTCTTCCAAGAGAAAATTTATGAACCATTACAAAGGGAGGAGATACAGAACAATTTTGGTTGTCTCACTGAGTTGAAGGGATAAATATGAAATTTGGAGGACAGGGTTCCAATCAGAGAGTTCTACATAGAGAACAACCTCCAGAAATCTTTGTATTTGTCTTCTTCAGTCTCTATTTGAATATCACTCTACATATACACATGAGGTCAGACAAAGAACAATTGCTAACAAAGAACAATTACTAGGGAGCTGACACCCTAGAGGCTGAGAGTTTTTCAATTACCAGCCCAGGAGGAAAGACCTTGTTAAATATGCAAAAGCATTTGTTATAAACCCCAAAGGGTTGTGCCTTCCTAATTAGGATTGAACTAATCCTAGAATAAAGTCTACTATAGACCTGCTCAAAGAAAACCTTAAAAACAACTCTTGAATTTTTCAAGCTGATGTGTCCACCAGAACAAATTCAGCACTCAAAATTTTAAATGTCTAGAATTCAATAAAAATTTAATATGTGAAAAGAAGAAAAATATTACATATAAATAGAAGAAATATATGCCAAAGTAAGAAGATCTAGCAATAACAAAGGGGATAAAATTAACATACAAGGACTTTAAGAATGTCGGGGGAAATACGTACATAATAAAAAAATGTAAGAGAATGAACAATACAGAACTTCAAAAGATAAAAAAATGCAGCATCGAAAATGAAAATTTTACTGTAGAGTCCTAACACAAATTAGATGCTGTAGAATAAAACCTGAAAACCTAGTAACAGAAACTTTTCAAAATTAAGCATAACATTTAAAAGACCAAAAAAAAATAAACATATCCTCAGTGCTTTGGTGAGACAATGTCAAACAGTGTCTAATATGTATATTAGATTTATAATACGTATATATAATATAGTTTCACTAATTATTTGGCAGGGAAATTAGTCAAAATAATATCTGATATAATAGGGGAAAAAATTCCAATTGATGAAAACTAAAAACCCACAGGTCTAAGAAGCTTGTAAAGACTAATAAAATACACAAAGAAAAATCACACCAAGGCACATCATAAATTGATAAAATCATTGGTAAATAGAAATTCATAAAAGCAGATAAATAATGATATATTACATACAGAAGAAAAAATGATACAAAATGTCACAAATTTCTCATCTGAAATTATGCACGGCAGAAGAAAATTGAACATTTTTTAAGTGCTGAAAGAAAAAAAACTCAATCTTTACCTCTATGTATTGTGAAAATACCCTTCAAAAATGAAGATGAAATATATAATTATCAGACAAACAGAAGCTGAAACAGTTTATTGCCAACTGACCTGTCCTATAGAAAATGTTATGTGAGTTTTCCAAGCAGAAAAACAATGATAAACTGATGAATTTTGTAACAGTTAATTTGATGTGTCAACTTGTCTGGTTTAAGGGAGGTCCAGATAGCTGGTAAAACATTATTTCTGGAAGAGATTACCATTTGAATAAGTACTCAGTAAGGAAAATTCTCTCTCACCAGTGAGAGTGGAGGTCATCCAATCTGTTATGGGCCTAAATTGAACAACGAAAGATACAAGAAGGGTGAATTCCCTCTTTCTCTTTTAGCTAAGACATTCATTGGCAATCTTGGTGTGTTTTTCTTTTTTATTGGTTTCAGAGAGGAAGGGAGAAGGAGAGATAGATATGTCAATGATGAGAGAGAATCATTGATTGGCTGCCTCCTGTATGCCTCACACTGGGGATTGAGCCCGCAACCCGGGCATGTGTCCTGACTGGGAATGAAACCATGATCTACTGGTTTATAGGTCAATGATTAACCACTGAGCTATACTAACTGGGCAGTAATCTTGGTTTTTACCTTTCAGATTCAGATTTGAGCTTACACCATTGACCCATAGATTTTCAAACTGAATATAGTACTGTCTTTTCTGGGACTCTAGCTAACATAGCAGATCACGGCACTTCTCGGCCTCTATTAGTATATGAGCCAAATCCTATAATAAATCTCCTCTTATATGTATCTTATTGATTCTGTGTTACTGAAGAGCCCTGACTAATATAAACTTAGACCTACACAAAGGAATGAAGACCATTGCAAATGGTAAATATATAGGAAAGTATAAATTTATCTCAACTTTTAAAATGAGAAAATGACTTGTAAAGAAAAACTATGATAATTTATCTATTGTGGAGTTTTAAACATACTAATATATAAATTAAAAAGTATGATAGCAACAGCACCAAGGACAGTAGAGTGAATCAAAGTGTACTATTGTAATGGCATTATTTGTAAAATGTTATATTATTATTTGAAAGTAAAATGCCACAAATTGATAAATTAAAATACACACTCTATGCCCAGAGCAACCTCTGAGAAAATAAATTAAAGAGTTATAG
This sequence comes from Lasiurus cinereus, assembly GCA_011751065.1. NCBI lineage: Eukaryota > Metazoa > Chordata > Mammalia > Chiroptera > Vespertilionidae > Lasiurus > Lasiurus cinereus. The sequence goes on along the minus strand of JAAGEH010000029.1, from coordinate 1,819,408 downwards.
CTAATAAACAAATAGAGGAAATAAAATGGAAAAGCAAAACATACTCAATTTATCTAAAAGAAAATGGGAAAATATGGGGCGGAGGGGAGACACACAGAGCCGATGAAACAAATAGAAACAAATAGCAAGAGGGAAGATTTAAACTCAGCTGAATATGTAGTTATATTAAATAAAAATGATTTGCAGATTTCAATTAAAAGACACAGACTGTCAAACTGGATAAAAATGCAAGATCCACCTATATGCTTTCTTTGAGAAACCCACTTAAAAGGCATAGATTGGCTAAAAGTTAAAGGATGGAAAATGATATAACAAGCAAACATAATTAGGAATTTATGCAAGAGAAAAGTAAATATATGCCCACCCAAAGATTTGTATGCAAATGTTAATAGAAGCTTTATTATGGTCAAAAACTGGGAAGAATACAAATATCTATCAACAATTGAGCTCTACTCAGTAATAAAAAACAATGAACTACTGATACAACAACATAACTAAAATTCATTATGCTGAGCAAAATAAGGTAGACATAAAAACATACATACCCTATGAGTACACTTATACGAAATTATAGAAGATGAAAAACTATACATATCATTGGTTGCCTGGGTCTGGGGACAGCCTGAAGGTCTGAACTACAAAGTGCAATGAACATTTGTAGGGTAATACAAATATTCTTTCTATATTTTGATCATTGTGATGTTTACATGGGTGCACACATTGTCAAAACTTGTGCAACCATTCCTTGAAAACTGATACATTTTATTTTATGTGACTTATGCCTCAAAAACTTAATTTTTATTGAAATAGTTTCTAAGTTGTAGGACAATGAGTTAGGCTTCATCACCCTATTCCCCTCCTTCCTTCAGCCTGCACTCCAAACTTCCTGAGTCCTGGAAATAACCAGAAAGAACAGTTCTTTCCTTTCCATGAGTCTCCACCTGGAATGTCCTTCCTTCTATGTGTACTTCTGGGCTAACTCTTATTTATCCTTCATGACATTGTTCAAATGAAGTACATCATTTCATAGAAATACAAAGATCTGAAGAGAATGTGGTCTGTCACGTTTTTGCTCCACAACATTGAAAAAAAGCAATTAATCCTCTTCAAGTTAATATCCTCATTTGTAACAAAAGAATATAAATGCCTTCTTCACAGAAATTTTTGTAAAGGTTGAATAAAATTGAATACATTAAAAGTACTTGGAATACATCAGAAACATTTGGTAAAGGCTCATTTTCAAGACTCTATCCCAGCTCTCATCACATTGTAATATAAGTATCCCTAACATCTACCAAACTGTCCTAGTACAGTATCTTCTTTGACAAAGATCAACTTCCATCTTTACTGAACCTATTGTCTTTGCATCTAAGATAATATACCTGTGAAATGTCGGGGTAACTTGAAACTTCACTTTTTCTGGACCCCTCAAGGCACACCAAATGTGACTTAGTGGCAGGACAGAGACAACAAATCCCTTCATTGTTATTGTTAGCAAGTTAATTGTTGACTATTAACTATCCTGTACTCACCTAAGTAAAAGAAGTATGTGTCTATCGTTTTACTTTTTATCCAATCCCAGAGGTCCGCCCCAACTTCTGCTTTGCTTTCTCCCACCTCCCTAATCTATCACCAATAGATTTCATGTAATCCACTTAAGTCTTCTCCTTTAAAAGTAACGCATAAAAAAGGTGAAAAAATGCCAGTCTCCTGAGCATTATCCCAATATGTTGAGATTCTGCTTCCAGGCAATTGTCAGTTTGACTCAAACTCACAAAAATCCTTTACAGGTTTGAATGTTTTTATGTTAACATATCTATGCAATTACATTTGGTTATTTTCTCTTATTCATCTGTCTCGTGTACATTTAATTATTAGACCAGATCAAAGAACCGAGATGGGTAGAGGAAAATCTAAAAGCAGCCTATTTTGGTTTTGATAAAACTCAAGATTTCTACATTCAAGGCTGACACCTTAAAACGGGGGCAAAAACATCTGGTGGGTGTGGAATGGAGTTGTCATTTTGTACAGGGTGATGGCAGCTCTGAGAGATGCAAAAAGACAGCTGTGAGGAGGTTCTAAGCAGTTCCTATTTTCAGGATGTGCTGAACTCATAATTCAGGCCTAATGAATGTGTCTTTGAAATTTAACAGCCTGTTTAGATCCCTGCTTCCACCAGTGCAGGAAAAGAAAAACTGAATACAGAAATGGTAATGATTTCATGTAAAATTCATAAATAAAATGCAAAGGCAAGGAGAACAGTGTGCCCAGTGCAACAGGATGAATTGGCATGCGGTGTGAGGACTAAGTCAAGGGAGCTGTTTTTAAAGCCCTAACTGCAGATTATTGTACATCCCTTGGGATATCTGTAAAGCCAAAATATTTAAGAGGGCCTATGACAACATGTTACACAACAAAAAGATAAGATCTGTTCTTCCTATAAAAGTACTAGGTCAATGTCATCATCAGTATAAGAATCTTGTTAAACTACAGGAGGCATAGGCAGTGATCAAAGCTCATGATGGAGGATTGGATGGAGAATATACTACACAAGTCATTATTTAGGCAAATATCTTTTACATTAGAGGTTCAGTTTGACATCCTGTGTGTAGGGGTTAGGGGGGTTCAGATGCCTGCAAATTATTACTTTCTGTGATAACCATAAATAGTTTAGAACAGTGGTTCTCAACCTGTGGGTCGCGACACATTTCGGGGGTCGAATGACCTTGACAGGGGTCGCCTAAGACCATCAGAAAACACAGATATTTACATTACGATTCATTAACAATAGCAAATTACAGTTATGAAGTAGCAAAGAAAATAATTTTATGGGTGGGGGTCACCACAACATGAGGGACGGTATGAAAGGGCCGCGGCATTAGGAAGGTTGAGAACCACTGGTTTAGAAGAAAATATTAATACTCTGGAATGTTGGTTGATAAGTGCTAGCAAACAATGAGAAAAGCAACAAAATGAAAAGCTCACTAAATTCTTACTAATAAAGCCAGCTAATCAGCTATACATACAGATGTAGCTATAATATACATATAAAGAGAGTCTAATAATGGGGAAACTTCTCATATACATTTGGTTTATTCTAACATTCTGCACAAGTAATTTTAAAAAGTAAGAAAAAAATCAAGTTGGCAAAGGACATAACCAATCATGGATAATGATTGGGTTTACAGAACAAGAGGAAGTTTCTCATTTGCATTTTAAATCACAGAATGCAGCAATCTTTGACCTTTCTCATTTCTTGAAAATGAGAAAGTAGACAGGCTGATGCAATACACAGCACCTACCTGAACGTTGTCACAGAATGGCTAAGTTATATAGTGCTTTCTGCATTGCAGTTGGCATCAGTACTGAGTGAAAGGTCATTTCCGAATGCAAATAGGAGAATAAACAAATTTATGCAAAGTACAGCATAACTTTATTTGAGGTAATGAAATTGAAATGTCTAGCTGGTTCCACACAAAAATTGTCATTTTAAAGTCTTCACATTCATACTGTTGTCTAGCTTAATAAAAATTTGTGTACTCACAGCAGATTTAATTCTGGAACAGGTCTTTTTCTCCCAATTTCCAGTGAGCAAATATGACAGGAAAGTAAGTGTAACGGTGTTGAAAGGAAAGCTGGTGACCGACCCTAGCTGGTTTGGCTCAGAGGATAGAGCATTGGCCTGCAGACTGAAGGTTCCCAGTTCCATTCCAGTCAAAGGCATATACCCAGGTTGCGGGCTCGATCCCCAGTAGGGAGTGTGCAAGAGGCAGCCAATCAATGATTTTCTCTTATCATTGATGTTTCTATCTCTTATCATTTTCTCTTATCATTGATGTTTCCCTCTCCCTTCCTCTCTGAAATCAATAAAGATATATTGCAGGGGGGAGGGAGAAGAAGAAAGCTGGTGATCTGATAGAAACTAAACCTTGATAAATGGTTAAAAGTGGTCCAGCTTATAATGTAAGGACATCCCAGTCCAATTGGCAGGGACATTTGTATTTACACTATAGTAACTCATTGCCTCAAAGAAACTTTTAAATGAATTTGACCCCTAATGCTCCAACCCATATATATATTAATGAAATATTAATTAATTTCAGGGAGGGAGAGGGAAAGAGAGATAGAAACATCAATGATGAGAGAGAGAATCACTGATCAATCGGCTGCCTCCTGCATGCCCCTTACCAGGGACCAAGCCTGCAACCCAGGCATGTGCCCTTGATGGGAATCGAACCTGGCTAGGACAAACCATCCTAAACACATGTATACATTGGTTACAGGAAATGAGAGCAACCATTTTAGAACTTGGGGTGATAAACTCCTACCCCAGGGTGACTCCTTTTAATTGAGTCTCATCAATAGATCATGCAAAGATAATGAGTATAAACTTTCTTCAGGGTTTTTTTATTTCTAATATATTTTTATTGGTTTCAAAGAGAAAGAGACAGAAACACCAATGATGAGAGAGAATCGTTGATCAGCTGCCTCTTACAGGCTTCTCACTAGGTATTGTGCCCACAACCCAGGAATGTGCCCTGCCCAGGAATCAAACCATGACCTCCTGGTTCATAGGTCCTTGCTCAACCACTGAGCCACACTGGCTGGGCTTTCTTCAGGGTTTTTATGGTACTTTAGAATTAAAAGCCTAATGTCCACCAGATAGGCAACAATTTAATGTTATGTATTTTATCATAGTTTCCAAAATGTGGCCTCTAAATTCTGTCTTCAACTGAAAGATTCTAAGAATTCTTTGGAGAAATGGCTGAATTCAGGAATGTGACAGGGAATATACAAATTAGCTTAGGACATTACTGTGCTAGAAAGCAAGAAAGCTATAAAAACACTAATGGGTTAATGTCAAGGTTAAGAAGCTTCCAGTAGAATAAAATGAGATCATTTGAGCACCAAAAAGAATAACTTCAATGGATTCAAGTGCATACAAATTCATGTTCTTAATGATACTAAAAATAATAATTGGTCACAATTAGAAGTTGCCAGTGCATCAACTAATTATTCTGAAAACTAATAAATTAAAGACACATTTGCCCTGCCTCTCCAACACTCAGTATATTTCAAGGTAACCAAAGAATTTAAGTTTTTCTATATATCAACTTCTGTCTAATAAATACAAAAGAAATTTTAGAATCAGAGTATCGCCATTGTGAAGCCCTTAATAAAACAATAACTCTAGAGAAATAGCATGAATGGCTGCTAAAGCTATTAGATAAGAGGTTGATGGAGAACTTTATAATGGTTGAATAAAGCTGACAATACCTGAACCCATTGGTCAAACACAGCAGCACTTAAAATAGGACAACCAACTAGATATTAGGTCCTTGATGTAACCTGTGAAAATACCTACTCAACATTTAAACTCAAATCCAATGAATATTTCATCACCTGCTTACAAGATGTATGAGAGGCATTCATACAGTTTAAAGGATACAATAAGGAGGAGAGGGGGAGTAGAGGAGGAAATCAGCCAAAACTGGAATGTGGGACACTTACTAAACAAATGACTTGGTTTGGGGGAGAGCAATAGGGCACATTATAGAAGAGACTTAAAAGACATTCCATCAAATTCAATGCGTGAAAATTATTTAGGTCCCGATTCAAACAACTGGAGAAAAATAATTTTGAGATAATTTGGAAAAAATTAAGTATGGAGTAGATATTAAGTAATATTAAGAAACTACTATTAAAAGAACAAATTTGGAGGATGCACACTACCCAATTTTAAAACTTATTTTAAAACTGTAGTAATCAAGAGTGTGGTATTGGTAAGAGGATAGACACATAGATCAATTGAACAAATTAGCACAGAAACAGATCCACACAAATATAGTCAATTGATATTTTTCAAAGTCAAGTCAATGAAGAAAGGATAGTCTTAAAAGAATGTTCCTGGACACCTATTATTTAAAAACTTCAACCTTGCACAAAATTAGCTCAAAATGAATCATAGGCACAATTGTTAAGTTTAAAATTGTAAAACTTTTAGGAGAAAATTTTTATGATCTTGGGTTAAGCAAAGAGTTCTGACCATAAAAGAAAAATAAAAAAGGTAAATCTGACTTTATTCAAAATTAAAATATTTCACGCTTCAAAAAATAATATTAGGAGAATAAAATGATCAGCTATAGACTAGCAGGAAATACTTGCATATCACAACTAACCAAGGACCTGAATGTAAAATATATAAAGAATTCTCAAAATTTAGCAATAAGAAAACAACCATTTTGCCCTAACCAGTTTGGCTCAGTGGATAGAGTGTAGGCCTGCAGAATGATCAATTCTGATCAAGGGCATGTACCTTCGTTGCAAGCACATCCCCAGTCAGAGGTGTACAGGAGGCAGCTGATCGATGCTTCTCTCTCATTGATGTTTCTAACTCTCTGTCCCTCTTCCTCTCCTTTCCTCTATTTTAAAAATATATTTTATTGATTTTTTTACAAAGAAAAAGAAAACAACCATTTTTAAAAATGGGCAAAAGCTTTGCCCATTATATATTTTTCATTAATGAAGATATATAGTGTGCAAATAAGCATATGAAAAGATGCTCAAAATCATTAATTGGGAAAATACAAATTAAAATCACAATACCTATCAGAAGGGCTAAAATAAACATAAAGCCTGACAATATGAAGTGCCAATGAGAATGAGGAGCATACACTGTGGGGATGTAAAATGGTACAGCCACTCTGGGAAACAGTTTGGCAATTCCTTTTTTTAAAAATATATTTTTAATGATTTCAGAGAGGAAGGGAGAGGAAGAGAGAGAGAATCATTAATCGGCTGCCTCCTGAAAGCCTCACCTTGGGGATTGACCCCGAAACCTAGGTATGTGCCAAACTGGGAATCAAACCCTAATCTCCTGGTTCAAAGGATGACACTCAACCACTGACCCACACTGTCTGGGTGGTAATTTCTTAAATTTAAACTTATAGCTACCATATGACTTGAGTCCTAGGTATTTGCTCTAGAGAAATTAAAAGTTATGTTCACATAAAAACCTATATATAAATATTTATTGCAGCATTATTCATAATCCCCCAGAAGTAGAAAAGCCAAAATGTCATTCAACTGATAAATTGAAAAACAATATTCTTTTTTTTTTTAGTGATTTAAATGTTTATTCAACTTTATAGTTCAACTTAACATCCCAGGATTATTTTTGGATCATACAATATAGAGTTTCCAGATGGTTAAACGAGGGATTACCATTTACTTTAAGGAGAGGACTGCCAGACCAATCATTTTATTTTCAGTTTTCTCAGTCATTTTTGCATGTTTATCTTTTATGGCATTAGTGATCCTCTTCGCATCTAGGATTTGTAACTTCTGAATTGTCACTGAATATGGAATACATTTTATTCCCAAAGTGAATGGAATTCACTTTGAATATTACTCAAGTTAATGGACCTTCTTATTCTTCAGGCATCTTTGGAGGCTCCCCACATTCTTGAGGTTCCTCAGATAGCTTAGTTACTTCATTTGCTAAGTTGTATTGCTGTAGGCTGCCAGAATGGCACCAGGTATCTGACCCATGGGATCAGACCAAGCCTGGGTTAAGCAACCCTGGTACAAAGCAATACCCAAACTATAAGAGAACAGTTATTGGGTAAATTATAAAGGTAGAAGTAATTCCTAGAAGAAATGGGTTTAGGAAACAAGTTATATAGGTAAAGGAAGGGCCCCTGGAGCTTGGGAGTGGAGAAGCCAATGGTAACGTGCCGGAAGCAGGGAGAGGGAAAGGAAAGGGAAAGGCATTGAAGTGCTCACAGAAGAGGAGTCAAATCTGGTACATTCTTACAAGAGAATACTACTCAGACAAACAAACAAACAAACAAAAGGGAATACATTACTTACTCACACATTGTAGGTGAATCTCAAGTATATTATGCTAAGTGGAAAAATACAGACTCACTATTATATTCAGTATAAATCACTTATAGGACATTTTGGGAAATACAAAACTATAAAGACATAACAAATCAAGTTTCTAAGGCTCAGGAGTCTGAGGAGGTATTTTTAAAATATATTTTTATTGATTTCAGAGAGGAAGGGAGAGGGAAAGAGAGGTAGAAACATTAATGATGAGAGAGAATCATTGATCGGCTGCCTCCTGTATGTCCCCTACTGGGGATTGAGCCCACAACCCGGGCATGTGTCCTTGAGCCAGCAACCCAGCATATGCCCTTGACCGTAATCGAACCCAGGACCCTTCAGTCCAGAGGCTGATGCTCTATCCACTGAGCCAAAGCAACTAGGGCTTGAGGAGGTTTTGATTACAAGTGGGCAGCATAAGAGAATATTCGGTGGTGAGTGCACTATTCAGTATTTTAATTGTGGTGGTTGCTACAGAACTCTATTAATTTGTTAAAACTCACAGAAGTGTGCATGCATGCCTACACACACACACACACACACACACACACACACACACACACTTACTTAAATTAAAACATAAGAACATTAAAATGCAGTAATTTTTAAAAGGAATGTGCCAAATTGGTTAACTTTGTTAGTGGCATGATAATATTTAAAACAAGATCAATTCAGCTAGTGTGCTCAGTGGTTGAGCATTGACCTATGAACCAAGAGGTCACTAGTTCCATTCATGGTCAGGGTACCTGCCTGGGTTGCAGGCCCCATCCCCAGTATGGGGCATGCTGGAAGCAGCCGATCTAGCAATGTTTTTCTCTCATGGATTTCTTCTGCTCCCTCTCCTCCCTCTCTCTATGTAAATAAAAGCATATTTTAAAAATAATAATAAAATAAGATCGGCTACATGTGCTATAGACTGCTTGTAAAAATGGCAAAACAGGAACATGCAGAGTAACAGGAACTCTCATTCTCTGCTAGTGGGAATGCAAAATGCTTCAGCCACTTCTTACAAAACTAAACATACTCTTACCATATAACACAACAATTGCCCTCCTTAGCATTTATCCAAAAGAGCTGAAAAGTTACATCCACACAAAAACCTGCACACGGATATTTACAACTGCTTTATTCATAACTATCAATAGTTAGAAACAACCAAGATGTCCTTCTGTAGGTGAATGGATAAACTAACTGAAGTACATCCAGAAAATGGAATGATATTCACAACTAGAAAAAAATGATATACTGAGCCATGAAAAGATATAGAGTAACCTTAAATACATATTACTAAATAAAAGAAGCCAATCTGATTCCAAGCATAAGATATTCTAGGAAAGGCAAAACTATGAGGAGGGTAAAAGGAGCAGTGGTTGCCAGGAGTCGGGTTTGGGAGTATAAATAGACAGAACACAGAGGATTTTTAGGGCAGTGAAAATACTTTGTATGATATTAAAATAATGAATACATGTACTAATATATTTTTTCCAAACCCACAGAATGTACAACACCAAGAATGAACTCTAATATATGGACTCTGAGTGATAATGATGTGCCCATGTAGGCTCATCCATTGTAGCAAACAGCACTTTTGGTGGTATATGTTGATAATGGGGAAGGCTATGCCTATGTGATGGCAGAGGTGGATATGGGAACTTTGTACCTACTACTCAAAAGTGCTGTGAACCTAAAACTGCTCTAAAAAGTAAATTTTTGAGGAGAAACCAAGATGGCGGCATAGGTGAACACCTAAACTGCTGCCTTGCACAACAATTTCAAAACTACAGATAAAAGACAGAATGGACATCATCCAGAACCACAGGGAAGTTGTCTGAGTGGAAATTTTACAACTAGAAGGAAAGAGAGGGGCTCACAGAGACCCAGAGGAGCTGCAAAAAGCTGAGGTACGGAGACATGCACATGGAGAGAGCAGGCGCTGGAGTGCCTGGCTGACTTCCTCTGGAGGGAGGGAGACGGAGACTCCCAACTGCACTGAACCCCTTATCCTATCGCCCTGAACCCCAGGTCCAGGTGAGACTCATACGGGGGGAGTCTGGACTGTGAAAAGGGAGGAGTGCACAGAAATTTAGGGAAGCCACAAAAAGGCAGAGGTCTGGTGGCGCACACACTACTGCGTGCAGAAGACAGACTGCTGATTGTGCCGCTGGCTTTCTTTAGTGGGCAGGAGAGAGAGCTCCCAACTGTGCCACTTCTAACTGCACTGAACCCCAGTTTCAAGCGAGACCCTGGGGACCCAGACTCATATGGGTCCCGGAGCGCAAGGGAGCTGGAAAGGCAGTCTAGAGGCACGCACATACACACGCTTGTGCACAGAGACGACTCCAGCAATTACTGAGTGACACTTGAGACCCAGGGGCTGCATAGGGCAGTGCTGACTGGAAGCCAAGGTGGTCCACTAATCCCTGAGACTCCACTCCATTCAAGCTCAACAGAAAGGTTTTTGCAGTTTTGCAAGTCTTGCATCATAAGGCTTATTCCAACACAGAAGTTCTGGCAGAGTGAAAATGTGAAGACAAAGGAATAGATCACAAACAAAAGAAATGGAAGAAAACAAACAACTGGATATAGAGTTCAAAACCACAGTTATAAGGTTTTTCAAGAATTTCCTAGAAAAGATGGATAAATTTAGCAAAACCCAAGAGGAGATGAAAAAGTACCAACTAGAAATGAAACATACACTGGCTGAAATAAAAAATATTATACAGAAACCTAACAGAAGACAAGATGAAGGCAAGAATCAAGTCAAAAATTTGAAATATAAAGAAGAAGAAAACACTCAACTGGAAAAGCAAGAAGAAAAAAGAATCCAAAAATGTGAAGATAGTGTAAGGAGCCTCTGGGACAACTTCAAGCATACCAACATCAGAATTGTGGGGGTACCAGAAGAAGAGAGAGAGCAAGATACTGAAAACCTATTTGAAGAAATAATGACTGAAAACTTCCCACACCTGGTGAAAGAAATAGACTTACAAGTGCCAGAAGCTCACAGAACCCCAAATAAAAGAAATCCAAAAAGAACCACACCAAGACACATCATAATTAAAATACCAAGAGCAAAAGACAAAGAGAGAATATTAATAACAACAAGAGAAAAACAGTTAATTACCTATAAGGGACCACCCATAGGATTGTCAGCTGATTTCTCAACAGAAACTATGCAGTCCAGATGGGAGTGGCAAGAGATATTCAAAGTGATGAATAGCAAGAACCTACAACCAAGAATAATCTATCCAGCAAAACTATCATTCAGAATTGCAGGTCAGATAAAGAACTTCACAGATAAGAAAAAGCTAAAGAAGTTCATCAACACCAAACCAGTATTATATGAAATGCTAAAAGGTACTCTTTAAGAAGAGAAGAAGAAGAAAAAGGTTAAGATAAAAATTATGAACAACAAATACATATCTATGAACAAGTGAATCTAAAAATTAAGTGAATTAAAAAATCTGATGAACAGAATAAACTGGTGAATATAATAAAATCAGGAGCACAGAAAGGGAGTAGACTGACAATTCTCAGGGGGAAAAGGGTGAGATTTGCAGGGAGAGTCTGGATAAAAATCATACACCCATGGATGAGGACAATGCATTGGGAGGAGGGGTGAGAGCCAGGTGGAGGGAAGCTATGGGGGCGGGGGAGAGAAGCAAATGTAATAATCTGAACAATAAATATTTATTAAATAAAAATAAAATATAAAATAAATTTAAAAAATAAATAAATAATTTTTTGTAAGTAAAATTTTTTTAAATCTTCACCCGAGGATATTTTTCCATTGATTTTTAGAGAAAGTGGAAGAGAGATGGAAAGAAATATCAATGTGAGAGAAACATGTCAATTGGTTGCCTCCTCTAAGCACCCTGACCAAGGCCTGGGCCTGGAGGAGTCTACAAGTGAGGTAAGTGCCCTTGAACTGTATCAAACCCAGGACCCTTAAGTCCGCAGGCCGAAACTCTACCCACTGAGCCAAACTGGCTAGGGCTAAATTCTATTTTTAAATGGCAAAAGCAATTCCTCTCATTCCCCACATCCCTCTGTGCAAAGTGACTTTGCACCTGCTCCCATCAAGAGATAGACTCTGTTCCCTTCCCCTTGAATCTGTTGCTGTCCCTGTGCCTTTCTGTGGCAGCAGGAAATGTCGGTATGTGCCTGCCAAGGCTAGAGCTTATGAGACCTGATTTCACATTCTTGGAATCCTAAGACCACCTTGCTAGGAAAAAGCCAAGTTTACCTTATTGGAGGGTGAGAGGTCATCATGAGAAGAAAAATCAAGGTGATCCAGCCTACAGCCTCTACCAAGTGCCAGACACGTGAGTGAGGCTATTTTGGATCCCACAGCCCAAATTTAGTTCATAGCCAACTAACTAAAAATGCATGAGTAAGCCCAAATGGTATGACATAGAGCAGAGACAAGTCTAAGCGCTGAACCCAGATCAAATCATAGAATCATGCACTCCGTTTTAGGGTGGATTATTATAGAGCAATCAATGATTGTAACAAAAATATACTAAGGTATTCAAAGTTGAAATAATATAACATCTAAAATTTAAAAAAAGAGTGAATAACTGAGAACAATGGCAACATACTGAAAATTGGTAAAGACGGTTAAATTGGAATTTGTCATATTATCTTCTCTATTTCTGTGTATATTTGAAAAAATCTACACTAAAATGTTTATAAATAAGTTATTTTTAAAATAACTATAATGATTATCACAAAAACTACTTATATGTCTAACACATAAATAATAAACAAATCTGAAATAAAAAAAACAATTAAGTATAATTTTGCCCAAGTAGGACAAAGGAAAGTCATAAAATGATCATAAGTATCCAAAAGATTTACTTAAAATCTTTTGACCTATGGTTAACTCCATTTTCAACTGGGTTTATGAAGTTATAGTTGTTCCATATATAGAACAAGGTAGTACTTTTCTAATATCTATATTACAAAAACTAGTGGTGGTATTTTTATCTACCACTTCCACCCTAAAAATAGGGGGTCAAAAGAAGAAGCAATTCTAAGCACAGGTATCTAATCTCCAAATGCCCCAAGTTTAACCACAACCTTTTAAGAACAAAGAAAGTTTTTCTTTTGAATTTTCTATCAAGAATGTCTTCTTGCCCAGCTGTTGTGGCTCAGTAATTGAGCATTGACCTATGAACCAGGAGGTAATGGTTTGATCCCTGGTCAGGTCACATGCCAGGTTGCAGGCTCAATCCCTAGTGAAGGGTGTGCAGGCAGCTGATCAATGATTCTCTCTAATCATTGATGTTTCTTTCTCTCCCTCTCCTTTCCTCTCTGAAATAAACAAAAATATATTTTTTAAATGTCTTCTTGATGCTTTATCATTCATATAAAGAATTTGCATGAACAGGCACATCTGAAATATTTCTATTCAATTCAATATATCCATAGGTCTTTGCAGAAAGCCAATCACATCTGAATATGAATGCTTCTCAGAAGTCAACATCATTAGTAGAAGCAGAAAATAATGATGATATGAGTTCCTCACTTCCATGGAGTCTGAAGTTGGAAGAATACTAACAAATGAAACAGGAGATATGAATGCATATTACACAGTAATAGCAGATAGAGGTGGTGGTGAAGTTACCTTTGAATTGTTAGTTTCACTCTTAAATAATCATACGGCTATTTGGAGACTATAAAACTATAGAGAGAAAGTAAAAACAAATTTTGCAAAAAAACTAGAATACACAAGAACAATTAGAATCATGAGGGAATTTTTTAAAAGTACAGGAATAAAAATAATAATAATAATAATAATAATAATAATAATAATAAATATTCACATTTTTAGAGAACAAAATGTGACTCAAACATGCCAAAGTTGAGAACCACTGAAAAAATAAATAAGTTCAAAGGAAATAGAGTCTATTCAATAAGTGGTTGGAAAAATTGGACAGAATCTAGACCACCTTCTTAAACCATACACAAGAATAAACTCACAATGAATTAAAGACTTAAAATGTTAAACTCAAAATTATAAAAATCCTAGAAGAAAACATAGGCAGCAATATCTTGGACATTTCTCATAGCAATATTTTTTTCTGATACATCTCCTCAGGAAAGAGAAACAAAAAAATAAAATAAACAAGTAGGGCTACATCAAATAAAAAGTTTTGCATAGCAAATGAAACCATCAACAAAAGAAAAAGAAAACTCATTGATTGGAAAAATATATTCCCTAATGATACATCTGATAATTTATAAAGAATTTATATAACTCAATACCAAAAAATAAAATACACACACACACACATACACACACACACACACACACACACACACACAAAACAGCAAACAAACAAACAAAAACAACCAACAACAATTCAATTAAAAAATGGGAAAAGGATCTGCAAAGAGGACATACACATGGCTAATAGAAATTTGAAAAGATGCTCAACATCATAAATCAGAGAAATGCAAATTAAAACCACAAGGAAATATCACCTCACATCTGTTAGAATGGCTATCATGAATACATCAACAAACAATAAGTTTTGTCAATGATGTGGAGAAAAGGGGACTCTCGTGTACTGTTGGTGGGAATGCAGACTGGTATAACCACTGTGGAAAGCAGTATGGAATTGCCCCGAAAAATTAAAAATGGAACTGCCTTATGACTCAGTGACCCCAGTTCTGGAATGTATCTGAAGAAACCTAAAATAGTAATTCAAAAGAATATATGCACCCCTACGATCACTGCAGCATTATTTACAACTAGAGGCCTGATGCACAAAATTCGTGCATGGGTAGGTTCCCTAGGCCTGGCCAGCGATCAGGGACAATCTGTGGGGAGACCAAGGGGTGATCTGGGGGCCCCCCAATGGCACTCATCTTGGCTGGCCTGGTGCTGCCCACTTACTGGCCCCACCCCCCACCACAATCACCAGTCACCTCCCTCTGCAGGACACAAGCAGCAGGGTGATCAGGGGGGCGGCATCGGCCTGCTAGTGAGTCAGCCCCACTCCCCACTACTGCCCGGTAGTCAGTGTACAACAGAGAGACCAGTTATTCCACTGTTTGGTCAATTTGTACATTAGGCTTTTATTTTATAGAATAGCAAAATTTGGAAGCAACCCAAGTGCCCATCAGTAGATATGTGGATAAAAAAGTAGTAGTGAGTTTACACAATGGAATACTACTTAGCCATAAAAAGGAAGGAAATTTTACCATTTGTGATAGAATGGACGGACCTGGAAAGCATTATGCTAAGGCAGTGGTCAGCAAACTGTGGCTTGTGAGCCACATGTGGCTCGCAAGCCATGGTTTGCCACTCTCTTGACTAATGAGTTTGCCGACCACTGTGCTAAGGGAAATAAACAAGTCAGAGAAAGACAAGTATCATATAATTTCACTCATATATGAAATATAATGAACAAAATAAACTAATGAAGTAGAAATAGACTCATAGAGAACAGATTCACAGCTGTCAGAGGGGAGGGAGGGTGTGGGGCTGGGTGAAAAGGGTGAAGGGATTAAACAAAAACGAACAAACAAAAAACACTCAGAGCTACAGATAATAGCATGGTGATTACCAGAGGGAAAGGGGGTGGGGAGATAGATGAGAGTAAAGGGAGGATAAATAGAAGGAGTCTTGACTTATATATGTTTCAGAATTGTACACTGAAACCTATATAACTTTATTAACCAATGCCACCCCAATAAATTCAATTATAAATAAATAAATAGGAATAATTTAATCTATAGGAACCAAGCTTCCTAGTGAAAAGAAAAACTTTTAATATTTTAAATGCATACATCTCACATTTAAGGTAATTATTTAGTGCCCATTGTGTGCCAGTTACTGAACAAGTAACCTTCAAAAAATGTCTTGTAGGGGAGCAAAATATGCTACCCCCAAATCAGCCCATTTGGCACATTGATTATTTTGGATTAAAGTTACTTAAGAAATAGTTGGTACAAGAAGGACTCTGACTCTCCTTTGTCCCCCTGAAAGCAGAAAATAAGTTTCCCATGTGAAAGATACCCCTCCTGTACCAGAGATAAAGAGAGATCCTTATTTGTTAGAAATAGGGATCTCAGGACTGAGAAGGCTACATAGATAAATTCTGTTGAGTTTCTTCACTAATTAGTATCCAAGATTAACTCTTTTGTCTTGTCATTTCTTTCACAAAGTAATTGTTTCTGTCTAAGAGATATAAAAACTGTCTGCGTTAGTCTCTTCTTTGACTCTCATTGTCTAGGTGAGTCTTCTTTATGTATAAAATTAATTCTTTTATTCTGTTAATCTGGCTTGTAACAGTTAAATTATTACACTAGCCAAAAAAAACCTAGAAAGGTAGAAGAAAAAATTTCCTCCAGAAAGTGTCATTTAATGCAGAATTCACTTCAAAGTAGGTGACATTATTTGCATTTGAGAAAATGAGAAAACTAAGGCTTCAGTAAAGAAAAAAATTATCTCAAATCTTTTTGATCCACTGTACTTATGGTTGCAAGTGCACCACACTGATTTTTGTGCTCAACTCAAATTAGTATCATATTAGCATGCCTCAGTTAAAATAAAATTACATTAGCAAGGTAATTTATTTTTCTGTGTGCTATCTGCAAGGGTCTTATTCAATTAATATCTACAATTTGAGACTCATAAATTTTAAAAATGGGGGAAGAAGCTAATAGGCCAGGGGGTACCATTGGAATATGGAGATGATTTGTTTTTTATGTCTTTCTAAAGATAATCTGATACTTTTGTGCCTATCTCAAATTCTACAGCTTCCAGCCATCCTTCACCCATGTTTTCCCTGTGTTCCCTCTTATTTGCCCCAAGGTATACCACATGCTCTGGACCCCATTTAACCCTCTCATCATCATTAAAATCTGTCTTTAGTCTATTTCCTGAGCCCCTGTTTGGGAACTACCTTGAAAATATGAGTTAATTTCTAACCCAAAGAAGAAAATGGGGATTATTTCTAACTGTAGGAATTTTAGACAATATAACATGGTCCAAGGTCAATGAGAAAAACACATTGGTTTTAAACAGGAGTAGTATAGTATGGCTTTTCTTAAAGGACAGCAACTCTGTCTATCAAGAAACATGAGAACCCTAGCTGGTTTGGCTCAATGATAGAGTGTCGGCCTGCAGACTGAAGGGTCTTGAGTTCGATTCTGGTCAAGGGCACATGCCTGGGTTATGGACTCAATCTCCAGTAGGGGGCATGCAAGAGGCAGCCAATCAATGATTCTCTCTCATCATTGATATTTCTCTCTCTCCCTTCTCCCTTCTTCTCTGAAATCAATAAAAATAAATTTTTAAAAGAAAAATTTTAAAAAGAAACATGAGAGAATTTGAGATAAATAAGCAGCTCTTTGGCAATTCTATGTATCTCTGTATAAGACCAAATAAAAGAAGAGAAACTCAATTTCATCAACACAAAGGATGGTTTGATGGGAAAATTCACTTTATGTGGGCAGGTAGTTGACAGGGCTTATAGCTAATCTATACTAACAATAGAGGAATATGCAATTTGTCCAGGACGCTGTCACCATAATGACTGAACAGAAGGATGCTTGGGGCCACAAGGCTGGCAGGGGTGTTAGTGAGGAATGACCAAATGACTGAACAGCAGGCTGCGTGGGGCAACCAGGCCAGCAGGGGGGAAGTTGGGTGCAACCAGGCCAGTGAGGGGAGAGTTGGGGTACATCAGGCCAGCAGGGGAGGGAAGTTGGGGACAATTGGCCAGCAGGGGAGGGCAGGTGGAGGCAATCGGGCCGGCAGGGGAGGGCAGTTGGGGGTGATCAGGCCAGCATGGGAGGGCAGTTGGGGGTGATCAGACTGGCAAGGGAGGGCAGTTGGGGGCAATCGGGCTGGCAGGAGAACAGTTAGGTGTCAATCAGGCCAGTAGGGGAGAAGTTAGGGGGCAATCGGGCTGGCAGGCAGAAACAGTTAGATGCAGTCAGGCAGGCAGGCAGGTGAACGGTTAGGAGCCAGCAGTCCTGATTGTGAGAGGGTTGTCCAACTATCAGTTTAGGCAGTTGGACATCTCTGGGAGGGGGGGGCGTTCCAGATTGGAGAGGGTGCAGGCCATACTGAGGAACACCCTTCTCACCCCCGTGCACGAATTTCATGCACCAGGCCTCTAGTCAATCTGTAAAGCTAAAGGGAGTCCTAACATTCCATGAAGTCCAAATTGTTATCTGTGTTATATCCATGAGGAAACTGAAGCTCAAAAAGACTTAAGTAAATGACTCCAGGACACATACCTTATAAATGTTAGATCTAAGACTTCTGTTATATGATCTAATGCAAATATTACAGAATGGGAAACAAACAACATGTTAATGTTGAAAATGAAAACTAACAAAAAGAAAATCCAGAAAGAACACTCAAAGAAAAATTAAAAGATATGATACTTTATATAAAGTATCTAACTTAGACCCCAGCCACACTGATAAATAAAGCATCCATTCATTCTTTCGTCAACCTAAATAAATAAATTTCAGGCAAGCTCAAATTACCAGAAATAGATTATATTTGGAAGTAGTACAGTATTGTCTGTAGGGATGCCTCTATTGTTCATGGGAGTGGGGTTCTTGGAGTACCACTGAAATAAGCATTTTTCAGAAGCCTCCTGGGGAGAAAGATAGGTTGGTAAAAGTCTTTATTTGTATGAAGTTACATTTCTCAGGTTCCAAAGTTCCATGTCCCTTAAGCCATCCTGAAAAAGGAGCAGCTATGGATTCAGCAATGCCACATCCAGAGCTTCCATTCCATGTTGCAGCAAAGTCTAGTATATTCAGTCCCTTAACCCATTGTGTGGAGTCCACGTGACTGTGAGCCACATGAATGAACGCAGGGGAATACTCCCTCTGCAACAGGAGCCTCAAGAGAGCTAGAGGATCAAGAGTGAAGAGAGTGAACTCCCTTTGTCTAGGAGTTTAAATGTTCAGGTTTTCTGTCCTTACAGTGGCCATGCCTCTTCTGGCCACTGCCTTGCTTCCAGGGGTGACTGACAGATAAGCACCTTCCCACATCACTCATGACATTACTGGGCATGAGTCCAAACTGCCTTTGTCCAGTCCCTTCCCTCATCAATCATTGGAGAGTGCTAAATTACAGCTGTCTGGCAAATTGTATGAATGACAAGCCTATATTATCTAGTCTTCCCTTTACTCCTTTTTTTGTAAAATAATAACCAGGTTATTACAATAGTATCAGGAGGATTTTCAATTGTGGAAATGAATGCTGTAGCAAGCTACATCCTGGTTCCCTGCGGGTTTGGGAAAGCTATATTTATATACGAGGAGGACAAAGAAGGAGTCCAGCCAGAATGGAAACAGTAAGTTCATTGGCTTAGTGATGGGTAAAGATTCTTGGCAGATATTCATCGATAAGAAGTTAAGTCTCAGTCTTCTGTACATCAGACATTTACTGGGAATCAGTCTCTTTGTTCTTAAGTTCTGATCTTCTGAAGGCACATTTGCGAAATTATTTATTTCATATCTTCTAGTTCCAGATTAGACTGAAATGCTTTCACACTATCATTCAACACTTACAGAGTATAATAACTATTTGCTAAATGCTGGAGATTCGGAGAAGAGTGAGAAAAAGAAAAGGAAGGAAAAAAACAATTCCTACTCCCCTTCTAATCTCATTTGCAGGACACCGGGATGTCCTTGAAAGCCCCCCAAAATTTTTTTAAATATATTTTATTGATTTTTTACAGAGAGGAAGGGAGAAGGATAGAGAGTTAGAAACATCCATGAGAGAGAGACATCAATCAGCCGCCTCCTGCACACCCTCTACTGGGGATGTGCCCGCAAACAAGGTACATGCCCTTGACCCGAATCGAACCTGGGACCTTTCAGTCTGCAGGCTGACACTCTATCCACTGAGCCAAACCGGTTTTGGCCCAAAAAATTTTTTTAGAAAATGTTGTAAGTATGTTTTTTTGGGGGGTTATTTTTGGGGGGAGGTAGGGGAGATGATCTTAGTTTCAACAGATTCTTAAGAAGTGTAATAATATATTATTTTAGGGTAGAAAAAATAATTTTCACTCTGCTCTTCAAGGTTCTTATCGGGCATGCCCCAGTAACAAAAGACAGGTTAACAGTGAAAGGAATTTTTAGGGGTGAAATAGACAGGTTTAGGAAATTTTTAAAAATTAAGGGTCCAAGGAAAAAAACACAGGGCTACAGAGTTGTAAAAGGGTACATTTCCATAAGACAAGGGAGCTGAGAGTAGCAAAAGGTACACATTTACAGAATAAAGGGAAGGAAACCCTCATTCAAATGAAGAGGAAGAAAAACTGAGAGGGAACAGGAAAACAATGAGGGAGAAGGAGAGGAGAGCCTCAGGTGTTCCATGTGAAATTCGACCTTTGAGCTCAGGAGTTGCTACAGTGACCAAATCAGAAGGAGATAATGACCAATCAGAGGGGATACCAAGGCACAGATAAAAGGCCAGGAAGCCATACTGGCCAGGGGAACACTGCATGTTTCCAGTCCAAATTTCTCTTATCAACAGGAGAAACAAGCAGAAGTTTAATAATTTGTATTTATCCTGTATATATGGGAGAGACCCAGAGAAACTGAGTAACTCCTTAAATGGTCCAAGCCATCACCTTAAATACCATCCCCAGCTAAAGACAAAGAAAGAGGGGAGAAGGAGGGAGCCGGCTATGGGAGATTATCAGGCAAAGCACAGTATATATATATATATATATTTTTTTAAAGGGTAAAGTTGTTATGAAGCTTTAGGTTGTTGCTTTCTCTGTGGATAATAGTTTGTAGAGATTTTTTTCATCCCTTTCTTCCTGGTATACAGAGGGAGACACCCTTAGAAATGGAGAGTTCCCTTATAAATGTAAATGTCTCTTACAAAAGGGTAACTTTTAAAGTTTTCAGAGATCCTCTTGTGTCTGCTGATTCTTAACTAGCTAAAGACAATCCTTCCACAAAAATAAACATATTTGGGGATAGCAATTTAGCTCCCCTTCAAGATTCAAAATAAATTAAGAACCACTAATTCAATTACAAGTGTGGACTCTGTAACAGGTTAGTGTCTGGAATCTAATCTTCCTACATAAACCCTTTAAAAGAGCAATTTCTCAAAATCAACTGAGCCACAATTTGTTAGTTACTATTTTTACAGTGTAGGAAAGATACAAATCCTTGCAAAGATAGATGAAACAACCATCTATCAAAAACTAAATTACAATCTGATTTTAATAAAACTTATTCAAATAATTAGATTCATTTAACTATAACAGGATTATAAAAATGGTCTTAATCGTCATATAATATCAAAGATGGTTTATCTTTGTGAGAGGAAGACAAAATGAATGTTATGATGAATTGAACTACTTTAAGAATAGAAAATAAACTTGGAACTCTCAAATGTAGAGCTCATATATGTTCCTTTGGGTAACTATATACTTTCTCATCCAAACAATAATATTTTTTATTGTAAAAATAATGAACTATCATAAAGCAGGATATGTGGTCATCCCAATGTTGCTCAATATATTAAAAATATTAAACTTGAGTTTTTATTATATTTTTTATTTCATTTGCTTTGCTTTGTTTTCTTTTTTATTGAAGGCCACAGACCTATACTAGCTGATTTATGAAACTTAGAAAATGCTATCTTCATGGGTCTGCGATTTTTTAAAATCTTTCCTACACATTTTTTTTCTCATTAAGAATTTAACCTAGAAAATCTAGTTGCATACAGGGAGCAAGATTCATCTGGCCCCATGATTCAAGGGTCCAGATGACCCCTTAAATCTCTCTGTAGCAGAAACCCACAGAGAAATCTTTTTTTTTAAACTAAACCTCTAAACTATGCAATTGATATATGATTTTTAGACTGGAACATGTGATGTTCCCCTGAGCAGGATGGTTCCCCATATTCTTAGTCTGTAGGAGTCAAAGAATGAATCCACAGTTTAAAGATGGTATAGCAAAGGTAGAGATTTATTGAAGGACAAGTACAGATTCCCTGTGAGGAAGGTTAAAGAATCTCACAGAACAGACTCCCATGTGGGGAGGGAGAAGAGTCCCACCGACTTCCTGTTTCCACAGTTTATAAAGGCTGCAAGTCCCTGTGTCCTGTGTCCCTTCTGATTTGTCAATATTCCCTTTAGAATTGGTTACTATAGTAACTCTCAAGGCCCCATTACCTCTGGGCTTTCTTCCTCCTTAATTTTGTAAATATAGACCTTTTGGCTACTCCCAGTTCCCTTGTCTTATAGAAATGTACCTTCTTCTAGTCTCCCTTGTCTCATGGAAATGTAACTGTACTTGGCTTCCTTGTGTTATTGAAATGTACCCTCTGTAGCCCTGTGAGTTTTCCATGGGGCCCCTTAATTTCTAAATTTCTCTAACTCTGCTTATTTCACCCCTAAAAAATCATATTTCACAATCTCAAGCCTCTAATGCATATGATGCCTCTATAAAACAAAGAAATAATATTATGACATTTATCTTTTCTTTATTTTATTCCTTATTGCCAATGGTTTTATCATACCCAATGACTAATGACTTGTTTACAAGGAGAGGTCATTTTCTGTCCTTTATTTCTAACTTGATTCCTGAGTTTCCTTATGTTATTGGTGGGGTGTTTCCCGTGTCCCCACCTGTTGCCAGTGAAAGTGGGCTTCTTGCAAAGTCATGAGAAAAGGAATTTCTCATGACTAGAACAGGAAAATGAGTGACATTTAATCACATGGAATCAAACCCCTGAGTTTTCAAGGCACATTCTCCCTCTGTCTTACCATGGAAGAAGGCCAGCTGTAACCTGAGTGGAGCTAGGATTAAAGCCATTGTCCAGAGGCTCTGTTCTATATTTGTACAGTCCAATACAGCATCAGACCAGCTTAATTTGTGTTCCCAGCTGTAGTTCATTGTGTGTAAGATCCTACACATGGCTAGGAGTGAACATATGCAAATGCAAGGACATAGGAACAAGAGAAAAACACTGAGAGAGAATTCCTTTGTCTGAGGATTATGTATTCCCAAATTTCAAGAGCTTGCATTGCATTAGTTCCACCCCTCTAGCCAATAATCTTTGTTTCAGGTTAGATTGACAGGCAAATATTTTATCTATGTCACCCCAAGTGCCCTGGCTCAATCTTCCCTTCTTCCCCCCAGTGATTTGCAGGGAATGATCTGTGGTTCCCAGCGGAGTGTAAAATCATACCTTCCTGGTGAAGCTGCCTAGATGGCCATGATTATAATGTCTGCTTCCCTTTGCTCCTTTCGTACTAATATTAATAACTAGCTAATTACAATAGTAACATTTAGAGTCTAAATTACTGGCTTAAACTTTCAGGCCACCAATAAACTCCACTATGAAGAACATTCTTCTTAACATATAATAGTTTGTCCTGTCAAAAAACAAAATTTGCCGAAACTGGTTTGGCTCAGTGGATAGAGCTTCGGCCTGCGGACTGAAGGGTCCCAGGTTTGATTCTGGTCAAGGGCACGTACCTTGGCTGCGGGCACATCCCCAGTGGGGGTTATGCAGGAGGCAGCTGATCAATGTTTCTCTCTCATCAATGTTTCTAGCTCTCTAGCTCTCTCCCTTCCTCTCTGTAAAAAAATCAATAAAAAATATAAAAATATTTTAAAAATACATATTAAAAAAATTAACCAAGTATATTTGAAGATCTAATTAGCTTTATTGATGCTCATGAATTGGGCAGCACTTCTTCTAGCAACTAGAAATATGCTCACAGGGATTGTTCAAAATAGAAGGTTTTTATTTGAAGAAGGGTGGGCCAAGGAAGTTATTGACAAATAAAGGATTGTTTGGGGGCCTCTTTTCTTTTCAAGAAAATAAGATTCTTTTGTTTTGTTTTGTTTTTTGTTTTGTTTTGTTTAAATATATATATGTGTGTGTGTATATATATATATATATATATATATATATATATATAATTTTAGAGAGGAAGGGAGAGGGAGAGATAGAAACATCAATGATGACCATGTTCATGGATTGGTAGAATCAACATCATTAAAATGTCCACACTACCCAAAGCAATCTACAGATTCAATGCAACAATCCCCATTAAAATACCAAGGGCATATTTCAAAGATCTAGAACAAACTCTTCAAAAATTCATCTGGAATAAAAAAAAGATCCCAAATAGCCATATCAATCCTGAGAAAGAAGAACAAAGTTGAGTGGTCACAAAACCAGATATCAAGCTATATTACCAAGCCACAGTTCTCAAAACTGCCTGGTACTGGCACAGGAACAGACATATGGACCAATGGAACAGAACAGAGAACCCAGAAATCTACCCAAGCCATTATGCTCAATTAATATTTGACAAAGGAGGCAAGACAGTCTCTTCAATAAATGGTGCCGGGAAATTTGGTCAGATGCATGCAAAAAAATGAAACTAAATCGCCAATTTACACCATACACAAAACAAATTCAAAATGGCTAAGGGACTTAAAAGGAAGATGGGAAACCATAAACATCTTACAAGACTCCATAGGCAGCAAAATATCAGACATATGTCATAGCAATATCTTTACTGACACAGTTCCCAGGGCAATGGAAATGAAGGAGAAAATAAACAAATAAATAAAAAGCTTCTGTACAGCAAAAGAAACCATCAACAAAAAAGCCACTGCATGGGAGAACATGTTTGCCAATGCTATTTCAGATAAGGGCTTAATCTCCAAAATTTACGGAGATTGGATTGTTTATCTTCCTTTTGCAACTTAACAAAAGGAAGATAAACAATCAAATCAAAAAATGGGCAAAGGCTTAAGGCTCTCCAGTTCCATCCAGGTTTATGCTAAGTGAAATAAGCCAGTCAATGAAGGAGAAACACCACATGATCTCACTCATTTGTGGATAATAAAGAACATTATAAACTGATGAACAAAAAGATAGATATAGAGGCAGTAAAGCATCAAACAGACTGTCAAATTACAGCAAGAAGGTCAAGGAGAGGTGGGGTAGATAAGAGATCAACCAAAGGACTTGTATGCATGCATATAAGCATAACCAATGAACACAGACACTGGGGGGGGGTTGGGGTATGCCCAGGAGGGGGCGGCAATGGGGAGATATGTATACATGTAACACAATAAAAAAGAAATAGGCAAAGGACCTAAATAGACACATTTTGAAAAAGGACATAGAGAAGGCCAAGAGACTTATGAAGACATGCTCAAAGTCACTAATCATCTGAAACATGCAAATCAAAATGACAATGAGGTACCATCTAACACCTGTCAGAATTGCTATCATCAACAAATCAACAAACAACAAGTGTTGGAGAGGATGTGGAGAAAAGGGAACCCTCGTGCACTGCTGGTGGGAATGCAGACTGGTGCAGCCACTGTGGAGAACAGTATGGAGTTTCCTCAAAAAATAAAAATGGAACTGCCATTTGACACAGTAATCCCACTTCTAGGCATATATCCCAAGAAAACAGAAAAGTCATATGCACCCCTATTTTCTTAGCAGCACAATTCACCATAGCTAAGATTTGAAAACAGCCTAAGTGCCCATCAGCAGATGAGTAGTTTAAAAAACTGTGGTACATATATACAATGGAATACTATGCTTCTCTAAAAAAGAAGAAACTTTTACCATTTGCAATAGCATGGATGGACCTGGAGAGCATTATGCTAAGCAAAATAAGCCAGTCAGATAAAGATAAATATCATATAATCTCACTCATATGGGGAATATAATAATCAACATAAACTGATGAACAAAAATAGATCCAGAGACAAATAGCAGGGGAAATGTGTGTGTGTGGGTAGGGGGGTTTAGAGCTCAACCAAAGGACTTGTATGCATGAATATTAGCATAAACAATGGACACAGACCCTGGGACGGTGGGAGCTTTCCCTTGGGGTTGAGAATGGCTGGGGGGGATCAATCAGGAAATAGAAGACATATGCAATACTTTAGACAATAAAAATTTTAAAAAAAATCAATGATGAGAGAATTTGTTTACCGCATACTGGCTCTTTCTCACCTGTGAATTGGCTTGTTCCCTTTCAAGACTCAGAGAGAGAGAATCATTGATCAGCTGCCTCCTGCATACCCCCTACTGGGAGTGAGCCCACAACCTGGGCACATCCCCTGATCGGGAATTGAACCGTGACCTCCTGGTTCATAGTTTGTGCTCAACCATTGAGCCATACCAGCTCGGCACCAGGAAAGGAGTTATAATTATTTAGACTGCCTCTTCTTTTTTATGGAGGATGCAGAGTGTCCATGTCACAGATTACTTTGACCAGAGAACTCCAGACTGTTCGATTAAAATATTTCTGGGAGAGGTTGAAACTGCAATTAGATGAGGTATTATATCTAAGTTTGGTATCCTGGCCTTCTTAGCATGAGCGATTCCATTTTGTGTCTATGGTTTTCCCTTTAATAGTCCCTTGTTAATTTGTTAATAAGTCCTTATGTTAATTTTCAATTGGTAATTTATCAGCCAAAAGACAAAGCAAAAATCTGAGTTAAGTTGTACATTCTGATTAGCATTGCCTTCTACATATTCTTTCAGTATTATTATTTTTTAGAAAATAGTCTTATCAATGCTTCACAAAATGTTACCACTTTGGGGAAGGGTGACATAGATGAAAGAAAGCAGAATTTGCCATGCTGTAATATGCCTTGGGGGATACTGATTATTTTAAGCTGGTTATTTTTCAGAAACAAAATACTCAAGAGGAACCTCTACCTTCCTCTTTACCTGCCTAAAGTAATGCAGACAGAAAAACCTGCTTAAAGAAGAGAGCATCACCTTAGCATCATAATACAAACTAAATGTAGTGGAAAGCGAGGCCAAGCAAAGTCTGTTTGTTAGACTCCCCTCTGTGTCCCATTGTTTTGGGGTAGCCAGGCAAGAATTTGTTTACCACATATTGGCTCTTTCTCAGCTATCTGTGAATTGGCTTGTTCCCTTTAAAGACTCAGACCCTTCCCCCTCTTCTTATTCCAGAATGGCATATATAAGCCTCATTCGCCCAATGAGGTCTCAAATCTCATATTCTTATGGAGTTCCTGTATGTACATACAGAATAAACTCGGTCATTTTCTCCTATTAATCTGCCCCGGATTAATTTGATTATTAGTCCAAGCAGAAGAATTTAGAAGGTAGGAAAAAGAAAATTATCCTCCCACACACAGAGAACAAGAAGAGATGCCCCCAACTCAGAAGCAGTGGTTGAAAGTATGTCAGTGTAAACGCAACCAGAAATAATGTTCTGCATTGAAAAAATAAATAAAATAAAACTGAAGAACATGGATGCTGGCAAAATAACTGCGCACCCTACAATGACTTCTTTAGTGATCAAGTGAATATAAAATAAAAATCCACTCTCATACAAACAAAATCCATTTATAGATCAATGCTGCAAAGCAACCTAAAGATCTTTTGCTTTGCTTTTAATTCAAAATGAGATTTTTCTTGCAGCTTTTCTCTATACTGACTCTGAAGTTATGTTAAATTGGAAATTCTTAGGGGAAAAATACTATCCGTTGAGTTCATGATGTCATTAATAATAATTTCCATAACAAATTTAAAGTAATAAAAAGTGGGTGGGATTGTATCATACATAAAGCCTGCCACATAAATGCTAATAAGATATAATCCCCCACCCTACCCCACCCCAAAAATAGCTTTCACATAAAATCTTGCCACCAGATAAAAAGTGGCTTTGAGGTTAAGAAAGAGAGAGTTAGAGAGTCCTGTATCTCCAGAAATATCTATAAATAATTTACTGCTAACTTGTAAACAATAGAGCAGCACATTATGCATGTCAAAGAGGGTCTTTATATGCCATGAAGACCCTCAAAAGTGCACTTGCTGAAGCAAGTCTGACTGGGAGCCTTGATGTGCTGGAAAAGAAACTTCTAAACTGAGGTCATCAGTTAGTAGAAAACAATTTCCCTCACACAGAGAAGCAGACTTACTGCTGCGTATCTGACACAGATAGATTGGAATTTAAAAACAGGGCTGCATAATGTGAGTTAGCTGGAAAATGAATCTTGGATGCTCCTTCGGAATGAACGGCACCAAAACAAAAGGTGATGGGTGCTTCCCAGAAAGCAGGGCTGCTCAACTTGGCACTACTGCCATTTGGAGCTGGTCACTCTGTCCTGGGGCTGTCCTGTGCATTGTAGGATGTTTAGCATCCTTGGACTCTACCCACCAGATGTCAATAGTATATCCTTCCCCAGCCTGTTGTGTCAACCAAAAATGTTTCCAGACATTGTTAAATGTCCCCTGGGGAAGTCGAATCACACCTGGTTGAGAAACAGTAGTCTAGAGGAAGGCAGAGCTTTATGAAAATGTTGCAAGGCTTACATGGTGGTTTGTTTACACTTCTAAATTGATTCTGGTATAATTTGCTTTCTTTCCTCAATCTAGACACAGCATTTGTGAACTGTCACTTCCTTCCCCCCAACCCCTCTATCCCCAATCAAAGGTAGCAAAATAAGTCTATATTTTATTTCATATCACACAGGGTCTAAATTCTCTTGTGATTTTTTTTTTCTTTTAGTATCTTGACAAATACTGTACACAAAGCAGTGTTCTGAGATGCAAAAGAGGGGACACATAATAAAGGCCAACTGTATTAATACTGAATGCATGAAACTATTCAGGTCACAAAGTCCTGCTGAGATGAATGTTTATTCACATGATAAACAATGTATGAAGGAGGTGGATTATAGGAGGAACAAAATTAGTCTGATTAAAAAATATTGGAAGCAGCCTTGGCCAGGTGGCTGAGTTGGTTAGAGTATCGTCCCATACACCAAAAGGTTGCAGGTTCAATTCCAGGTCCTGGCATATACCTAGGTTGTAGGTTTGATCCCACGTAGGGGTATTATGGGAAACAACCAATCCATGTTTCTCTCACATCGATGTTCCTCTCTCTTGCTCACTCACTCTCTCTCCCTTCCTCTATCTCTAAAATCAATAAACATTATGCTCGAGTGAGGGTAAAAAATTTTTTTCTAATGTACTGGGAGAAAAAAAAAAGGCACAAAAAATGTAGTTGTACACAAATGCTTTGCTCTGTCAAATCTCCTAAAATGAATACATTGAAATTCTAAAAAAAAAAAAAAAAAGGTCTCAGCATTAAAAATGCTGGCCTAAGATTACTTATCCAATCTGTGGCTTTCAATGCTTGATGTCAAATGTTCTGTTAAAGCATCTTTGAATTTAACATGATTCTAAAACTTTGCTTAATTCTTCTTCAACCTTGTATTCACCCAAGGCCAGAACCTACAACTCAAATGAATGACAGAACTAATGTAGTTAATAAGATATTGCCTTGAATTGCTTCATAAAGTTTTCAATCTAATAAGTCATTAGTGTCTGAATATAAATTTACTGACTTCCATTGAGATTAATAGCAGGTCAATCATATTGACTGAATCCAAATGAGTCAATTGGATCATGTTGGTCAATAAATGTTGATCAAAATTATATAGAGCAGCCAGGGTTGAGTGTAATGAAGCTTATAATAACCTATATAATATGCCTTTTGTTAAGGAACATTGCCCCCAAGAATAAAAATGAAGCTTAAGGTAACAGCATATTAATGTTGACATTTAGCCCCCAAGAAAATAGTGGAACATATGTTCAGGTGAAATCAGGGATATCCTGATATAGTACGAGTGATAATATCATGAACTGGTTTTAGAATGCTTTTCACTCTCAAAATAATGAAGTTATGTGAGTGCTATGGACACCAACATTTAGCTAATCAATTTGTCAGGCACTGCCAATAGTGACTTTAGTTAACTTTGACATTGAAAAAAGAAAAAAGTAATAATTCATAGAGATTTACATGTTATTTTAATATTTAAATTATACAGTGAATTAGACAAATCATGAACAAGTAAATATATCATGAAGGACAATAGTGACTAATTGTTATGTGTCACATACTATGGATTGGCTCATTTAATTCTCAAAAATCTAGGAGGTAAGTATATTATCTCCATTTTACAGATAGAAAAACTGAGGCATATAGAGGCTACATAACCCTGTTGTTGAGTGGTAAAGCTGGGCTTTGAATCCATGTAGTCTGGCTTTAGAGTACATAGTCTCAATCATTACTGTCATTTACCGAGAAGGCAGTAGATACCTAAATATTTGAGAGAAGGATGTTGCAGATAGAGGGATCAGGCAATGCAAAGGCTAAGGTACAGAAAAAACTTGCACGTTTAAGAAATAAAAAGTAGCCCCTCGTGTCAGAAGAATAGGGAGAAAGGAATAGAATGAGAAAATAAGTAGTGTATTTTAACTTATATTTGTCTATCATCATTGAAAATTATTTAGTGTTACTAGTTTTTATTTCCCTTTTATTACCTTTATTCCTGCTTTTGATTTGTTTTCAAATCACCTGCCAATTTTATTTCCAGATTTTGAACTTTCTCTTTGTTTACTTAGAACTGTTTCTTAACAATTAGGAAGGACAATACTAATAGCTTATCTAATATCCCATCCCTCTCTTTCCTGAGAATAAAACAAAGAATCTGGCTAAATTTCCTTTATATCGATGTCATTTGCTAACAGTTTGGAATGCTTTTCACAGGATATACTTGGTCTGTCTTGATTGCTTATGATAAACAAATATGGAATTTATGAATTCAAGTGGCAAGGTCTTTGCCTGGAAAAGTATCTCAGGCAGCTGAATTATTTATTATCTATATATATGAAAGCCCATGGACCTAATACCATAACATCATCATGACCAAACAAGCAGTGGCTCTCACAGTGGGCGGAATATGAGCAACTAGCAGCAGAGAGCTAGGAGTGGTGGAGGGCTATGAGCAGTGAAGAGCTATGAGTGGCAGGCAGGGTAGTAGACTATGAGTGGTGGAGAGCTACGAGCAGCAGAGAGCAGGGCAGTGAGCTACAAGCTGTGATGGGCGGGGTGGCCAGCTGAGGCAAGTAGAAGTGAGTTACTTGTGCATGATTTCCTGTGCACTGAGCCTCTAGTCCAGTGGTTCTCAACCTGTGGGTCGCGACCCCTTTGGGGTCAAAGGACACTTTCACAGGGGTCACCTAAGACCATCTGAAAACACAGGTATTTACATTATAATTCATAACAATAGCAAAATTACAGTTATGCAGTATGGTTGGGAGTCACCACAACATAAGGAACTGTATTAAAGGGTTGCGGCATTAGAAAGGTTGAGAACCACTGCTCTAGTCAGAATATAAAATTGAGGTCCTTTTTTAAAAAATATATATTTTATTGATTTTTTACAGAGAGGAAGGGAAAGGACAGAGTTAGAAACATTGATGAGAGAGAGAGAGAGACATTAATCAGCTGCCTCCTGCACATCCCCTAGTGGGGATGTGCCCGCAACCAACGTACATGCCCCTTGACCCGAATCGAACTCAGGACCTTTCAGTCCGCAGACCGATGCTCTATCCATTCAGCCAAACTGGTTTCAGCAAAATTGAAGTTCTTTGTGACCAAAATAGCTCCTTTTATGTAAGTCATGAGCATTATTTTTGAATAGATACGTGATTTAATATATAAACAACATTTTTAATTTCCAAAATAGAAACTCAATTATCAAATGTAAACATGGAATGTTTACACGATTTTATGGTATCACCATGAACTCATCAAAGCCTTACAATGGTAGAAACTATGCAGGCCTCATTCTCTTACAGCCAGCAGTGAAACAGAAAAATTACAAAACAGAGGACAAAAAGGTCTATGTTTAGAAACTTAAAAGAACTCTAAAGTTAAAGAAAAGATCAAAACTGACATTACTATCTTTTTAGCTAGGAAGTCTAATGAGATCAAAGCACACACTACACTCTGGAAGGCAACCAAAGTCAACTTCAGAGGGAAGTACACATATTAATACACAAAAGATTAAAAGCAAAGGGCCAGCCCGGCAACAGTGGCTCAATGGTTGAGCACTGACCTATGAACCAGGAGGTTACAGGTTAGATTCCGGGTCAGGGCACATGCCCGTGTTACAGGCTCAATCTCCAGTGTGGGCATTCAGGAGGCAGCCAATCAATGATTCTCTCTCATCATGTGCCTTTGACTGGAATTGAACCTGGGACCCCTTAGTCCACAGGCCTATGCTGTATCCACTGAGCCAAATCAGCTAGCGTCCCATTGCTTAAACTGATTGAAATGCAAATGAGTTAGCCAGCACCTTAGAGGGAAATAAATGGTAAATAAGCTTGGAATAATCTCTAACCTTCTGCATCCATCCAATCTTCCCTGGCTGACCGGGTCTATTACCCAGAATACTGCAATTGGTCAAGTAAGATGTCAATGATATGATCAAATTGTGTATGTAATTGTTCAAATATTTAATTCTTTTCTAGATAATACTGTAAAACCTTGTTTTCCAAGGCCATATCAGAACCGAGGGGAAAGCAAGGGCTTAGTTGACAATCAACATGTCTTTGGTTCCTGAACCTCCTGAAATAATGCTACTTTGGACTACAAGCGCCCAAGATCCTCTCCTTCCAGATGTGGGTCTCAGATTACTCATGAATACACATTTGAGGCTATTGGAGCATTTTCACTGCTATTATTCCAACCTGACTCTGCTTTGGAATCAGGCAGCCTAAGATTGCATCTATTCTTTAACACAAATAATTCCAGTCTGGGTAAGTCATTCTCCCTATTTGAACCCATTTCTACATCTCTAATGACACGCACACCCCTTCCTCATCTTAAAACATTTGATCTAATTAAATTCCTGGCACATAGCAAGCACTTAATCATGGATAGTGATTTGGAAAATGGTTAAAAGCATAGATTTTGAAGTTATATAATCATGGTTTGAATACTAAGTAGTTGAATGTGATCTTGACGCATCACTTAACATCTCCTGCATTTCAGGTTCCTATAAATAATAGGAACCTGATATATATCAGGTAGATAATAATGGTACCTCTTTTACAGGATGGGTGTGAAGACTAAGATGAAACAACCATAGATAACGCCTAGCATAATGCCTCAGAAGCGACATATAAACACTACTATCTTACTCTTATTCTCATCACTAATTTTATTATTCAACATCCCATGAGAGAACACAATGATTCCACTACAGGAGTTGTTGGTATTTCTGTCATTGCTTCTGTGCTCTTTCAGCAGCCATAGAGTAGCCTGAGATGAGAGGATGGTCTCTACTCAGCCAGGAAATACAACTATGGCGTAAGAATGCAAAGGCTAGCTGGTTTTTCAATGTCTGTAGATCTTTTCCCTGAGTGAGATCTTTTCCCCGGTTGGAAAATACCGCCGGGCCTTTGAATTGGTTTTAGGACCAGCATCAGCAGCATCAGTATCACCTCAGATTCCAGCCCCGACCTACTGAATCCAAATCTGCATTTTTAACCAGATCCCCAGGTGATTCATACGCACAATAAAGTAGGTGAAGGAAGCCCTAAACTGGAGTTTTTCAGGGTCTCTTGTACAAGCCAGGGTGGAGTTTCAAAATATATTCTCTAACTCCACACATAAACCTATCCACCCCAGCTTCCTTGGATGTCAGAGGGGTGTCCCATGCTCTCTGGCCTCTGGGAATCTACTTTCCACCCACTTCGGCTTTCCAGATTATTGCAGTTTCCACTCATCTTGATTTCAGTGTCTTGACAATTATACCCCTACCGCGAAATGACATTTCTAATACATAAATTAAGGGTATGCTCCATACCCACTCTCTGAGTATTTCAGTTTTAAGAAAAGTTTTAGAACATTTCCATTGCTCATCTGTACAACACACACAAAGCTCAAAAATAGACTGTTAAAGAAAATCTCATATCTTTATCCTAAAAAATCTCTTTAATGTCCTTGCAGATGATAAAATCTACCCAGTCATACTTTATTAATACCTGCATTGTTAATATAGGAGTAAGTACTTTGTGTTACAGTTCCCCAAAACAATCTTACACAATCCAAATCACTTACATATTTACTAACTCTAAATGCATTTCACTTTTGAAATGTAATTTTTGACTATATAGCTCATAAAGGTTTTCATATTATAGACATATATAATAATGCACTTGAATTGGAAGGTTAAATGTAATGGTTTAATATCTAAGCCATCCTTATTCAAGGGAGCTTCATAATAATGATTTATTTTTACATATATTCATCAGAGAGAGCAAATAAGGGTATTTTTTCCTATCCTTTCTATTTCTATCAACTATATTCACTGGGAAAAAGGGGGACAAGGCATTGGAAGAGATTACTTGCATTCATTTTAATAAAATAGAATAAGTAAAGACATAGAACCCATTATGTTTCACTGGCAGCAGAATCTTATCCTGAAATGTTACCCAAAGCTCCATGACAATTGCAAGGACATTCTGCTGCAAAGTCATAAAACTCTCATGCCTATGAAGTGAGATTTTCTTGCACATTCATTTTTTTATTAAATTTATTGGGGTAACATTGGTCAACATGAATATATAGGGTTCAGGTGTGGGTTTCTATGTTAAAAGATCTGTATATTGTACCATATGCCCACCACCCAAAGTCAAATAAGTCTTCTCCTGTCACCATATATTAGGATTACCTTCTCCTCCGCCCCCTTTTTTAAAAAGATAGTTTTTAAAAATATATTTCAGAGAGGAAGAGAAAGATAGAAACATCAATGATAAGAATCTTTGATTGGTTGCCTTCTACAAACCCCTCCACTGGCGATTGAGCCCACAACCTAGGCATGTGCCCCAACCAGGAATCGAACTGTGACCTCCTGGTTCATAGGTCAATGCTCAACCACTGAGCCACACCAGTCAGGCTCCTGTGCATTTCTCTACCTGTGTTTCCGTGTCTGCATTATAACCATCCTGATGTCCCATAAAACTTTGGGAGAGAAAAACATAATGGAAAAGGATTTCTGTGTTCTATACCCTGATGCAAAATGGACTGTATTGAAATGCCAATGTCAAACCAACAACTTGAAAGATAATTGAAAAAATAAATTCAATAATATATAATTTCTCCTCTGATCCATGATTACAGAGATGAATAAATAAAGTGGAGATGAATAAGTAGGTGGGAAGACAGTCTCTTCCCTACCTCCATAGTATCAGGTAAAATAAGGAAGTGGGGAGTTAAGCAGTAGGAAGAGATGGGAGTGGAAAAGGGGTGTTTCCATTCTCTGAGTTATTAATCCCATCAAGGAGTAAATATACACACCTATGAGCTTGAAGTGACCTCTGATTTATTTTTTAACTGGACTCCACAATGTGTGGGAAATCTACCTTACACACAGAATTGTTCAGTCAATGTGGTAAGAATAAAGGAAAAACGTCAGAGTTCTGAAGGACAGGTCCAGTAAATTTAACGAAGTCTTACCCAGAAAGTTCACTGAGACATTCTAATCTCCCCCTGGTGTTCATGCTGGGCAGAGCTACTTACTTTTGGGTTTGGCACCTAACACTAGCAACTGGCTCTACTCCACACAGGGAGATGTATGTAAGAATGTTTTTCATTTTGTTTCACCCTCTTTTTCTCCACTCAAATAAATAATTTTTCTGCCTAATTGATAACCATCTCTATATATTTTATAAATAGCTGTATCCACTATCTTTATATGGAGTACTATGGCTACTTTTTCCTAATTCCTTAAATCATTCAATATATATTATATGCCTAATATGCAAATTGCCCCCTCTACAGTTTAACAGACTGAGAATTCTATCATTCGCTATGACACGCACTGACCACCAGGGGGCAGCGCAGAACAAAGGAAGGCCTTGGACAGCAGCTGGCAGCCAAGTAAGGGAGGCCCTGACCGGCAGCCAGAAGAAAGGGCCTGGCCAGCAGCCAGAAGGCCTTGATTGGCCCTGATCAGCTGCCAGGCCTAGAGACCCTATACATGCACAAATTTCATGCACCTCTAGTATTTTGATAGGGAACAATTCTTAAAGTGCTTTACCACTAGATGTACTACATATGAAAATAATATATTTTTAGAATATGTGTTCCCCTTTTACTTATTGAATCAGTTTCACAGTGATTCTAAACCCAGTATTCTATCAAAAACAAGCCTATGTTTTTTTTATTGGCACTTCTGCCAATTCAACTTAATTAATATATATATATCTTGAGTTCTACTGTGTGCCATGTGCTTCATGAATAAAGCTGTGTAAGATATGACCCCATCTTGAAAATTTGAAAATTTATCATGGCCTGTATCTTCTCTGATGATTTAAAAAAAAAATTAAACCCAACCGGCGTGGCTCAGTGATTGAGTGTCAACCCTATGAACCAGGAAGTCATAGGTTTAATTCCCAGTCAGGACACATGCCCAGGTTATGGACTTGATCACCAGTAGGGAGCATGTAGGAGGCAGTTGACTAATGATATTCTCTCTCTCTCTCTCTCTCTCTCTCTCTCTCTCTCTCTCTCTCCACTCTTCCTCTCTGAAATCAATAAAAACATATTTGAAAAAAGAAAATTAAGCGTGTCAAAAAAGACAGAACTTTTCCATTAACATCTTCATAAGCCAAGATAATTATAAGCCTAAAGAAAATTAATCAATGTGTGTAATAAAATTAATAGCCAAACGTTTTCTTCTGTTTCATATTTCGTTAGATTTTAAAGATAAAGACTGAGAAAGTAGCAATCAAAATGTTATGTTATATTCATATACCCGGCAGAATTCGGTACAGCTGGAACCACAAACTAAGTATTTGACAAATAATTCTAAATTGAGAAGAATTATCAAAGAACATTGTAGTGTCAAGCAGAGAAAAGGAGGAGTGTCTGAAGGCATTTTCTGCCAGCAAATAATAGCATTCTCTTAACCTTGCAGAAGGAAAATGGTGAGCATGGCAGGCAGGAGGAAAAGATGGCCAAATAGGCAGGCATGCAGCCATTGGAAAAAAATCAGGATTCTGAGAATGTTTGAGTAGATAAAATTGGTTGGCCTCCATTCTGTTGGGAGTCATTGAAGCTTAGCATAAAATCTGTTTATATGACTATACAACTCTTTTACATTACTGGCTTTTCTACCATAATTTTGTATTTTTTCAAATAAAGGTGAAATTAGTAAATGAATAAGAGAAAAGCTATTAGGAATCAACGAGGAAAAAATGTGAAGAGTACAGGAAAGCAAATAGATCTTCCTATCAAGAGAAAAATTTATTCTCTTCGACCCAACCCTGATTTAGACTTGACTAGATTCTTCTTGGGATAAATATTTCAGACCCAAACTCACCATTAACAAGGTTTATAGTTTGTAAAGATGCTGTAAATAAATCATTAAGAGAGTTATAACACCCTAGCTGATTTGGCTCAGTGCATAGAGCATCGGCCTGTGGACTGAAGTGTCCCGGGTTCCATTCCGGTCAAGGGTCCATGACGGGTTGTAGGCTCGATCCCCAGTCGGGGAGGGGAGGTATGCAGGAGGCAGCTGATCAATAATTCTCTCTCATCATTGATGTTTCTATTTCTCTCTCCCTTCCTCTTTAAAATAAAAAATATGTATATATATATATTTTTAAATAGAGAATAACAACAACCTGGCACTTCTAAAACAAAGTTCTAATGTATATGACCTGAACATTGGATAAAAAGCTCCTTTCACTCTAGTACTAATTGGCACCAGAATACTGAAAGGCAAAGTTACCCACATCCGTCTGGATTGTTCTCTAAGACAGACTCAGAAGGACTTACTGGTAGTAATGATAATTCTTACTGCTGCTAATAAATGTCAGATTATAAATATTTAATACTTTTTAAAAATTATAAAGGCCCTCCTGAGGTTGTCCTTCCCCCCTTTCCTTTGCTCTCACCATTACCAATTCTGACTCCTTTGGCAGAATTATGTGCACAGTAGCATTTCCCCTCAAGGCTGTCTCTAACTTCTGACTGGAAAATATTACAAGCAGAGGCATTATTTCCCATAAAATGAACATACCATTTCGCTAGATCAGGTGTCAGACAAATCTGACTCACCACCTGTGTTTTATAAATAAAGTTTTATTGGAACACAAGGGTATTGTCTATGGCTGCTTTCCCTGCTACAATGACAGAGTTCAGTAGCTGCATCAGAGACTGTATAGATATAGAGAACATTTTGATGACTGCCAGATGGGAGAGGGGTTGGAGGGATGGGTAAAAAAAAAAGTGAAGGGATTGATAAGTACTGATTGGTAGTTACAGAATAGTCATAGGGATGTGAAGTACAGCATAGGGAATATAGTCAATAATATTGTGATAACTATGTATGGTTTCAAATGGGTACTAGATTTATCAGAGTGATCATTTTGTAGGTTGTATAAAAGTCCATTCACAGGGTTGTACACCTGAAACTAATATAAACTATAATTTAAAAATTAAAAAAAAATATATTAAAAGACAAAAATAAGCCATACAAGGCCTGAAATAGAATTTGAATGGGAAGGAGCTTTTGCAAGCAGATGACACTTAGATAAGTGCATAAATCTGTCAAAACTCATCAAAATGTTAAAAAAATAGTCTATTTTATTTTATGTAAATTACTGCACAATAGAGCTTATTTTCAAAAAATTGTTGTTCCATACCCTTTCATGAGCCAGATCAGTCATCCTAAATTTTCCAAATTATTTTTGTTTCTTATCTAAAAATTCTCCATTATGTTTCCATCTTGATATCCCTCATATTCTAGTAACTACAAAATATTATGTATCTTCTAAATGTATTATTATTTCTTTTACATTCCTCTTAGATGTCAGACATAAGACTTCCATAGCTCCTATGAGGTCCTCAAATCCAACCATCTAATCTTTTTTATCATTATTGATTTCACAGAGGAAGTGAGAGGGAGATAGAAATGTCAATGATGAGAGAGAATCATTGATCTCCTGCATACCCCACACTAGGGATCAAGTCTGCCCCTGGGCATGTGACTTGAGTGGGAATCAAACTATGACCTCCTGGTTCATAGGTCAATGCTCAACCACTGAGCCATACTGGTCTGGCAAACTACAATATTTAATATTAACTGCTCTCCTGATTGAAATAGGATCTTAAGAGCATTCATCTCAGGTAAAAACTGCTGTTTGACCTGGAAGGTCACATAACTCCATCCCACATCACAAAGGTTATTCTCCTGTGCCTGAGGACCAGATCCATAAGAGATTTATTCCTGTTGACTCAGTGGCTCCAGGAGTTGAGACTGCAGATGACCTTTAGAGATTATTAACTTTGCTCAATTTTACCATTTGCTTTCATAAGACAGGTCCACATGCCAACGTCTAGCAGGGGGTGGTTGGGAGATAAGGAGCAGTCAACAGGAACCTTTGAGGCCCACTGAAATCCACCGACCCGCATTCCCCAACCCCCGTGGCTGTTGGCAGATTTTAGAACAAGGGGGAAAAATGTGGTTTGGATCTTTTAAAAGGGCTGTATAACCCTGAGACAGCGCGCAGTCGTGAGTGTGTGGTGCCCTCGCTGGCCAGCTCAATAAATCCTTGCTTGCTTATTACCTACTTAGCAGCCTCCGTGGTCATTTGCAACTGGTCGTGGAAGTCGCCCCACAACACTGATGAGGAACATGTCATGTTTACCATTTGGTTAAGCCAGAATCTATTTACCTCTAATTCCAGCCACTGGTTCCAATTCTGCCTTTTGGAGCCATATTCCAAAAGCTTAATTACTCTCCCACCCATTCAAATATATGACACACATCCATACAAAACTCATCTTACCTCCCTCAGTCCTTACTCTCTTCAAGCTGAACCTCCTCAAACATTACTTATGGAAAAAGCTCCAACTCTCTAATGCTTAAGTCTAGTTGACTTTTTGCTCTCCTCAGTGTATTGAAGTTTGTGTTCGTATTATTTAATTATACAACCAAGTGAGATTGTTGTGTCAGTCCAGAGAGCAAAACTATAACTAATACATTAAAATTTATAGGTAAAACTATTATTGCTTAATATAAGAGAAATTTTTCTAACCATGAAAACTTCCCCCAAATGTAATGTTTGAACAGAGACTAGATCATTAATGAGATATAAAAAGAATTTTTTGTTTCATAGAAGTTGAACTAGAGCAGTGGTCGGCAAACTCATTAGTCAACAGAGCAGCAAACTGCGGCTCGCGAGCCACAGTTTGCCAACCAGTGAACTAGAGAAACCTTAAAAATATACTCTCAAAATTCAGATTCTATAACTATCAAAGGTCTCCAAGCTTATGAGGCAGGGAACTGCTTCGTTTGTAAAACAGACCAAAAATGAGAAGAAATCTGAATGTGGCTGATTGGGTCTCTTAGGCCTGGGTTGGGCCGTTGAATAAAATTAAACCATTTATGAAAGGGAGTAGGATAAAGAAGGGTCCCACACTACAGAGAGAAAATAATGTCTCACATTTCCCCCCCTAAGGCCAGAGTTTTAGCCCCCTAATGCCATCAACACTACATTATATGCTCTGTTCTACCCTGGTAATTAAATAATGTCTCAAATACCACAGAGCCAAGGCTGTTATGACCAGCATATCACTCACAGCAAATAGAATCACAATCAGTAGTATGTCCTGGCAAACAAACCAAAGGCAGCTATTCCAAATAGCTCTCAGCCCTACAGCAAGTCACTCCATAAAAGGGACTAAGAAAATGCTATCAGTGCATTTTCAGCCTTTAAATTGTTACCCACAGATTAGAGACTCAGAATTCCAATCTGATCTGTTTTCCTCCCTCCCTCATATAAATGAGCTTATACCCTCAGCTCTCACTAGGTTGAGGGCTTTTTAGAAAACTGCTTTTGCTTGCAATTGATAGGATTTTTCTTTTTTTTTTTTTCAATGGGAAAAAATGCATTACAGATTTCATTCTTTATAGTTTTCAAAACATGAGCTCAGCAAACAGATTTAGTTTTTAAAGCAACTTATCACCATTGACAGCGTTCTCTTAAGAACAGCTGTTGCCTCATAGACTACAGTGTGAACATACCCCTGAATTTAGAAACAATTCTGCTTAGAAGGAATATTGAGCATTTAGCAACCTCCCTTTAATTACCAAAGACATTTGCATGAAAGCCCAGTCTTTGTTTGGCAACTTCACCTTATTATTTTTTCTAGGTTTTAAAATTGAAGTCCTGAAAGATGTCATTCTGTAAGGATGAATTTACTTGCAAAGGGAAAGCCATTTCCTCATCGCGTGCCTCAGTCTAACAGCCTGTTTTTGACTTTTAGAATTGCTCTTTCCTTTCTTTTATGGAGTTGGCTGACTGTCAAAACTAGTTCTTTTGCGATCCTAATTGTGAGCTGCAAGGTCATATGAGTCTTGGCTCTGACAGTAGAAAATGAATTTATAAAGAAAGATACTATTCTTCATTCTTTTAATGTTCAAGATGCTAGGGAGAATTTGCATAATATGGTTTTGGAATTTTTGTAAAATGCCATGCCATACTTTTACAACTGACATTAGTCTTGGGTACATAAGCTGATGTATCATAATGTGTGAAGAGAGATAGGTTGGTGAGTTAGAGAAAAGCAAATAAAGGAAAATATTGATGCAATAAACACTAAAATCCTCTCACTGTTCTTTCAGAGTAATCATTTATAATATAGAATGGTTTCTGTAAACTATTTGCCTCCTACATATGTCTCAAAATAAATTCCTACCGATTATCTAGAGTTCACTTCAATCGAGCTAAGTTAACATTCACAAGTGATTATTTCA
The DNA here is from genome assembly GCA_011751065.1 of Lasiurus cinereus. Lineage (NCBI taxonomy): Eukaryota > Metazoa > Chordata > Mammalia > Chiroptera > Vespertilionidae > Lasiurus > Lasiurus cinereus. The sequence continues at coordinate 1,777,858 of JAAGEH010000029.1, read as the reverse complement.
AAGCCTCGCAGATTTTATCATTTCGTATATTAATATACTGTCTGTGCATACAAGTAGGAAACTACACAAGCATCTTTTTTTAATGTTTCATTTTATTAGGAAATTCTTTAGGGATTGAATATTATCCTAAGGAAAACAGAAATAAGAACATAATTAAGACATGTATGGAGGGTTCTAAGTTAGCAGAGCATTGAAGGTACTAGCTTTTTTAGAAAGAGCCTATGTAGAAAAATATAATGGAAATAAAGAAAGAAATAGATGAAGGCAACAAAAAGGAAAGGTTCAGGGTGCCTCAAACCACTTATTTAGCTTTGAGTCAACCCTAAGTAACAGTATTCTTGAAGATGCATAAATATTGGTAAGGCAGTAGTGCAACAGATAAAAGGAATATAGTTCTCCATAACACTTGATTCATTTTTATTATCGCTTATAGAAATCAGGATTATTTTCAATATTTAAAAAGCATGTCATACCCTAACTGGTTTGGCTCTGTGTATAGAGTGTCAGCCTGCAGACTGAAGGGCCCTGGGTTTGATTCCGGTCAAGGGCACATGCCGTGGTTGAGGGCTCAATCCCCAGTAGGGGGCGTGCAGGAGGCAGCCAATCAATGATTCTATCTCATCATTGATGTTTCTCTCTCTCCTCCCCTCTCACTTCCTCTCCAAAATCAATAAAATATATTAAAATTTAAAAAATGTATAAAGCAGATAAATTGTCATAGCTCTAGAAAAAAAAATAATTCCAAGAAAAATGTTTAACAGACTTACAGGGTGGTGTCACAAGTGGTTTTCCTTTCCCCCTTCTTCTCTGAATCTTTAAAATACTATAAAACGAATATTAAATTACACAGGGAGGGCTAGATTATGCTGTAGTAATGAATAACCTCCCAAATTTCTGTAGTTTAGCATAGCAAAAGATGGTTTCTCACTTATTAGACACTCAAAACCTTGGCAAATGGAGGCATCATTTGAAAAACTGTTTCCACAGCTATAGCACAGTGGGAGGGAAACAAAAATCTAGCATTGTCTCATAAAATATCACTTAGAAATGACACATATATTCCACTCACATTTCATAGGCCCAAGTAAGCCACATGGCCGCACTTACTGTCAAAGGCAATGGGGAAGTGCCATGCTAACATTTACCCAGAGAGCAGAGAGCCAGACATAAAATATTAATGTCCGCTGAGCACTAATAACCCACTCATTATATTTTGGTAAATATTATTTTCATTGTTATGAAAATACATGTATTTTACAATATTTTCATACAATTGAGATAATACTGGACACTCTATTTTATTAACTTATTTTTTTTCTCCTAGGATATTATAATCACTTTCAGTATGATTTAAATATTCTAATGTATATTATGAATTCCTAAGGATGTCTCACATTTTATTTAAACAATCCTCTACTTGGGAATTTTATTTTTTAATGTAGGAAAGGAGCAACTTGCACAAGGGCAGCTAAAGTCTCAGGAGGGAGCAAACCAGGCCTGAGAAGAGGAAACAGTCACATGAATGCTTTTAATGGAGCCTCAGATGGTAGACCCCACACACATATAGGGTGTCCCCCAAAAATGTATCCACATACTTTGAGCCCTTATAAAATGCAGCGTTTATTAAAATACATTTGGTTTTAAAAAAATGAGCTGTCAGCTTTCAAAGTGTGTAGACACTTTTGTGGGACACCCTATAGGAGGTTAACAGAGAGGACACTGGGGAAGATTTCATATGGAGTCTGACAACACCAGCCAAAGGAAGTGATTATAATCTGGGTTGATGACACTGCACACTGACAATATATTACATCTAAAGTTTAAGGCCAGCCCAGTCACTGTGGCTCAGTGGTCGAGCAAAGACCTATGAACCAGGAGGCCATGGTTTGATTCATGGTCAGGGCACATGCTTGGGTTGTGGGCTCCATCCCCAGCTGGGGGCTTGCAGGAGGCAGCCAAATCAATGATTCTCTCCCACCATTGATGTTTCTATCTCTCTCTTCCTCTCCCTTTTGCTCTGAAATCAATTAAAAATATATTTAAAAAATAAAATAGAGTTTGAGGCCAGCTAAGTTTACATAGACTATATTCATAACTTAATATCTATTCAGATGTAATCATATCAGATCAATATGAATAAAATAGCATAAATAGGGAATTCAAATGAATATACTACATTATCTTTCACACACAATGAGTCCCCTCAATTGGTAGAGCATTTCCTTTTAATTATTTTTCCAACAGCAGTGGCATACTTGCCCTAGCACCTTCACATAACACTCAACCAAGTATTAAACTCAGCACTTTCTTAAGTGCTGTAGCAGATAAAAAGTAAGTGATAGGACATGACCCTAATATACCTGTGGAGGCAAAATTAGCACATGCAAGATGTGAAAAATAATTAAGTTCACTGTAGAATGGGCTATAGGAGGCAGCAAAGTTGAGCAAAGGAGGAATCAGTTGATTATGAATTAAATGTTGGGAAAGACTTAATTGAAAAAGGTAGGTTTTTAACATAGTTTTGAATGATAAGCAGCAGTAAGCTAAAAAGTATTTAAGCGGCCCTGCCCAGTAAGCTCAGTGGATGGAGCATTGGCCTGCACACCGAAGGCTCATGGGTTTGATTCCTGGTAAAAAGGCATGTGCTTAGGATGCAAGTTTGATCCCTAGCATAAAGGCACGTGGGAGAGGCAACTGATTGATGTTTCTCCCACCCACCCACACACACACACTCCCCTACCTGCTCTGTCATCCCTTTCCCCTACCCCCCCTCCACTCTCTCTAAAAATCAATGGAAAAAATTATCAGAGGCTAAAGCAAACAGCAGTTAGCATAAAAATGCAAAAAGAATCCTTGGAAGACCAATGAACTTTGATATTCAGTAGGGCTGAAAATCAGCATAATATTGCCCTGCTATGGGCTCAATGGCTCAAGGCAATTCCCTAACCTCATAATCCTTTTACTGTTTACCAAACTTTACCTTTGATATGCCTGTATGCATTGCTAAAGGGAAAATGTGTATTCAAGTAAATAAAAAGCAGACTGGCCAGAGGTCACAGTGTTTCTTCAAAAAAGAGGTTCCTGCTGACTTCTAATGCCTTCTAAATTCTTATTTTTTGTATAGCATTTTCATTTGTGCATCGGCCCCGTCTTCAGATCCTGAACCCCACCACAAAGGTCATGGCAAAAAATATCCTCATGGAAGATTAATAAAATAAATAAATAAAAGTACTTAAGCAGGTGGGAGAGGGGTTGGCAATACACAATAGGTCCTCGAGAAAAAAGAATGATGGAGTGAAAGTGCTGTTTTAATTAATTTAGTCAAATGTTAATAAGCAGCATTGATTGAAATCACATTCTTTCCCTTCAAACAACCTTCACACACACACACACACACACACCACACACCAATTAAGCACACATAAACATACACAAGCAAAAATTTACACTCTCCATTCTTCAGGCTACCAAAGAAATTAAGACATCAAACAATAGTAAATAATAATAAATCTAATAGTAGTGTCAATGTATTTCCAATATATACACTACATACTGCATCTCAAAGGTATAACTGTATCTTATGCAGCTTCATAGACCCAATCCCTAACACAATATACATCACATAGACAGTAAACTTTGAATGCATGATTAAAGACACTAGAGTATGGAAGATGAGTTCCTAATTCTAAGCATAGCAATGCATGAAAACAGGATTTGACTGAGAAAAGGACTAAAATACCAGTTCCCTCCTTTCCATGTGCCAGAAATCTTCTATTTGGCACTTTAGAGCCACGCTAGACCCTTCTCTACCCTCCTTAGAACCTCAAAGAGCTAATTTGCATGTATCACATCAACAGAATTCCTTTCAAATTGAGTTCACTCGATTGGGAATTCTAAAGAATGAGAGAAAGAGGATATTCTATACACCTAAAGCCAGAGTGGTCTGGTCATATCCTTTGACCAAAGGTCATTGTGCTTCCCAAAGATGCCAGCTCTACAGGACTGTATTTCCTTGTGGCTAGAACTGCATCCTTCCTGCATCCTTTTATACTTAGGGATGGTAAAAACTCAGCTGTTACTACCTTCAGCTCACTGCAATGTTCCTTATGCTTTCACTATACCCAGACACACTTTTAAAAATAGTCCGTTTCTAAGTAAACTCTCCTTAAATTGTTCTCCTTTGAAGGCAAAAACATATTATGAAATAGTCTATTCAGTAAATCTTGTTGAAAAAATTAGACAGGTACATGCCAAAAAGTGAAACTAGACCACCAACTTACACCAAATCCAAGAATAAGTTCAAAATCGGTAAAAGACTTAAATATAAGTCACAAAACCATAAAAATCCTAGAAGAAAACATAGCCAGTAAAGTCTCAGACATTTCTCATAGCAATAATTTTTCTAATATGTCACCTCAAGCAAGGGCAACAAAAGAAATAAATAAACAAACAAATGGGACTATATCAAACTTAAAAGGTTTTGCACAGCAAAGGAAACCACCAACAAAATGCAGACAGTCCATTGAATGAGAGAATATAATTGCCAATGATACATCTGATAAGGGGTTCATATCGAAAATTTATAAAAAAAACTTATACAACCCACCCACCCCCCAAAAAAACAATTTAATTTAAAAATGGTCAAAGGACCTGAATAGACACTTTTCTAAAGAGGACATACAGATGGCCAATATATATGAAAAAAATGACCAATATCACTAATCCTTAGAGAAATGCAAATTAAAACCACAGAGATATCACCTCAAACCTGTCAGAATGGCTATCCTCTATAATAAAAGGCTAATACACAAATAAACTGAATGGTGAAACAACTGGAAAAACTGAACAACTGGTCACTATGACGAGCACTGTTCTGCACCACAGGGGGCAATGGCCACAGTGGGATGGTGGAGCAGGTGAGTGGGGGTGCCAGACCAAGGTGGGGTGCCAGTTGCTGTCATCGGGCGAGTCTCTGGTGGTTACTGAAAATTCTTTGCTCCCACATGTCGCGGCCCCACCAGGTGCTTGCACCCACTGCCAGTGCCAGCCTCACTCACACCTGCAGCTGGTGCCAGAGCTGCCGCTCACACCCACTGCCAGTGCCCAGTGCCTGTCCTGATCACTGAGCACCATCAGCAGTTGAGAGCTGCAGCTGCTGGCCCTGTTGGCCCCTGAGGGCTTCTCTATCTCTCCCTGCTCCTGAGGGGCAATCGGGGCAGCAGCCATTGCTTGTACCCACTGCTGGCACCAGCCCCATTTGCTCCGTGCTGTCAGTGGGTGCGAGCGGGGCCAGCACCCTCAGCATGTGGGAGCAGTGGTGGTGGGAGTGGGGCTGGTAGCAGACAGGGGACCAGGGTCCGCAGTGGGAGTGGCTAGGCAGGGGTGCAGAGGAAGAGCTGAGACCCACTCCTGTGCCTACTGCAGCCTCATGGCCCACAGTTCCTTACAAGGTGCACAAATTCATGCACTGGGCCCCTAGTCATTAATAAATTAACAAACAAACAGTGTTGGTGACCAGTGTGGAGAAAAAGGAATGCTTATGCACTGTTGGTAAGAATTCAGATTGGTACAGCCACTGTGGAAAGCAGTATGAAGTTACCTCAAAATTAAAAATAGAACTGTCTGATGACTCAGCGATTCTGCTTCTAGGAATATATTCAAAGAAACCCAAAACAGTCATTCAAAAGAATATAGGAACCCTATGTTCATTGCAGTGCTATTTACAATAGACATGATTTGGAAGCAGCCCAAGTGCACACCAGTAGATGAGTAGATAAAAAAGCTGTGGTAAATTTACATGATGGAATATCACTCAGCCATAAAAAAAAGAAAATCTTACCTTTTGAGACAGCATGGATGAACCAGGAGATTATTGGGCTAAGTGAAATAGGCCAGTCAGAGAAATATTAGTACCATATGATTTCAGTCATGTGCAATCTAATGAACAAAATTAACTAATTAACAAACTAGAAACAGACTCTTAGACAGAGAACAGGCTGACAGCTGTCAGAGGAGAGGGCAGTTGGAGAGCTGGATGAAAAAGCTGAAGCAAAATAAAACCCAACAACCTCATAGACACAGACTACAGTGTGGTGATTAAAAGAGGGAAAGGGGGAGGTAGAAGAGGATACAGGGGAGATTAAACAGTAATCGTAGGAGACTTGACTTCAAGTGGTAAACATACAATACAATATACAAGTGATATAGAATTGTATACTCGAAACCTATAATTTTATTAACCACTATCACTCCAATAAATTCATTTTTTAAAAATTCTCCTCCTTTGAGTGTGCCTTTTTTTTAACTGCTGGGCCCTTGACTGATTTATTTTCCTTTATTTCTGCTAATACAAGAAAAGGCAAGAGAACCAGTCAGCAAGAAAAGACATTTTCATGAAGACTCCCTCTAAGAGTTGGGTAGAATTTCACATGTAGAAATGAATGAAACATTATTGAATTAGCTTATCACTTCCTGTAACATTCTGTACAGATGGGAAACTAAATCACAGTATATTGATAAGAGTTACACAACAATTTTTTAAATTTCAGATAAACAGTGGGAAACAGTTCAAACACTGATAGGAAAAGAGCTAATTTGTATTTGTTAGACTTTGGCCTCATTGGGAACACAAAGCCTTTCTGCTTTCTCCCTGCTATTTTTCTCCTCCTCCTCCTCAGCCACCAAAGAATCCACAATTATCATTTCAAAAAATCTTAGACAAACACTCTAAACTCCATTACCCATCTATCTTTCCATTTTACCTTTCTCAGTAAACCCCCAAACTGGATGAAAGCAAATATTTGTTTTCTTTAATCCTAGACAAAGTCAGCTGAATACTTCCGAAAGTCACACAATGGGACAAGTTGTCCCTCAATAAATTCACAATGGCAACCTCAGATGGAACCGCCACATTTACCAGATCTCTTCTCATATTTGTCTGCTCAAGTCCCACTCACAGCAACTCTCCATTCTCCTTAGAACTCTGATCTCCACCTTTCCTTTCAGTCTTAAAAAATGGCCACACCTGCTAATTCACATGAAATGCTGAGGTTATCAACCAAAGAGAACATTCTAGCAACCTACCACAGTTGTCCACTGTCCTCCTCCTTTCCTGTTTCAAAACAAAAGGCCAGCCATGTCATCTGTACCCAAAACGCCACAACCTTTCTTCCTTCCAGGAGTATCACTCTCATGGAATTTTCTCCTCTGTATGGTCTTCTCTTTTTCTTAACAAGGTCCTTACCATTAGGGAATAAACATGCACATATCTCAATCATCTTTTACAAATAAGTGTTTCACATATTTATAATTATTCATGATAATCCCATCTCTCTCCAACACTGCCTTATCTTTTATGGAGATTGCATTGGCCCAGCTAGCTTGGCTCAGTGGTTGAGCACGACCTATGAACCAGAAGTTCACTGTTCGATTCCTGGTCAGGGCACATGCCTGGGTTGTCGATCGATCCCCAGTGAGGGGCGTGCAAGAGGCAGCCAATCCATGATTCTCTCTCATCATTGATGTTTCTATCTTTCTCTGTCCCTCTCCCTTCCTTTCTGAAATCAATAAAAAATATATTAAAAATTTGTTAAAGAATGTATTGTGTAGCTCTAGTATCTTTAATTTGCTAAGCACAAATTGCATTTTATCCCCAGCATTTTGGCCTTTGGCATGCCTGACAACTGTATTAAAAGTAGCTGAAGGTGTGCAAGCTTAGAGATATTATGTAGGAGCCCACAGACATTCCTCTGACTATGAAAAAAAATCAAAGATATGCTATCTGGCAAGAGGCAAGATCTGGAAATTCTGAGGAACAGTGGCTGCAAGACCAAGAAAGAGAGATTTTTGAAAAGAGACAAAGAGTGACAAAAACAGGCCTGAAGATGAGAAGGAGCTGAAGATGGGAACCAGTTAACTACAGAAGGAAGGAAGAGAAGTATGTTTCAGGCAGAAAGAACATCATGTGCAAAATTCTTTGACAAAAAAAAGGACCTTGTGTCTATATCATCAAGATTGTGGAAGAAATAGATTACAAAGATGACTAGAAAGGTATGTAGAAAACACACCACATAGGGGTTGTCTCAATTATGAGACCAAAGCACCTTATCAATATTACCAGTATTTTAAGTTTCTTTTCATTTTAAAATACCACTAGCAAAAATGCTATAAAGAATAATAGCAGAGTACAAGTGAAGCTACCTAAAGCAACCACAAATGACCTAGCCCCATGGTCGGCAAACTGCAGCTCGTGAGCCACATGTGGCTCTTTGGCCCCTTGAGTATGGCTCTTCCACAAAATACCACAGCTTGGGAAAGTCTATTTTGAAGAAGTGGCATTAGAAGAAGTTTAATTTAAAAAAAAATGGCTCTGAAAAGAAATTTCAGTCGTTGTACTGTTGATATTTGGCTCTGCTGACTAATGAGTTTGCCAACCACTGGCCTAGCCCTAGGCATAAGAGTGCCCCTCTGGTAGCCTGGCTTGTATCTGACATGCAGCACTCCACAATGAATGCTGCAGACTGGCCTACTCAAATCCCCTCTTTGGGAAGACTAAATATTAGCTGAACAAAGAGAAGACGGGTCACAGAATTTGTGATTGTGTTTCTGAGGATATTGAACTCCTTTTTAATTTCTCTACAAAGTATGTTGGACATCTTAGTCTAAGAGCTGAGTCTTGGGGGAACTTTATGGCTAATGAGAATATATCTTAAGCAACTCCTCATTCCAGCATGTCCTTCAACATACCTACAACACCAAAATCAAACCAGCTCTTTCCTTGTAGCACTTACGAATCTGATAGGGAAGACAGGAGAGGGTCACAAAATGTTGCTTGTAGCCTAGACTTACACCTACCCACAGGTGATTCCATAAATGCTTGTTTTACTAGGTGTTGTTTTCCTTAAATAATTTATTATACTGATGTCACTGACTAGCTTACCATTGGTTCTTAATTACTTGCTACTCAATAAAATTATCATCAGGTTAAAATATATTATTGAAATAATTGTTAAAAAACAAAGATGGTATTTACAAATCACTGCCTTATAAGCTAAGTCATCATTTGATACCTTGAAATGTTTGCTCCTAAATTTATGTCTAAAAGTATGAATTTAATTATTAAAATATGGTGAGGTGTTGAGTAGCTAATGTATAAAATGTAGGCTGTTAAAATCCAAATGTTTGAAAATTGAAGTTAACCTGTATCTTATGCATAAATTTTAAATTCACTGAAATATCTTCAAAGGAGAATTTTTAAAAAGGGAATTTAAAACATTTTCAATTCTAACTTTAATGTAAAATTAATTAGCATTCACTTTGAATATCCCCTTATTTTCAACACCACATTGTAGCTAGCAGTCACAGATCCTTTCATGGCACACAAGCAAGTAATATTCTCTGTATAGATATGGCTTCAGATACAGTTTTAGTCACACACAGAAACCATAAGATAGGTTTTGGATGTATTTAACCAACTATAATGCATGGAAAAGACACAAGTGCAGGGACAAACACAGTTTTACGATTCAAGATGCAAATTTATTAATCATTCTGTAGTAAAAACCTAATTAGTATTGAGGAAAATAGATGAGGGCAGATGCATATTTATAATGCACATTAATTATGTAGTTATAATGCTACACTTAAAATTATTGGTAGCCAAAAAGTAATTATTCAATAATTATCTTAGGGTAACTGAGTCAATAGTTTGGGGGAAAATTACATTAGCTCCCTATCCCAATCTTATATAAAAATAAATTCCAGGACAATTAAAAATTTAAATATGAGAGAGATTAAAAATGGCGGTAGAGTAAGTTGATGCTATAAGGCCATGCTCTCAAGACCAAACTTGGAATTACAAATAAAACACAGAAAATTTGTCTGAATAATCAACAGAAGACTCACTGGAGACTAAAAGTGGAGACCACATAGAGACTGGTAAGAGGGGTGGAGGCACAAAAGGGCTGGCTGGGCTCTCACAGACAGCAGCTGAAGTTCCAGAGAGATATCTCAGCTGTGGGGAGTTGCCACTAAGAACTCTGGGGTCTAAACCTTAACTGGGCCTCCCACCACAGAGCACCAGAACTGAGAAGGGTACCCACATACCATATGACTGTGGAAAGCATCAGAGTTGCTGTTGACCAGGGAGAGATGACTGGAAATTCAGGCACCCTCTTAAAGAGCCAAGGCACAAAATTCCCTGCCAAGCCACCCACCTTATGCTCCAGCAGAGGGAGGGCAGAGAGGACTGAAGCTGAGTGAACAGAAGCCAGGATAGGGAGCTCTGGGGTTAAAGCTCTTAAGGAAGACACCCGGGTTTCCTGCACTGAGTCATTCCCTCGTACTGCAGAGGCCATCTTCCTCATGAAGGCATTAGCTATACAGGTGACCTTGCCTAGGGGAAGGCAGCTGATTCACCCTATTGGAAAACATCTTGCCCCACTGGTGGGGAGTTTCTCTTAAGAGACTGAGAATAACAATTTTCCTCCAGGCAGAAGCAATAGCCTCACCCTGCTAAAATGAACTCTTGCCACACCTGTGGAAAATTGCTAGAGGGCAATTCAAGATAAAATCCTAGCAGTCTGTGGATAGAGGCATTCTTGGGAGGCTTTGAATCTTTCCCTGATCTAACTAGTCAGAAACAGTGACACTGTCCTGCACTGGAAATTGAGAGGTGTAGCAGATCTACCTAATCCTAGTCATGAACCCAAACAGGCAGCCAAAATGAGGAGGCCAAGAAACAACCCCCAAATGAAAGAAAAAGAGAATTCTCCAGAAGAAGAGATAAATGAAACAGAGATAAGAAATTCATATTATACAGAGTTCCCGAATAATGATGATAATGATGCTCAACAGCATGAGAAAAGATATAGTAATTGTGAAAACAGAAATAAAGAATGACATAGCACAAATAAAGAACACATTGGAAGGAATACACAGCAGATTAGGGGAAGCTCAATATCGAATCAGAGAGTTAGAAAACAGTTGAAAATATCAGTCAATCAGAGAACCAAAAAGAAAAAAAAATTATAAAACAGGAGGACAGCTTAAGGAAGCTGTGAGACAATGTGAAATGTAGCAATATTGGAATAGCAGTTGTGCCAGAAGAAGCAGAAAGACAGAAAGGAATACAGAATGTGTTTGAAGAATCAATGGCAGAAAATTTCCTTAACCTGGTAAAGAAAAAAGTCACACAAGTCCAGGAGGCACAGAGAAACCCAAGCAAGAAGAACCCAAACAGGTCCATGCCCAGATACATCATAATTAAAATGCCAATAATTAAAGACAAAGAGAGAATCTTAAAAGCAGCAAGAGAAAAGCAAACTGTTATCTACAAAGGAGCTCCAGTAGGGTTGACACCTGATTTCTCATCAGAAACACTATAGGTCAGAAAGGAATGGCATAAAGTACTCAAGGTAATAGAAAACAAGGATCTGAAACCAAGATTACTATATCCAGCAAGCCTATCATTCAAAATAGATAGTCAAATAAAAAGCTTCAGGACAAAAAAAAAAAAGGCTAAAGAAGATCATCACCACCAAGCCAGCATTACAAGAAATGCTAAGGGAACTGCTATAATGAGAAGAAGAAATATAGAGAGAAACCTAGGCATACAGAATTAAAATGGCAATAAATAAGTACCTATCAATAATAACCTTAAATGTGAGAATATAGAGCAAGATGGTGGCATAGGTGAACACCAAAACTGCTGCCTCACACAACAATTTCAAAACTACAGCTAAAAGACAAAACAGACACCAACCAGAACCACAGGAAAGCGGGCTGAGTGGAAATCCTACAACTAGAAGGAAAGAGAGGGGCTCACGAAGATGCAGAGGAGCTGCAAAAAGCTGAGGTACAGAGACACGTGCATGGAGAGGACAGGCAGTGGAATGCTTGGCTGGCTTCTTCTAGTGGGAGGGAGACAGAAACTCCCAACTGCACTGAACCCCAGGTCCGACTGCACTGAACCACAGTTCCAGGCGAGACTCATATGGGGGTGTCTGGATTATCCAAAAAAGGGAGGAGTGTATGGAAACTTAGAGGATCCATGAAAGGAAGAGGTCTGGAGGTGCGCACACCAGTGCGCACAGAGAGGATTGACTGCTGATTGTGCCACTGGCTTTCTCTAGCAGGAGGAAGACCAAACCTCCCACCTGTGCTGAACTCCACTTCCAACTTCACTGAATCCTAGTTTTGGGCAAGACCCTGGGGACCCAGACTCATATGGGTCCCTGAAGCACACAGAAACTCAGGGGAGACGCAAAAGGCAGAAGTCTGGAGGTGCGTGAGCACGAGTGCGCACAGAGAGGGCTGCAGAAATTACCAAGGGACACTGAGATCCAGGGACTGCATAAGGCAGGACTGTTGGGAAGCCAAGGCTGTCTGCTTAGCCCTGAGACTCTGCCCCATCCAAGCTGAGCACAGAGGCTTTTGCAATTTTGCAAGTCTTGTTTCATAAGGCTGTTCCAGCATAGTTCTCCCAGCATAGACACAGCTGATCCTCATAGCCAATTAGCCTGGAGGTCAATTCCCCACAGTGATACCAACAACAATCAAGATTTAACTATAACAAGGTTGTACACACAGTCACAAAGTAGTGCACCAAGAGTGTCCACATCAGGTTACTGGGAAGGTAGAGCTACTGGGCCATATAGGATACCTAGCACACAAAGCTACTCTACCAACTCAGGGAAGAAACAAAAATGTGGAGACAAATAAACAGATCACAAATGAGAGAAATGGAGGAAAACAAACAATTGGATATAGAGTTCAAAACCACAGTTATAAGGTTTTTCAAGAATTTCCTAGAAAAAAAATGGATAAATTTATCCAAGAGAAGATGAAAAAGGACCAACTAGAAATTAAACATACACTGGCTGAGCAGAGACCTAACAGCAGACTAGAGAAATGCAAGAATCAAGTCAAAGATTTGAAATACAATGAAGCAGAAAACACTCCACTGGAAAAGGAAAAAGAAAAAAGAATCCAAAAATGTGAAGATAGTGTAAGGAGCCTCTGGGACAACTTCAAGCATACCAACATCAGAATTATGGGAGTGCCAGAAGAAGAGAGAGAGCAAGATACTGAAAACCTATTTGAAGAAATAATGACTGAAAACTTCCCACACCTGGTGAAAGAAATAGAATTACAAGTCCAGGAAGCACACAGAACCCCAAACAAAAGGAATCCAGAGAGAACCACACCAAGACACATCATAATTAAAATACCAAGAGCAAAAGACAAAGAGAGAATATTAAAAGCAGCAAGAGAAAAACAGTTACCTACAAGGGAGTACCCATATGACTGTCAGCTGATTTCTCAACAGAAACTATGCAGGCCAGATGGGAGTGGCAAGAAATATTCAAAGTGATGAATAGCAAGAACCTACAACCAAGATTACTCTATCCAGCAAAGCTATCATTCAGAATTAAAGGGCAGATAAAGAGCTTCACAGATAAGAAAAAGCTAAAGGAGTTCATCAACACCAAACCAGTATTATATGAAATGCTGAAAGGTATTCTTTAAGAAGAGAAAGAAGAAGAAAAAGGTAAAGATAAAAATTATGAACAACAAATACATATCTATCAAGTGAGTCTAAAAATCAAGTGAATATAAATCTGGTGAACAGAATAAACTGGTGAATATAATAGAATCAGAGCATAGAAAGGAAATAGACTGACAATTCTCAGAGAGAAAGGAGTGAAGGGGGTACTGGGAGAGACTGGACAAAATTAGACACCTATGGATGAGGACAATGGTGGGGAGGTAAGGACAAGAGGATGGGGTGGGAGTCTGGTGGAGGAGAGCTATGAGGGGAAAAAGAGGAACAAAAGTAATAATCTGAACAACAAAGATTTATGAAATTAAAACATAATAATAATAATAACCTTAAATGTAAATGAATTAAATGCTCCAATCAAAAGGCATAGGGTGGATAGGAAAACATGACCTAACTATATGCTTGTCTACAAGAGACACATCTCAGATGAAAAGATACACACAGGATGAGAGTGAAGGGATAGAAAAAAATTTTCTATGCAAATGGAAAAGAAAAAAAAGCTGGAGTAGCAATACTCGGCTCCGACAAAATAGACTTCAAAATTAAGGCCATGACAAGAGACAACAAAGGTCACTACATAATACTAAAGGGATTTATAAAAGAGGATATAATCCTGGTAAATATATGTGCACCCATTATAGGAGCACCTAAATATGCAAAAAAAAATCTTCTAGAGGACTTTAAGGGAGAGATAGACAATAATACAGCCATAGTAAGAAATTTAACACCCAGCTAACTTCACTGGATAGATCTTCCAGACAAAAACCTAACAAGGAAATAGTGAATCTAAAGGACACACTGGATCAAATGGATTTAATTGATATTTATAGAACATTTCACCTCAAAGCAGCAAAATGTACATTCTTCTTAAGTACACATAGATCATTCACAAAGATAGTCCACATGTTAGGACACAAAACAAGTTTCTACAAGTTTAAGAAAACTGAAATCATATCAAGCAACTTCTCAGATCACAGAGGAATGAAATTAGAAATCAACTACAATCAAAACATTCAAACACATGGAGGCTAAATAGCATGTTATTATACAGTGAATGGGTTACCAATGAGATCAAGAAAGAAATAAAACACTTCCTGGAAACAAATGAAAAAGAACACACAACAACCCAAAATCTCTGGGACACACCAAAAGCAGTCCTGAGAGAGAAGTTTACAGCACTACAGGCCTACCTCAAAAAAAAAAAAAAAGAAATCAATAATAAACTATTTCACCCTACAACTTAAAAAAAAACTAGAAAGATAACAAGAAAAGCCCAAAGAAGAAGGAAGGAAATAATAAAGATTAGAGCAGAAATAAATGACATAGAGACTAAAAAAAGAATCAATGAAATCAAGAGCTGTTTCTTTGAAAAGATAAACAAAATTAACTGTTAACCAGACTCATCCAGAAACAAAGATAGAAGGCCCAAAAAATAAAACAGAAGTGAAAGTGAAGAAGTTACCACTGACACCACAGAAATACAAAGGAGTGTAAGGAAATACTATAAAGAACTACCATATTTTTCCATGTATAAGATGCTATCCATAACTTGTCAAACAGGCTTCCTCCAATCACAAGCTGATGTTATAATTGGAAGTGGAGATGGAGGTGGAGAGTGAACAGATGCAACAGGGACCCGAGCATTCTGAGACCATAAAGATGTCAAAAAATAAAAAGATAAATTCTGGTAAGTGATTGTCTTACTCTGAAAAATTCAAACTGAAGTAATCAGCTATGCAAAAGAGCATGAAAATAGAGCTGCAGAGAGCCAACTTGGACCTCCTCCCACTGAGTGTATGATCAGACAGTGGAGAAAACAGGAAGAACAACTACTTAAGGTGTCAAAAAAGAAAAGAAAAACAGCAAAATGTTTAAAATGTTGATTTCTTAATTTTGGGTTGGAAAAGCAGGGTGCGTCTTATACACAGAAAAATACAGTATATGTCAATAAGTTGGACAATGTGGATTCAATGGATAAATTCATAGAAAAATACAATCTCCTAAAACTGAATCAGAAAGAATCAGAAACCTTGAGTAGGCCAGTAGCAACTGAGGAAATTGAAGCAATAATAAAAAAAATAAAATAAAAAAACACCTCCCAGCAAACAAAAACCCTAGTCCAGATGGCTTCAGAGGGGCATTTTACCAAAAAAAACTTACACCTATAGTCCTCAAACTATTCCAAAAAAAAAAAAAATGAAGGAACACTTCTAAGCTCTTTTTATGAGGCCAGGATTACCCTAATTCCAAAACCAGATAAAAACACTACAAAGAAAGAGAATTACAGGCCAACATCTCCGATGAACATAGATACTAAAACCCTCAACAAAATATTAGCAAATCGGATCCAGCAATATATTAAAAAGATCATATACCATGACCAAGTGGGATTTATTCCAGGGATTCAATGCTGGTATAGTAAGGACCAGGAGGTCATAGTTCGATTCCTGGTCAGGACATATGCCCAAGTTGTGGTCTCGATCCCCAGTGTGGGGCCTTCAAGGGGTAGCCAATCAATAATTCTCTCTCATCATTGATGTTTATTTCTCTCTCTCCCTCTCCCTGCCTCTCTGAAATCAATAAACATATATTTAAAAAAATAAAGGTGAAAAAGTTGTTTCTCAGCCTTTTGGCTAAAACCAGGTGGAAGTCTCTGTTCTTATAAGTTTAATATAACTGTTAAAAAACAGTGGGGATGAAGAATACAATTAATCAAAGGCACAGAATAAGATCAATTATGATATCTAATAATATTAGGAGCCATTAAAATAATCATTTTGGTCTGTCTTTATTGACATTGAAATATATAAGAATATGCCATGAAGGGAAAAAGGAAATTTCAGTAGAGCATGTCTAGTATGATGACATTTGTGAAATTGTGTGCATGCTTGTATATATGAGTACTTTATGGAGGGAAAAATCTAGGAAATGAACAGTATAATTCTAACAATTATTATGATGAGATGGTAGCTTTATTAATGATCTTTACTTTATTCTTCATTCCTTCCTTATTAACTATTTTTATAATGAGATTGTACTGTTTCACAATAAAGAATAAATAAAACTCCATTTTGCGAAAAACAAGTTCTTTAGCCATTTTCCAAAAATACATGAAGAAATCCCATAATATTTTCTCTGTAGAAGATTACCCTAACTTCTGTCACCAGCTAGAGATCTAAGAAACACAAAGCTAGAGAACTTTCCTCCCCTGTGGAATCAGTAAAGGACTGATTTAAAACTACACCATGGAATCTAAAACAAACAAACCCCCACCAAACCCATAGAAAAATAGGTAAGATTTGTGGTTATCAAAGGAAGGGATTTGGGGAGGGGGAAATTGGATAAGATGGCTAAAAAGCAAAAACTTACAGTTGTTAGATAAATAAGTACTTGGAATGTAATATGTACAATCTGATGACTATCGTTAACTTAACATTGCTGTATGTTTTTTGAAAGTGGCTAAGAGAGTACTACCAAATCCTAAAAGTTCTCATGAGAAGTTTTGGCATGAGAAATTATTTTAAAAGATGGGTGTTAACCAAACATTGTGGTAATCATTTCACAATATATGTAAGTCAAGTCATAATGAGTTACACCTTAAGCTTATAGAGCTATATGTCAATTATATCTCAATAAAACTGAAAAAGAAATAAAATAAAACCACACCATGTTCATTGAAGCAGACTGTACTAGCTATCTACTGCTGTGTAAGAAATCACCCCAAAATGTTACAGCTTGAAACAACAAACAATTTCTTGGTCATAGAGAACATTCCATGAACTTGAGCTCAAAGGCAAGGTAAATAAAGGCAAAAATAAATGAATGGGACTTTCAAACTAAAAAGCTTTTGCATAGCAAAAGAAACTGACAACAAAGCAAAGAGGCAGCCAACCAGATGGGAGATTTTTGCAAATGGTAGCTCCAACGAAGTTCTTTATATATTTCCAAAATATATGAAGAACTCATAAAAGTCAACACCAGCCAAAACCAGTTTGGCTCAGTGGATAGAGCGTCGGCCTGCAGACTGAAGGGTCCTGGGTTTGATTCCGGTCAAGGGCATGTACTTGGTTGCGGGCACATCCCTCTTGGGGGGCGTGCAGGAGGTGGCTGATTGACGTCTCTCATCAATGTTTCTGACTTTCTATCCCTCTCCCCTTCCTCTCTGTAAAAAATCAATAAAATATATTTTAAAAAAAAAAGTCAACACCAAACAAACAACCCAATCAAAAATTGGGCAGAGGATCTGAAGATACACCTTTCCCAAGAAGACATACAAACAGCCAACAGGTATATGAAAAGATGTTCAACCTCAATGGCAATTAGGGAAGTACAAATCAAAACTACAATGAGATACCACCTCACACCTGTCAGAGTGGCCATTATCAACAAGACGAGCAATAACAAGTGATGGAGAGGTTGTGGGAAAAGGGAACCCTCGTTCACTGCTGGTGGGAATGTAGACTGGTACAACCACTATGGAAAGCAGTCTGGTGATTTCTCAAAAATTAAAAATAGAGCTCCCATTTGACCCAGCAATTCCTCTCCTGGGTATATACCCAAAAACATTGGAATCATGTATCCTCAAAGATGTATGTGCCCCTATGTTCACTGCAGCATTATTCATGGTGGCCAAGGCATGGAGACAACCAGTGTCCTGCAATAGAGGACTGGATAAAGAAGATGTGGTACATATACACAATGGTATACTACTCAGCCATAATAAAGGATGAAACAGCAACACTTGCAACAACATGGATGGACCCTGAGAACATTAGGTGAAGTAAAATAAGTCAGAAAAAGCTAAGAACCATATGATTTCACTCATATGTGTGATATAAAACTGAAATTTGTGACTACAAATAGCAGTGTAATGGTTGCTAGAGAGAAGGGGGGTGGGAGGAGAAAGGGTCCCAGTACATGGTGATGGGAGAAGATTTGACTTTGGCTGGTGGGCACATGGTGCAATATACAGATCTTATAACAAAGAGACCCACGCCTGAAACCTATATGTTCATCTTGACCAAGGTCACCCCAATAAATTTATTTTAAAAAAAAAACTAAACAAAGAAAAGAAACCTAATGTTTGTTAATTATTAGGATGAGTTTAAAGAAAGAACAAATTATCGCCTCTTTTGACATCTTACAAAAAAGAAGTGACAATGCTAATCAATGTAAACATAAGGTATCAGGAATATCTACTGGGAAATAGCTGGACGAATAGCAATTTTTTAACACTGGGAATTAAAGTTGGTTCAAGTTAAGGGCAAAGTAAAGTTCAAGGGATTTCTCAATGTCTAGTGCCTTACTGAAATAAGTCATTTTGTGAAAAGATATTGTGCCATCAAAGATGAAAGAAAAGGAGCATGAAGAGAGGGAAGAAGGTTACCAATTTAATTAGGAGATCGAAGTCAAAAGATAAATGGTATTTGTACATAGTCATTAAACAAATCACAGATGGGGTCAGAGCTCCTGTTCTAATGTGCTAACTAGGTCCCACTGCTCTGGGTATCTGCTTATCTTATCTAAAAATACTGCTGTAATTAAATATTGTTTTCACTTGAAACCTACCTAGTAAATCTGGATTTTTATCTTTCCACACCGAATCTAAACTCTTAATGATATGACTCCTGGTTTCAAAAGCTTCATCTCCAAACCAACTTTAATAAAGAAGAAGATTTGTCTCTAAAGTTAGAGGGAAAGTTTTAATTGAAACCACTCTCCAGAGTCAGTATAGAGTTGAAGTAATCAAATCCAGATTTTCTCTTCGGTAAAGAAATCTGCAATGACACTGCAGCCTACCTGTGCCATTTTGTGCTACTTAAGCACTGACTATCCATTCGAATACAACCACTTATTGTTTTTCTGAAGTGCAGTGTTTTTATTGCAAAAATTTCATTTTCCTTGCCCCGGCAAGGAAGTGATATCCTGAGTATGATTCAGCCTCACTAGAAATGTTCCTAATGGAGTCACCAAAAACTTCAAAACTATAGAAATATAGCCTTATATTAAAGGCTTTGGGGGGAAGAAAACCACAGTGCAATCAACATCCTTCAAAAACAGCAGCAATAATTTAATGGCCAGCTTCTCACCAAGCTTAAGAACCTTATTTTCCATGTCAGAAAGCAAAGCAGGACCACTAACATTGTAGACATGCTACACACACACACACACACACACACACACACACACACACACACACACACATCCCTTTCTCTGTATTTTGTCTGGAAAAACATGGATTAAAAAAAGTCGTGCTAGCCCTAGCTAGTTTGGCTCAGTGGCTAGAGTGTTGGTCTGTGGACTAAATAGTCCCGGGTTCAATTCCAGTCAAGGACACTAGCTTGGTGGCAGGCTCAATCCCCAGCTTTGGTCAAGGCATATGCCGGAGGCAACCAATTGATGTGTCCCTCTCACATCGATGTTTCTCTCTCTGTGTCTCTTCCTCTTCCCTTTCACTTTCTCTACAAATCAATGGAAAAATATCCTCAGGTAAGGATTAACAACAACAACAAAAAAGTAGTACTAAATTTAATGAGAATCATCTACTTTACTGAAGGTGGCTTCACTTTCAATATTTTAAACAACACTTACCAGAAAGGATGTTTACAAATACTATCTGTAAAATGAAGGAACTAGCCTGGATTGTTTCTTCTGTCCCTTTCATTCTGTACTTGACACATTTGGCCCATCAACCTAGAGTAGCTTACTAGTAAAATGTCTCCACATCCAAAAAAAAAAAATCCCACCAGCAGCTTCCCTATTCTACACAGATTGTTCCTTTATTCTTTTGCTGCACTATCACCCTTTCTATTTCCTCTAAACATCTTATTTCAGCAAATCAAGACGTGGCTTTATCCTAAAGGTCAACATATTTCAGAGTACAGAACTATTGGGCTAAACTGAGACCAGAATACAATGAACTGGTAATGAAAAGATTATTTATTCTTGCCTTTCTACCTCTTCTCTCTCATTTTTGTCATTTTATTTTGGTTACTAGCTTTGATAATAGCCAAAAATTATTTTAGAGTTCAAAAATATCCAATCAGAACAACATCAAAACTATTAAACACACACGTGTGCATGCACACACACGGAAACATGTCACTATCTTAGGAAGGAAGAAAAATATTTTGCAAAGTCTGTCTTAGCCTTATATTATTATATGGAAAAAAAAAAGAAAGCAAAGACGACTTGAAATCCTCACAAACAATTATGGTACAATAATGAGTATTTCAACAGGCATGCATTTTGAAGTTTTAATTAAAATCAGCAGTGCAATTGATATTGTAATGTCTTAGAGTGGCACTCAGGCAAGCAATCACCTGCTTCCCAAGTTAATGGCAATACACATGCAATTAATTATAGAAGACTTTTGCGGCTGGAACCATGTTGGAATTGCCAAGATTTAGAGCGAGTGTTCACACATTTAAGTATGGAAGGCAACCCCGTTGGCACAACTGGAGGAGTAGCTACTTGACTTATCTCAGAGCAGCATCTCTTATTAGACCTGTTGTCTTAAAGCTTGCCATACACTTGCTCACCTTCTCTGGCACCACAAACAATTCTCCTGCTTCCTGTGGCCAATGCTTACTTTTCTATTGCAGGAGTAGGTAAAGCCATGTGGAGAGCTCATCTCATGTTTGAAGCTCAATATTCCCCATTTTCCTGCCTTATGAGTGGACAGAGGGTTTCAATAGAGCTAAAATCGTTTTACCATTGCCTGTTACTTATAAGCCTTTTATGCCATGAGGCATCATTCTTAAGTTCTCACTCTGAAGATCCTTTGAAGGCTCTTCCTTTTTTTTTCCACAAAGAAGTAAATTCTTGGGATAAGGGAGTGAGGGAGATTTGGGGAAGCAGGCAAGACGAAGGCAGAGTGCTTAAAAATATATTCAGCTGCCAACAGTTCCATTCAGGTTCCTTTGGATCATGAAGAAACCAAATGAAGAACACTTAAAGTTGTGAGAAATTCACAACTTATTTAATGACTGTTTCTAAATGGTCTTAATGAAAATTAATTATACTTCCCAAAATAAAAGACAAGCAATAATTGACCCAGCGATTCCTGCAAAGAACAAGTCTTGCCTAAGTTTTTACAGAAAACCTCTACCTCAAATTGGAAGAAAGAAAGAAGGGAGGGAAGGGAGGGGAGAGGAGGGAGGGAGGGAGGGTACCCAAAGTCCTCTGGCTGTCTGAAATATAGCAATGTTTTCTTCAGGCTTAAGTAAGTTTGCTTTATCAACATCCAGATATACAAGTACAAGGGGATCCAGCTTCTCATAATTAGGATTAATCTTTGCAATATCTTAATTCCCACCACTGTGAGGAAGTGACCATAGCCCCTAGGGGTTTAGTTAGCCCCTCTTGGAGACCTCTCTGAGTTCCCTAAAGTCCACAGAAATATCTCAAAATATCAAGGTAATTATAGGCATGGAGATGTTAATATTGCAGTGATGCTTCTGGGCAGAGTTAAGAAATTTTAGCATTATTGTATTCCAATCAATGCTAATGGTATAAGTAAACAGTTATTAGAAAACTTATAAATAGCACCCTTCCCTTACAAAGCATTGGTTAGTCTGGTCGGCAAGAAAACTAGTAACTGAGATATCGACAGAGGCAATTGTAGCATGACTATGATATTTAGAAATCTAAAAATAAGCAACATGAAGTTCACCCACTTAAGTAGAGTGTTGTTACAGTAGGGGAGGAAAACATACCTTTTCTTCTACACTTTCAAGTTCTTCTGGCTGGTCTAATAGTCAAATTGACATGAGACAGATTAATAAGAAAAAAAGGACTAAACTTATCATATACATACTAGCGGCCCAGTGCACGGATTCATGCACCTGTGGGATCCCTTGGCCTGGCCTGTACCCCCTTGCAATCAGGGACCCCTCAGGGAATGTCGGACTGCTGGTTTCTGCCTGATCCCCATAGGCCAGGCCAAAGGATCTCACTGGTACACAAATCTGTGCACTGGGATGGTTTCAGCCCGATCCCCATCGGCCAGATTGAGGGACCCCACTGGTGCATGGATGCACTGGGTCTCTAATATGCATATAAGATCTTTGGTTAATCTCTCCCTGCCCTCTCCCTTCCCTGCTTCAATCTGAGATTCATCAGTCTGTTCCATGTTACATGCCTGTGAGTTGAGCATCTACTACTCCTGGTGGTCAGTGTACATCATAGCTAGCGGTCAACCAGTCAAATGGTTGAATGGTTGCTTAGGCTTATAGATATAGATATAGATGATATAGAGATAGAGATAGAGATAGAGATAGAGATAGAGATAGAGATAGAGATATATAGATATAAAGGAGTTCCATAAGACTAAGGGATCAGATGATAAAATGGCATATAAGGCTTATTAGCTATCTTAGCTAAGGAGATCCGGATTAGTGGTTGGTTGTTGTTTTTTAATATATATATTTATTGATTTCAGAGAGGAAGGGAGAGTGAGAGAGAGACAAAAACATAAATAATGAGAGAAAATCACTGATTGGCTACTTCCTGCATGCCCCACCCTGGGGATTGAGCCTGCAACCCAGATATGTGCCTTGACCAGGAATCGAACAGTGACCTCCTAGTTCATAGGTCGATGCTCAACCACTGAGCCATGCTGGTCAGCCAGAAGTAGTGGTTTTGATTTCAAAGTGAAAATAGGCAATTCATAGGTACGTGAGAGGGAATAAACATTTGGTAAACAAATTCTTGCCAGGCCATGCAAAACGAATAGGACACAGACACAGAGAGGAATCTAACTAACAGTCTTTGCTAGGTTCCTCTCTGTTTGCCACACTTAGTTTATATGATGTTCTCTTCCTTTAAGCAGGTTTTTATATCTAAATTCCTTTAGGTAGGTAGAGGGGAGGTCAAAGACTCTTCTTGAGTCTTCTGTTTCTTAAAAATATAATTTAAAATTAACAACATCCCAGTAAGTCAGATTTCAGGGTGGCCAACTCTGCTTTCCCTCATTACCTAGGAAATCCTTAAAGCAATCAGCTAGAATTTGTTAATACTTAAATTTAAGTCCTGAGTGACAAACTAAAAAAGATATAGTTGGTCACAGTTAACAAATGCTTTATTCAACACTCATCTCCTTAGCCAATGTAAGGAATATGCATTTTGTCTCTTCCTCTTTAAAATTCAAATAGATTTGAATTTAATATTTTTCATCATTATAAACAGTTTCAATGCTGAGAATGTTTAACTGGGTATAGTGTATTCCTCCTACATGCTATAATACCATCGAAAATTATCTTGTTGGAAATAATTTAATTGTTTTAAACCTGTATTTACAATCAACAAATGAGGCTAATAGATTTTAGTCTAATTTTTCTTAAAATGGGAAAATTACCAAGTCACCTAATTTCAAAGGCACATATAAGTCTGGTTTACTGAGCATTTCTCCATAATTCTTCTTATTGGCATTGAAAACTTTGAATAACAGTAACACCTCACCTTCACTGCATACTTATAAGTTACAGGCACTATGCTAGTCATTGTGACCATTAATTCACTTAACACCCCCCACCAGGATTATTGGGTTATACTCTCTTTTTAGCATATTTTAATATGGAGGCTGAATGTTATAAATTCCCCAAATTTGTATAGCTACTGATGAGAAAGGCCATTATTTGAACTTCACTTTATTATGCTGTATCGTCCTACTACCTATACAATCATATCTCCTGTGGTGTTTTCAATGTCATATGCTCCCTCTAACCTTCAATGATCACTATATGCAAATACTGACCACTCTCTAGTTTCTACCTCATTGGTTCCAAGTCTTTCTTTATATAAACAGATATTGCCTCCTCTGCAACTCAGCCATTGCTGTCACAAGCACACTGTATACTTTGTGTGTGTATTTAAATATATTTTTATTGATTTTAGAGAGCAAAAGAGAGATAGAAACATCGATAATGAGAGAGAATCATTGATTGGCTGCCTCCTGCATGCCCCATTCTGGGGATGGAGCCCACAACCTGGGCATGTGCCCTGACCGGGAATCCAACTGTGACCTCCTGGTTCAGAGGTTGACACTGAGCCATTGAGCCATGCCATCCAGGCTGTATACCTTTGAATCACTTTCTATATCCTTTCCTTTTACCCGGTTACTTGAGAAATGAAAAGGTGCCTTAACGTATGAGGTTTGTTAAAATTCGTATTAAGTCTGCCTATAGCATATTCTGGGTTTATGAGAATGTGTAAGTCTAACGAAGAGACTAAGACAAGGGGCGTATCTGAAGGGGCACAGCATACTGGAAGCAAGTTGAGCAAGGATGATTTCAGCCCACCAAAGACATCTTGTGAGTGAGAGGCATGGGCAGAGTATACACACATTGACAACTGAAGCCAAAGAGCGGACCAAACCAGATGAAATACATGAAATCCTCTATCAATGTCCTCAGGTGAAAGTTTAGAGTTTATAGAAAAGGAAAGAGGAAAGAATGAAGAAGGAACTAAAAGTGGGTGGCCGCCCAGCCAGTATGTCTCAGCAGTTAAGTGTCAATTCCTGGTCAGGGCACACGCCCAGGTTGTGGGCTCCATCCCCAGTAGGATGCATGCAGGAGACAGCAAAACATTTTTCTCTCTCATGAATGTTTCTATCTCTCTATCCCTCTCCCTTTCTCACTCTGTAAGAATCAATAAAACATACTTAAAAAATAAAAATGTGTGGCCATTGTGTGCTAGACACACTATTATTTATTTAATAGGTGTCACCTCCTATAATCCAACATCAGCAACCCTACAAAATGGGCATTACTATCCATCTTTTACAGGTGAGGATACTGAGGCCCAGATGGGTCTCATGACTAAAGTAATGCAGCCAGAGAGCAAGCCTCAAAACTGAAATACAAAGCCAGATGTTTCTCATCTGAAGCCTGTGCCTTTACCTTTACAGTAATCTGGGACATCAAACTAAGAAGAATATCTGAATGGCACAACTGTCATTGGAGGCAGCCAGGAACTGTGGTTTAAATAGTACCGAGGAGGAAAGAGCAGGTGTGTCTATGCTGGTTAATATGCCAGAGTGGAGGTTTACATGCAGGAAAGTGTGTGTGTGCATTTCATTCATTGCCATAGTTGGGGCACTTCCATCTCATTGGTTTTACAGGCTGACCGGATCACCTGCCTGTTCATATGAGGGTATTTCCCACCTGTTCATTCTTCACCCCCATGGTTAGAATGTCATTTTCCTGCAGGCCAATTCTAGTTATCGAGTCAGTGTATTAACACAACAGTATCCCATAATCCTCCAGTGTATAGAATGGGTCAGGGACCCTATGTTCTTAATAAACTTTGATTTTTTTTCCCCATCAGTACAAGAGTAATATGCTCATTCAAACTGAATAAAGCAAAAGAAAAAAAATGCATTTTAACTCACGCAAAATAAACTTTACAAGCAATTTACAATGGTTACATGGTCAATTGGATGGATATTCGCCATAAACTAGCATTTGGATAAGGAGGTTAAACCTCCGATTAGGAAAAAATAGTTTAGAGCCTTTGGGATGCCTGGCAGGATATCACAGTAAACGGGTGTGACTACAAAATATCAAAATTGGCCAAATGACACTTTTGCCCAATTGTCTTCAAGGACTAAATATCTGAAATGGCTACATAAACAGTAAAGAAAACAGTAAAAAAAAAAAAACACAAAACAATTACAAGGCTACTACATTAGTCTAGCATCAGAAAATGGCGCAAGAAGATTCCCTGCTTATACCTTTCATCAAAATCAGATGTTTTTGTTAAAACTACAGCACATTGAAAATCCATTTAGCTCAGCAAGCATATGAAAAAGTGAAAAATCATTGTAATCCCTTATTACTCCCTTATATGCCCCCTTTTTAAATATGTTTTTATTGATTTCAGAGAGAAGGGAGAGAGAGAGATAGAAACATCAATGATGAGAGAATCATCGATGGGCTGCCTCCTGCATAGCCCCTATTGGGGATCTAGTTAACACCCAAGGCATGTGCCCTGACCAGGAATTGAACCATGACCTCCTGGTTCATAGGTCAGAGCTCAACCACTGAGCAACACTGGCTGGGCCCTTCTATGCCTTTTACAGTTGTCTGGCTGAGTTATATAACCATATCAAGGAAAAGAGACACATATGGAACATAATATAGGAAACTCTGGTATGAAACCACATGGTTACAGTAAGTAGAGAAACTAGCAGAGTGTACATAAATTTCAGATACTTTAAACTGGTAAAGCATGGTCAGTTAGCTTGTAAAACCAATAAGCATCATCTCAATTCATAAAGTAAACATTTAAGTAGAAACAATACTCCAGAAAAGACAATACCTAATATTAATCTATGCTTTGAAGGCACATATAACTGAAGAAGGATCATCATAGACTGTCTTTCTTAAAAAAAAAAAATTAAAAAAAGACCGTGCTTCATGAAGGACCATGCTACTATTTGTTAATCAGAATACAAGGTTTTACAAAAGCAAGAACACTAAATGTTGAAAAAGAAGTCAGTGATCTATAATTTTCTATTTGTTAGATTGCCAAAGACTAAGTAGAGAGTAATTAGCATGCTAATTCAGAAAGATGAATTGATTTTGAATATCCTTGGGTCACATCCTGCTAAATTTATTCTTCTTCTTTATTGAATTGACAATATAAAATGATGGCTGGTTCAAATTCATGTGCCAGGACACTCTAGCTTTTAAAACCCATACTATACATTGCCAGAGTAGAACAGACCCTTTGCATAGGAACTAAGGCATTTGGTATCTTTCAGTGAGTAGCTGTGGTCGTGGTTGTGTTTTTAAAGTGATCAGAGAATATAAATTATCGCTCAAAAGGAAAAAAATCATTTGTAAATAATCTTTTATATATCTACATGTTTATTTATTTTGGAGATGAAGGGAGAGGAAGAGAGAGAGATAGAAACACCAATGATGAGAAAGAATCATTGATCGGCGGCTTCTTGCACACCCTACATTGGGTATCGAGCCCACAACCTGGGTATATGCCCTGACTGGAAATGGAACTATGGAACTTTAACCTCCTGGTTCAACCCCTGAGCCATGCCAAACAGGCATAAATAATATTTTGAGATCTGTAGGTATTTTATCTGGAAGGCTCTTTGTTTGATGGTTGGCCACGGGCACATTTAGACATAAAAGAAAAGAAGGCATATTAAGATTCAAGGGGAAAGAGGGAGAGAAAAGGGGCTATGAGTAAATCTTAGCAGAATGGTCAGGAGCTAGACAGACTGTGTACTTTATACCCAGAGGTCAGAAAGGAAGGGAAAAGAGAAGGGAGGGAGGGAGGGGAAGGGACACAGGGATCTCAGCAGGCAGTAGGGGCTAGAAAATTCCGAGGTAAGGTACAAAGGTAGCGATGATTGGTTTTCGAAGTAAATGCTTGCTCTGTGCAATGTGAATCTATTTCATGACCTGCAAATCTTCATGATATATTTGGTGTGATTGGCTTTCTTGTGGGCTCCAGAAAAGGGACCAGTTCTATATCAGGGTTGGCACAAAACCAAACAATGTCAGACCTCGTAAGCAAAGGGACAAAACATAGAGTCAGGGTGTATTTAAAAGCTCAGCCAGGATTTCTGAACTGAGGCCAGTACCCAGCTGCATCTTCAATTAAATCTTACCTGATTCTGCTGCAGTGTCAAGCAGAAATTAGGAGCCAGAGAGAAGAGGCTTATCAACGTGTCTTGTGATGGTGCTAGGAATATCATTCCAAAGTCAAATCATATCATCAAAAAAGGAATTTTAAGAGCCAGAATCCTCTCAGCAGGTGAAAAATGAAAAATTGAATGTGGATGTAAGGCAAAGTGGAAAAATAAGTGCTATATCATTAACAACTCAATCAAATATATTAATGCTACTTGGAATGTATAGCAAGCAAGAAGCTCATAATGTCACAATGGCATGGCCCTCACTGCAGCATTATCTATAATACTCAAGACATAGAAACAACCATCAGTGGATAAATTGGTAAATTGCTGGGGAGGACCGTCAGGGGTGACCAGGCCTGCAGGGGAGGGGCAAACAGGCTGGCAAGGGAGGAATTAGGCATCAATTAGGCTGGCAGGGGAGTGGTTAGGGGGTGATCAGGCTGGCAGGCAAAAGCAGTTAGGGGCAATCAGGAAGGCAAACAGGTGAGCAGTTGGAATCCGGCAGTCCTGGATTCTGAGAGGGATGTCCGGACCTCCCTGGAGGGGTCCCAGACTGGAGAGGGTGCAGGCTGGACTGAGGAACACTCCCCCCGTGCATGAATTTTATGCACTGGGACTCTAGTATACACACACACACACACACACACACACACACACATACATATATATATACACACACACATACACGCACGCACACACACACACACTGAGTGGCATGATTATTATGTGTTCATAGATCATAATAATCTGGCCACTCAGTGTGTGTGTGTGTGTGTGTGTGTAGAGAGAGAGAGTAGTATTCAGACATTAAAAAAATCTTGCAATTTGCAACAACATGGATGGACCTTAGAAGAGAGAGACAAATTCCGTATGATCACTTATACATGGAATCCAAACAAAAGAAAACAAAACAAAAATAAGCTCATAGATATGGAGAGCATATTGGTGGTTATCAATACAGGGGACAGGGGAAATGTAAAATGGGTGAAAGTGGTCAAAAGATACAAATTTCCTGTTATAAAATAAGTAAGTCATGGGATGCACTGTATAGCCTGGTGACTATAATAGTACTATATTGCACATTTGAAAGCTGCTAAGAGAGTAATCTCAAAAGTTCTCATCAAGCCCTAACCAGTATGGCTCAGTGGGTAATGCATCAGCCTGCAGACTGAAGGGTCACAGGTTTGATTCTGGTCAAGGTCATGTACCTTGGTTGTGGGCACATCCCCAGTGGGAGCTGTACAGGAGGCAGCTGATCAATGTTTCTCTCTCATCGATGTTTCTAACTCTCTATCCCTCTCCCTTCTTCTCTGTAAAAAAAAATCAATAAAAGTATATTTAAAAAATAAAAGTATTTAAAAAAAGTTCTCATCATAATAAAAAAATATGTAACTATGTGCGGTGATAGATGTTAACAAGAATTATTGTGGTGATCACAGATGTCATTATGTTGTAAACCTGAAACTAATATAAGATTGTATGTTAATTATATCTCAAGTTTTTAGAAAATAGACCAAGAGACTACTATTTATTTGTAAATAGTAGACAAGATTTCCCCCTCTAAATTTTCAATTGATTATCCTCCTACAATATTCCACGTATGGGGTTTATAAGAATGTCTTCAGAAGAATGTGTTATGCACACCTGGCCTGGCTCAGTGGTTGAGCATGTATCTATGAACCTGGAGGTCACAGTCAAGGCACATACCTGGACTGCCTGCTTGATCCCCAGTGTGGAGCGTGCAGGAGGCAGCCAATGATTCTCTCTCATCATTGATGTTTCTGTCTCTCTCTTCCTCTCCTTTCTTCTCTGAAATCAATATATATATACTTTTTTTTAAAGAATGTGTTACCCCCCTGACTTAGCTTTTAAAAGAAAAATGAGAAAAAAAAAGAGATGGAGAGATGGTAGAGAATTCCCACTAAAAAACATAAAAGACAACACAGTATATAAAAATAATAAATGAAAAGGAATCTTGGGCAAAAAAAAATTATCTCTGAGTAGGCTTTGCTTCTTTTTCAATTAGCAACACTTCTTCATTTAAAAGAAGCATAAGCTAACTTCTGTTCAACAGCTCTTTCTGATAGCCAACTTAAGTGGGAAATTGATTTCTGTATGCATGGTTTTCAGTGTCAATACCTATTCAGAAATTGTATTTTATTGGGCTTTAGACCCCACATACTATTTTAGTTCAGCATTTCAGATTCTCTTGCTACTACTTTCATCAAAAATTAACAACAAAAAATGCCTCCATGTGATGACTCTTTTGACTTAGAATCCGTATTAGTTTCTTAAGGCTGCCATAAAAAAATTACCTCAAACTGGCTGGTTTAAAAACACACAGAGAGAAATGTATTCTCAGTTCTAAAAGCTACAAGTCCAAAGTCAAGGTATCAGCCAGGCTGGCTCCTTCTGAAGGCCCTGAGGGAGAATCTGTGCCATGCCTCTCTCCTGGCTGCTGGTTGTCACCAGCAATCCTTATTGTCCCTTGGCTTACAGATGCATCACTCCAATCTCTGCCTCTGTCTTCACACTGTATTATTCTCTCTGTACCTCTATGAATCTGTGTCCTCTTCTTATAGGGAGACCAGTCACATTGGATTAGGGCCCACCCTAAGCTAGTATGACTTAATCTTAACTAATTCATATGTAAAGACCTTATTTCCAAATAAGGTCATATTCTGAGGTTCTGAGAAGACATGAATTTTGAGAGAAATTGGGGAAAACACTATTCTACCCTGTACAGAGTTCATATCTTAGACTGTAAGCTTTTGGAGAGCAGCCTCCATATGATTCAAATGTTTACTCCCCAAAGATTGCCGGCCAAAATAAATGAAACACAATGAAAGAATGAACACTGAGCCCTAGCCGGTTTGGCTCAGTGTTTAGAGCACTGGCCTGTGGACTGAAGGGTCCCAGGTTCAATTCCAGTCAAGGGCATGTACCACTGTTGCAGGCTCCTCCCCAGCCTGGGCTCTAGTCAGGGTGCGTGCAGGAGGCAACCAATTGATGTGTTTCTCTCACATAGATATTCTCTCTGTCTTTCCCTCTCTCTTCCACTCTTGCTAAAAATCAATAGAAAAATATCTTCGGATGAGAATTAACAACAACAACAACAACAACAACAACAACAATAAATGAACACTGAGTAAAAGACATAAAACAAAGTACAAAATGAAAAATATCTGAACTACAGCAGTCTGTCATACAACTTGGAACACTTTATGAACCATTTTCATTATTGTAAGCATATAAATCATACATCAATCCCTGAGAGTCCGTTCCCAAAAAGTCCCCTGGTCACAATGTTAACAGAGGAACCAAGAGCTTCAATTACTCCTTATAACAAAATTCATGCTCCCAACAGCTCTATCAAATTGCAGAACACTTTAATAGCACAATTTTAACACATAAGGAATTTATAAGATCACTCTTGAAACCCCCCTACCTTGACACAAACCTGAAATATCCCCTTAAACCCAAGATCTACCACAATCTCATAATAGTGATTTGTATGCTTTTACTGAGCCAGTAGCAAAATAATATCACCTCCAGATATACCTGCATATCAATTCAAATTACTGCTTTCTTCAGTGGAAGATGTGGTTGTTATAAAACACACACACACACCACACACACACACACACACACACACACACACAAAGAAGGTGGTCCATAAAGCCTATCTTAGAGCGTGATCTTAGCCTACCTTCCTAATTTTCTAGCCATATGTGCAGCTATGGTTAGATGCTACCAAGGGCCACTGGATCCAACCATTAGTTAACCCTTTAAAATAAAATCTCTGTTCCATTGTTCTCTTTCATTCATCTCATTTTGAGCTCTCAAAATCTTCTTTTGTCCCTAAAACCTTACAAGGTCTCTTTTATACTCTCCTTATATTATTTCTTACTTGCCCAAATCTAGTTTGTATGTCTAAACACTCGAAGCAATAAATATAATATATAAACATGGGAGGTATGTAGGAGAAAAGAGTAGTGGATTTGACTATCAGGTAACCTGAAGATCTAATACAACCTTTACCACTAAGTGAAAAACCTTTGTCTTCATTTTCTTCAAAACTGAAGTTCATGTTCTTGGAGATGCATGCTAAAGTATTTAGGAGTGAGGTTTTATTGCACCTGCAAGTTATTTTTAAATTGATAGATGATAGATAGATAGATAGATAGATAGATAGATAGATAGATAAAACTAATAAGGCAAAATGGAAATGGTTGGATTTAAATGTATATATACATTTATATATGTTCATTGTCCTATCTTGCAACGTCTCTGTATATTTGAAAATGCTGATAAGGTAAATTTTGGGGGAAATGAAGCTGGAATAAATTTAAACACTTCTATTCCCAAATTCCATGACTGAATATATCTAAATACCTCATCAACGTTCCTCCCAAAATATCTGCCATCT
This sequence comes from Lasiurus cinereus, assembly GCA_011751065.1. Taxonomy (NCBI): domain Eukaryota; kingdom Metazoa; phylum Chordata; class Mammalia; order Chiroptera; family Vespertilionidae; genus Lasiurus; species Lasiurus cinereus. Next base: position 1,745,206 of record JAAGEH010000029.1, on the reverse strand, counting down.
GGACTTCTCATTTGTATAAATGTCACCTCATTATCTCACCACTGAGGTTTGACATGCTGGAGTGATCCTTGATTCCTATCTCTCCTTCTGGCCTCATATTCATTAGTCCCAAGCCTAGTGAGTCTTCCTTTCAATTTTAAATGTTTAACTAACTTTGCATCCCACTGACATTGCCTTCAGTCCATCTCTCATCTATTTCAAAACCCTACTTCCTGATTTGATTTCATTGTCCATTGTGCTAACACCAATTTTATCATGTCACTTCACTATTCACATATTTTCAGTGGCTCCCTATCTACTTATCTCTTACTCTCCATCTCAAATATTATCCACCACTATTCCTATATATAAGCCCTAGACTCCAGGCAAACACGTCCATTTCTCATTATACCCTGTGTTCCTACTTTTGTTCACACAACTTTCTTACATAAAATAATCTCCCCCCCCCACACTTTGTAATTATCTAAACTCTATCAGCTGGCACTTAGTGTGTACTAAACCTTTTAATGTTAATTTCTTCATATATAAACATCCTCTCATCTCCATCTATAACCTTGGCCCTTATCATACACACAGATTTCTGACCTAGACTCAGGCTTATATCATTCTGTACTCAGCTCCAGGGAAACAGTACTCGGACCTGACATCATGGCTAGTCACCCATTATTAACTAAAACTTGATCATTTCCTCATGGTGATCATACTCGTTCCACATTAACAAAATATCCTTCCATTCCCCCTCAAAATGCTTTCATTGTAGCATTCTCCATTCTACTTTTTATTGGGAATAGACATGAAAATTATCTTGTTACACTGAATGTCTGCCTTAGTCCTATAAAATATCATTTAAAATATTGGCTCCAGTTTGACTTAATGTCACTTAGACACAGTAAAGTTGTGCATGCTCCTTTTTGTCCTGACTAGCAAAAGAACCAATTTTGCTGAGGAAAATATTTCATCTCCATAGATTTATGTGTGGGCATTGAACTTTCAGAAAAATAAATAAACAACATTATCAAATACATTCTTTCCTCTGGAGCCTTCACTTTGAGAAACCTTAGAGATATACTTTTCTCTCATATATTATAATCTGATGATTTCTAAGGGCTGTCATTATTTACCTCTTCTGTTTTCTTCAGTTAGATTCAATTTTTCATTTAATAAATCTTTATTGTTCAGATTATTACATTTGTTCCTCTTTTTCCCCCATAGCTCCCCTCCACCCGGTTCCCACCCCTCCCTCTGCCCTTACCTCCCGCCGCCCCACTGTCCTCATCCATAGGTGTACGATTTTTGTCCATTTTCTCCCTGAACCCCCCACACCCCTTTCCCCCTGAGAATTATCAGTCCACTCCCTTTCTATGCCCTTGATTCTATTATATTCACCAGTTTATTCTGTTCATCAAATTTTCAATTCACTTGATTTTTAGATTTCACTTGTTGATAGATATGTATTTGTTGTTCATAATTTTCATCTTTACCTTTTTCTTCTTCTTTCTCTTCTTAAAGAATACCTTAAGCATTTCATATAATACTGGTTTGGCGGTGATGAATTCCTTTTGCTTTTTCTTATCTGTGAAGCTCTTTATCTGACCTTCAATTATGAATGATAGCTTTGCTGGGTTGAGTAATCTTGGTTGTAGGTTCTTGGTCTTCTTCACTTTGAATATTTCTTGTCACTCCCATCTGGCCTGCATAGTTTCTGTTGAGAAATCAGCTGACAATTGTATGGGTGGTCCCTTGTAGGTAATTAACTGTTTTTCTCTTGCTGTTTTTACTATTCTCTGTCTTTTGCTCTTGGTATTTTAATTATGATGTGTCTTGGTGTGGTCCTCTTTGGATTCCTTTTGTTTGGGGTTCTGTGTGCTTCCTGGACTTGTAATTCTATTTATTTCACCAGGTATGGGAAGTTTTCAGTCATTATTTCTTCAAATAGGTTTTCAGTATCTTGCTGTCTCTGTATTCTTCTGGCACCCCCATAATTCTGATGTTGGTATGCTTGAAGTTGTTCCAGGGGCTCCTTAAACTATCTTCACATTTTTGGATTATTTTTTCTTTTTGCTTTTCCAGTGGAGTGTTTTCTGTTCCTTTGTATTTCAAATCTTTGACTTGATCCTTGCATTCCTCTAGTCTACTGTTAGGTCTCCATATAATTGTATAATATTTATTTCAGCCAGTGTATGTGTATGTTTAATTTCTAGTTGGTACTTTTTCATCTCTAGTTGGTCCTTTTTTCATCTCCTCTTAGGTCTCACTAAATTTATCCATCTTTTCTAGGAAATTCTTGAAAAACCTTATAACAGTATTTTTGAACTCTATATCCAATCATTTTGTTTTCCTCCATTTCTTTCATTTGTGATTTGTCCCTTTGTCTCCACATTTTCGCTACACTAGGAGAACTTCTGTGCTGGAGTCAGCCTTATGATATAAGTCTTGCAAAATGGCAAAGGACTCTCTGTTGAGCTTGGATGGGGTGGAGTTTCAGAGCTGAGCAAAGACAGCCTTGGCTTTCTGTCAGCCCTGCCCTATGTGGCCCCTGGTTCTCAGTGTCCCTTGGTAATTATTGTAGCCCTCTCTGTGCCCACATGCGCAGCTCCAGACCTCTGCCTTTCCAGTTCCTGTGCACTCCAGGGACTGTATGAGTCTGGGTCCCCAGGGTCTCGCCCAAAACTGGGGTTCAGTGCAGTCAGAACTGGATTTCAGCGCAGTTGGGAGGTTCTGTCTCCCTCCTGCTAGAGAAAGCCAGTGGCACAATCAGTAGTTCATCCTCTCTGCATGCAGTGGTGCACACACCTTCAGACCTCTGCCTTTTTGCGGCTCCCTAAGCTTCCACACATTCCTCCCTTTTCATGACAGTTCAGACTCCTCCCATATGAGTCTCATCTGGAGCTGGGGTTCAGCGCAGTTGGATCTGGAATTCAGTGCAGTCAGGAGTTTCTGTTTCCCTCCCACAAGAGGAAGCCAGCCAGGCACTCCCCAAACCCCAGTCCTCTCCACGTGCATGTCTCTGTTCCTCAGCTTTTTGCAGTTCTTCTAAGTCTCAATGAGCCCCTCTCTTTCCTTTTAGTTGTAGAATTTCCTCTCATCCAGCTTTCCTGTGGTTCTGGATGATGTCCATTCTGTCTTTTAGCTGTAGTTTTGAAATTGTTGTACAAGGCAGGAGTTTATGTGTTCACCTATGCCACCATCATGGTTTCTCTCTTCAGTTAGATTATTTTAACCTTCTGTGTCCTACCTTTCAAGGTGTGCTAATTTGTGAACTGCTTCAAGTAGATGGAGTGTAAATATTAAATCATAGAGAGAAGGTTAGCCTCTCAAATTATAAACTGACAGGTTATTCTAATTACAAATTCATTGCTGCAGCTAGATTAAGAAGCTGAGGTAAAAGGAAATGTGTGAATGGAACATCAACCCAATGTGTAGGCCACACAGAATATGTGTGTTTCTTGTCAGAATGAAATTGGTTTGGGGAAAATTCATAATAAATATAGATAGAAATGTACCTAAAATCTTTCCATAAAATTTCAGTTATATCTCAATCACTGTAAACCTGAAAAAAACTCAAGGTGGGGTTGGGTAGATAGGTGGGAGATAACCAACAAAAGACCTTGTATGCATATATGCATAACTCATGGACACAGACAATAGGGTGGTGAAGGCCTGGGGTGGAGGGCAGGGGTGGGCTGAAGGGGGCCAATGGAGGGGGAAAGGGAGACAAATAATTTTCAACAAAAAATATTTTTAAAAATAAATAACTTAGACCAGTATGAGGTAGATACTTCAATCGCATATTTTAAAACACAGTTTGGCCTGGCCTGCATGGCTCAGCAGTTGAGCATTGATCTATGAATCAGGAAGTTATGGTCTGATTCCTGGTCAGGGCACATGTCTGGGTTGTGCCCTCGGTCCCCAGTAAAGTGTGTGGGAAGCAGCCAATCAATGATCAATGATTCTCTCTCATCATTGGTGTTTCTCCCTTCCTCTCTGAAATACGTGTGTGTGTGTGTGTGTGTGTGTGTGTGTGTGTGTGTGTGTGTGTGTGTTTAAAATAAAACAAAGATACCTTCATTTTAAATTCATCTAGACAAAGAAATGAAAAATAAATGGTGAAAATTTAAAGAAAAAAATCAAGTCACAATTAAGAACTAACAACTCTTTGCTGCAATCAATAGTACTGGTGATGTTTGTATTACACTTTCAATTCGAAGCCTAAAAATTGTTACGATAATTAGAACTTAGCTTTTTGTACAATGAGTACACTTATACATACTTGAAAGACAAGACTCATACACTGCTTCATGTAAAATATAATTCATGATGGGAAGATGGTTTCTATAAACATAGCCACTTAAACTTCTGCATTCTTTTCAACCTCTTCAAAATATTTACCATCATTAGATCTCAAAATTTCTTTTTTAGTGTTCCCTTTTAAAAATTACAGTCTTCTAAAGTAGGTCATCTTTTAAAAGGAAGAAAATAAGACTAGAGAGTGATAGCAAGATGCCTGAGATTGTTCTTGAGTCACATGAAAACAGAACCAGAATCAAGAGCCAAGAGTTTGGAGTTGCTGCTTTTTTCCAAGTTATCCATAGGGAACATTCAGGAAGGAAGGGAGGCAGGGTCTCTGCTAAGCCTTTCAAAGTGCACCTCTCTAAGGTGATAGTAACATGGGTCTGAACAGGCTTGTTTGGAGTTTAAAGGGGTCTTGTGACATGTCAAACTATTAAAAAAATATTATTTACTTTCCCAAATGAAATGATATTCATAAATGAATCAGAGACTGTATCATGGTTACTTTTGCTTTCTTGCATGACTTTTTTCTGCCAAGGGTTAATAATTTCATTGCTCCTTTTCTTAGTTTTCTATATACTAATTATTAATTTTTCCCCCCCAAACTTTCCATTAGTTGTGTAAAACTCCTCTCAATATGGTCAATCGGCCAGGCGGGCATGGCTCAATGGTTGAACATTGACCTGTGAACCAGGAGGTCACAGTTTGATTTCAGGTCAAGGCTATATATGCCTTGGTTGCAGACTCAATCCCCTGTGTGGGGTATAGAGCCAACCAATTCTCTCCCATCATTGATATCTCTGTGTGTGTGTGTGTCTGTCTGTCTGTCTCCCTTCCTCTCTGAAATCAATAAATATATATTTAAAAAATTTAAAAATATGGTCAATCGTTTCAGCTATTTACCAGTTTCCTTTACTTGGAGACATCACTCTAGAAGCTTCTGGCTTCCCCCAGTGTGGCCCGGTTGCTCTCCAGACATACTTCATGGCAGTTCCCCTCACAGTCCCTTCAGCTCTCTCAGGTTGGATCTCACATATATTCCACTTTCTGTATCAGCAAGTCCTCAAGTAATGTCTTTTCCTTTTCATTATAATGTTGATTAAATGTCTTAAAAATCCAATTCTTATTTATTTCAATTAGCCTATGGTACAATTGGTTTCTTTGTAGGATATTTTGCTTAAAGTCACCAAATCTATGGAGGAATTGAAGATGCTGTATTCTCTTATTAAATGGTGAAATCTTACCTACCAACTTTTGAGAAAGGATGCATAAGAAGTAAATATTAAGAGGTCCAGGCTATATAAAAACATCTTCATTATAGACTCCCATCTACTTGACAGCTTGGCCAATTTTAGGCTTCTATTCCTTTTCCCTCTAAAGTTTGAAAGCATGACTTCTAGTGTCCAGTACTGTTGAAAACTCTGAGGACATTATGATTACTGATCCTTTGTAAGTAATTTGCTTTTTTCTCTTTACATGCTTTTAGAATCCTCTCTTTGTTCCTAGTGCTTTGGAATGTTCTTTGTGGTGAATATAATTTCAACTATTGACCTAGGTACTGAGTGAGCTGTTTCAAACTACAAACATATGCCATGGGACACTTTAAAATTATTTATCAGAGTATAGCCTCCCTTCTAGTTTCCATTTTCTTCTTTTGAACTCTTATTGTTTGGTTAATGGACCTCCTAGATTGGACCTAAATTTTTTTTATCTCTTTTCCTCTAGTTTCCTTCAGTTAATTTTTTTTAACATTAAGAAAATAGTAGCCAACATTCAGTAAGTATCTGTTATATGCCAGACAAGTTTCTAAAGTTATTATATATTAACTGATTCATTTAGTCCTTATATTAGTCCTGCCTTCACATGATGTTTTGGTCCTACTTTCTGAGAGATTTATTCAACTTTATCTCGAATCCTTTTATCTATATGCCAACAGTTATTAGACAACTAGAGGCCCAATGCATGAAATTCATACATGGGGAGGAACCCTCAGCCCAGCCTGCACCTCTCCAATCTGAGACCCCTCCAGAACTGCTATCTCCCAACTGCTCACCTGCCTGCCAGCCTGATAACCCCCTAACCACTCCCCTGCCAGCCTGATCAATACCTAAATGCTCCCCTGCTGACCTGATTGCCCCCAACTGCCCTCCCCTGACATCCCAGTTGCTCCCAACTGCCTTCTCCTGCCAGCCTGGTCACCCCAACTGCCCTCCCCTGCCATCCTGATTACCCCCAAACTGCCCTACCCTGCAGTCCTGATCTCCACCAACTGCCCACACTCCCCTGCAGGCCTGGTTGCCCCAACTGCCCTCCCCTGCCGGCCATCTTGTGGCAGCCATCTTTGACCACATGGGGGAAGCCATCTTGTACAAGGGCGTGAGGGTCAATTTGTATATTACCTCTTTATTATATAAGATAGCCAAGTGTCAGGCACTGTTCTATTGGCTAGGAATATAGGAGCTGTACAAAGCAGATGCAAAAATCCTTGCCCTTGTGGGCCTGACAGTCTATTATTTCTATACTCTCTTATCCTAGACAAATCAACAGGTAAGTAAACATCTATGATATTAGACAAACAATAAACAGCATACATAGCTTTTCTATTTTCCTCCGTTTACATGGAAGGAAACTAAAGTAAAGGGAAAGTGAATAAGATGCTAAACAGAAGAAAAACGCAAGAAGAACTGATAGGAAAGGCTGAGGAAGTCTGCAATTTTATTTTATTATTTTAAATTAAATATTTTTACTGATTTCAGAGAAGCAAGAAGAGGGAGAGAGAGATGGAAAACATCAATGATGAGAGAGGTTAATTGATCAGCTGCCTCCTGCATGCCTCCTACTGGGGATCAAGCCGGCAAACCAGGTATGTTCCCTGACAGGGAATTGAAACATGACCTCCTGGTTCATAGATCAGTGCTCAACTACTGAGCTATGCCGCCAGGCAAGGCTATAATTTGAGATCTGTTGGTCAAGAAAGCTGTCCCTGAAAAGATGAAATGTGATTAAATACCTTATGATAGTAAGGGAATGATGCTTACAGATACACCTCTGGGAGAAGGGCATTTCAGGCAGAGAGAAGAAACAAACCCTTCTTAGATTTCAGGAACAGCAAGAACTACAGTGTGAATGGAGTGGAATGAGTGAGGGGCAGAAGAGTCCGTAATGAGAGTAGAAACCTATGGAGTAGGGGAATGTAAGGCCTTGCACACATTTCTAAAAACTTTGATTCCTGCCTGGCTGGTGTGGCTCAGCGGTCGAGCATTGACCTCTGAATCAGGAGATCGTGGTTCGATTCCCAGTCAGGGCACATGCCCGGGTTATGGATTCGATCACCAGTGTGGGGTATACAGGAGGCAGCTGATCAGTGATTCTCTCTCATCACTGATGCTTCTAGCCCTCTTCCTCTCCCTTTCTCTCTGAAAGTCATAAAAATATTTTTTTAAAAAAATAAGTAATAAAAAAGGAAAACTCTGACTCTTACTCCGGATTACATGAGAAGTCATTCTCCTCAGGATCAATCTGGTTGTTCTATTGAGAATGAACTGTTAAGTTTCTCTTCCTGGTAATAATGGACTAGGAAATTAATCCTCCCTGCTGAGAAAAACAGGGGTCCTCTGCCTTACTTCTCCTGAGAATAAATCCCCGGAACTCTATCTGGGTAGAAGAAGAACACTGAAGATCTAACTGCTCCGCAGACAGAATTACATCCATTCTATTTGCATTCCCTTCTTCATCTTTCACTCTCAGGGGTGTCACCAATCTCTGAGAGCTTTGAGGGCCCAGGGATGTAAATCTGTTAGTTTCTCAACACCCCCTCTGTTAAGTAAGGATTTTATTCAACTCTCTTTGACCAACTAGGTCAGTAGCCAATCATCCAGCTTCACAGTTGCCAACACCTACTCTCTTCGTCCTTGTGACTTTATCTTATTTTTATTTCATTACTCTCATTTTATAAGAACTTCAGGGGATCAAAAAATGCATGATAACTTTGCCATTTTAAACAAAACTTGAAATTCAACAATTCTGCCCTTAAAAAAAAGAGTCAAAATAAAGTATAAGTTAACAATTAAATATGAAGTCTCCAAAGCTAGGATGCTTAGTTTCAAAAAACAGTTTAGAGAAGTTATATCACCTCCCTGTCCCTCATTTCATGTATTTTTAATAATTAAAGAAGAAAAAAACCTATCCTACACATAATGTGATTATAACATGAATTAATACATACAAATTTGTCTGCCTGCCACATGATAAGTGCTCAATAAATCTTAGTTGTTATTAGCAATCTCACTAAATCTGTGTATGTGCTCTTTTAATATTGAGGGGGAAATAATGGAACATGTTTACAGTAAGCTTCTGAAAAAAAAATTCTCCCATAAAAAACCAGTCCACTAAGCCTAGCTGAGGTGGCTCAGTGGTTGAGCATAGGCCTATAAATGAGACGGTCACGGTTCAATTCCCGGTCAGAGCATATGGCAGGTGGTGGACACGATTCTCAATAGTGCAGGAGGCAGCCGAAAAATGATTCTTTTTCATCATTGATATTTCTATCTCTCCCTCCTCTCCCTGCCTCAGAAATCCATAAAAATATGTGTAAAAATAACACAATCCACTGAATGTATCCAACATATTTGGAATTGCTCTCAATTCTTCTATTTATTTGCTGTTCATTTTTTTCTTCTTTCATCTGTCCCAAATTGGTTGCCGCACATCCATTCTCAGTTTTCTTCTATTAACACATTAAGTAAATTATGAATCTGTTACTTTGGTACTAGTTGGTTTCTCCTAATAGCCTCTTGTTCCCATTCAAATAGGTTTCCCATCAGTTAATATGCAATCAGTCTCTGGGTCTTCCCTTCTAACATTTTTTTAATGGTTTTATTGATTTCAAAGAGGAAGGGGAGGGAGGGAGAGATAGACACATCAAGGATGAGAGAGAATTGTTGAGCAGCTGTCTCCTGCATGTACCACACTGGGGATCGAGTGCCCTCCCCCTGCCACCCAAGCATGTGCCCTGACCAGGAATCAAACCGTGACCTCTTGGTTCATTTGTCAATGTTCAGCCACTGAGCCATGCCATTCAGGCTTCTAACTGTTCCTAAGTCTGTATCAGGATATCAGCAATTGAGTCATGGACTTTTTCAACTCCCACCCTTTTTGTACTGCTAGCTTTGCACTGGGGCTCCCTATGTTTATCTCTTACGCATGCTTGCCATCAGAGGATACGTTTTCCTTTTCTATTATCAGGAGCCAGGAAATAGAAACCATCCCATTTATATGTATTGAAGGAAATGATCAACTTTACAATATAATGTTTCTAGATTTCAACTCCCTGACTCATGGATATGGTTGGCCAAACTGTAGGATTGCAGCATCACTCTCTAATCAGGCCACTGCTACAGAAGCAGAAAATGGCGTCAAAATCAGTCATAATTTTTCTGTTTCATGTAAGTGTTTCAACAAGTACACAAAAATGCTATACCTTTCTCTGCAGGAGTAAACCATCATATACGGGATTTTATTTTTCATTATGTAATCACATCTCAAACTATCGATTTATGTATGTGTCTATATGTGTGTATAGTTAATTATATATTGTGTGTATTTTTAAAAGACTGGAAGGAAAATTAATTTATACTAAGTTCTTCCTTAAAAATATGTGGTTTTATATCTATTATATATGTGAATTGAGATCTTGGCTTTAGTCTTCCATGGCCAACCAGTTTAGAAACCCCTCTATTTTTTTTTCCTCTTTCATTGGTGGGTGTCCTTATACACTTTTCCAATTGTCTGGTTGGGCTCATTTCAACAGCACCTAAATTGGATGCCACTGAAAATAACTCTCATCAGAAACTTCAAGACCTCTTTTTCACAGGTCAGAAGTTGAATCCTACTTAGATCAGAGTGACTTGCTAGAGTGACAGGTCAGAGAATCATTGGCTCTGCCCTAAGGAGGCCTTTTCTTTTGCTTTTGAGCTAAAAAGTACCAGTTACTATAAAGCTGAAAACAACACTAAGTAGGCAGTTTTATTCTTTTTCTCTATTTATATTAGTTTATTGAAATCTATAACACCTTCGTGGGGGGGGAGGACTGTAATAATTCAGTGTCTTAAGTTACTTCTCTGCATATTTTGAGGAGTAAATGCAATCATCTATATGAAATCACTGAGTAAACCTGGGAAATGCTACATGAATACCAGGAATTCTTAGCTTCACAGATATGGAGCATTTTTCAGCCAAATTATAGTTCTTTAGAGAAGATAATGTTCTTTAGAGAAGCACAAATGATCATACGTCTAAGCTTACTGGGTTTGGAGAAAGATAAAGAAAGCTCATGATGTAAGTTAAATGCCTCAAAAGTCTGAGTCATTGAGAAATTATCCTTTCTCTTGAGTGACAAGTATTATAATGTGAGGGATCTTTTTGTTTGTTAAGTATCCAGCATCACTACACCTATTTTATATATGAAACTTGCCCCTCTGGTTATTCCTTCAAACACATTTTGCAAGTTTTATCATTATGTACATGGAATAATCAAAGTTTCCCTGAATATATCATGCAATGTGTCTGAAACATCTTTTTAATTTAATGAAGTAAAAAGTACTATTAACTGCTCTGTGTTTAAAAAAATGTTTATAGTATACTACAGGGTTGGAAAACAAAGGCCTGTGTATAAAATCCAGCCTGCCACCTCTTCTTATAAGTAAAGTTTTATTGGAACATAGCTATGATCATTCGTTTATATACAGTCAATGGACACTGTTAGTATTACAAAGGCAAAGTTGAGTAGTTCTGACAGAAAGTGTATGGCCAACAAAGCCAGAAATGGTATATGGCTCTATACTGAAAAAATGTTGCTGCCCCTTGTATTTCAAAATCTTAGCATACTTCATAAAATCCTGACCCTATACAACTTTAAGAAATGTCGCCCGGCTGGCATGACTCAATGGTTGAGTATAGACCTATGAATATAGACCTATGAACCAGGCCACAGTTCAATTCCAGGTCAGGGCACATATCTGGGTTGTGGGCTCAATCCCCAGTAGGGGGGTGTTCAGGAGGCAGCCAATCAATGATTCTCTCTCATCCTTGATGTTTCTATCTCTCTCTCCCTCTCCCTTCCTCTCTGAAATCAAAAAAATTCTTTTTTTTCAAAATATATTTTATTGATTTTTCACAGAGAGGAAGGGAGAGGGATAGAGAGGTAGAAACATCGATGAGAGAGAGACATCCATCAGCCGCCTCCTGCATGCCCCCGCACTGGGGATGTGCCCGCAACCAAGATACATGTCCTTGACTGGAATCAAACCTGGGACCTTTCAGTCCGCAGGCCTATGCTCTATCCATTGAGCCAAACCAGTCTCGGCAATAAAAAAATTCTTTAAAGAAATGTCTTTCAAGGCATGGGATTTGTATCAGGCATGAAGCCATTAATTCCGATAATTAATTACTGAATTGCTAAAGAAGCTTTTTTGCATTTTAGTTATCTTGAGAATACAGAGGTATTGTTTGTTTGCTTCAGATGTGTTTCTAATCTTGAAGAGAAAGGAGACTACAGCCTCCACAAAAAGTAACAGTCATTTTGAAAACAGAATCTCTCTCTTAAAATCATCATGTGTAGGCTGATTCTCAAACAAGAATGAGCGTCAATAATTTTCCATCTGAGACCTATAAGTAGTAAGTCTGAGCTTTACAAAACTATACCCATTAGAAGAAAATGGGGCAAATATTTTCATGACAAGAGCAAGAAAAAAATTAGTAACCATAATTTATAGCTATTCGAGAATTACCCCCGAGGTCCATGATTTCTATGTATCAGCTTCTATATCTCTGATCTTACTTCTTACTATATATATATATTGGTCATCTATTGTTGCATTACATATTACCCCAAAATTTTGCCGCCGAAAAGATCAGTAACTATCATTAAAGACATTTCTGTAGATCAGGAATTGAGGAAAATCTTACCTGGGTGGTTCTGAGTCCAAGTGTCTCAGGAGGTTGCAGTCAGGAAGTGAGCTAGGGCTGTGGTCGCCTGAAGGCTTGACTAGGGCCGGAGGACCTGCTTCTCAAGTACTTTACTCATATGCCTGGATTTCCTGAAAACTCCCTCAGAGTCCCACCAGCTTTCACCCATCACCTACTTCCAAAGCCACTCCCACATGGAGGGTTGGTGTTTTTTTTGTTTGTTGTTTTTGTGGGGTTTTTTTTTTTTGCCGTTATGGGGACACTCTATTTCCAGATACCAAAACGTATATGAATTATCTAATGCTGTGTTAAAAAAAAAAACTTAGGAGTTGAAAACGATAACCCTTATTATCTTACACCGTTCCTGTGGGTCAGAAATCTGGGCACGTTTTAGCCAGGTGGTTCTGGCTCAAGATCTTTCATTAGGACGCTAGCCAAGGCGACAGTCCTCAGGCTTGACTAGGGCTGGAACATCTGCTTCCGAAGTTCCTCATTCATGTCCTTTAGTATTTGAGTATCCTCCTGTTATGGTGGCTGGTTTCCCTAGAGCTAGTGATCCAAGAGAAAGGGCAAGGCAGAAGTCACACTTGGTCTTTCTACAACATTCTCTTAGATACACACAGATCAACCTTATTCAGCGTGGAAGTGAAAATCACTGAGGAGGCTGGCCACCACACTATCGTCCTTAGTTAATTTATTCCTTATAGTAACTTTAAAGAGCAGTTTGAAATGGGTCTGTATTTCCTTATTCCCAATTGCAAAATCCATTAGGCCCTGAAAACAAATGTGTTTGGGTGTGTGTGTGTTTTTTTTTCCCTTATAATTCTATTGCTGGCCAAACTGTACCCAACCTGAACTCATCTGTCAGCAAAACCTGTTCTAAACTGATAAGAAGCTAATTATAGTCTCTGTTTATTCCTCTTGGTGTGAACATTTCTATATTTTACTGCATAAATGCATTTGATTAGGCGGTGTGATTCCACACTCTCCCGGAATGGTAGGTAATATAAAATATCTGAACCATGTTATTTTTCTAAACTCTAAGAAATTATGAAGTCCAAAAGATATCTGGCTCCACCGGTTTGAGATAAAGTTGAACTTAATAGAAAGGCATGCTGATCTGTTGTGCTCACTCTTGAGTTTCTGAGAACTCTTCTGATGCCGGAGGCCATATATAACTTGTTGTAATTCTCCTGGATTCATCCACACACAAATGCTGGATAGGTGTCTAAGAAAGAAACAGCTCATTTCTTAATTGGTGATTTTAAAAAATATACTAAGAAATGAGAACTGACACCTTCCCACTCTCTATTCTCTCCTCCCTTCATTATTGTCTAATCTTCACCTTGCTTTTTTTCTGTGATTTTATCTTTCCTCTTTCAATTGTGTTCCTCCATGTTCACCTGTCATTCTTTCCTTGACATTTCCAAAATACAATAATCACCATCCCCCCAAAAAAGAAGAAGTGTTAACAAAACAAAAACTCAAAATGCATCTGTGGCTACCGATAAATTTACACATGAGCACATCTGCTTGTCTAATCCCATAGCAGAAGCTACTCCGTGTTCCCTGGATCCATCTTTGACTTCAGCCGGAGCTGCAATAAATAATTCATAGGTACACTCATGGCTTCTCACTTAAACCAGCCAAGTTCATCCGCTCCTATGCTCGAGGGCTCATTCCGTGATGGAGCTTGGGCAGCCTGGAAGTGCCAGGGAGGAATGGAGGTTGGTGGGTAAACATTCCAACGGCCCAACTCTCAGTAGCACAATCTCAGTGGCTTAAAATAACAAAGGCTTACTTCTGAGGGATTCCAGTTCTGCCGCAGGTCTAGGCAACTCCTCCGGATGGCTGTTCCCCATAGGCGGACTTCACATCACAGCTCTGTGTAACATGTGCCTCCAATCACCAGAGCAGGGGGAGAAGAAGAGAGTCCTGTACCAACAAACAGCATGTAAATCCTTCCAGAAAGTGATGGACATTCCTGTTGCTTACGTTTTATTAGCCAAAGCATGTCATGTGGCCACTTCCAGGGAACATGGAAATAAAATCTTCCCATGTTGCCCGGCTAGCGTGGCTCCCTGGTTGAGTGTTGACCTCTGAACCAGGAGGTCCTGGTTCGATTCCCCGTCAGGGCACATGCCCAGGTTTTATGCAGAGAGCCGGCAATCAATGATTCTCTTTTGTTATTGATGTTTCTGTTTCTCTCTCCCTCTCCTTTCCTCTCTGAAATCAATAAAAAAATATTTTTTTAAATAATAAAATAAAATAAAGTCCTTCCATGTTCCCCATAGGAGAGAAGAAATAGGTGTCAAGGAACAGGACTAGTGCTGGCCACACCTATCACGTGCCTACTTTTTCAACTTGCATTTTCTCAGTGTGCTTCTGAGATCTGGCTGTGGTCATGCATGCAGTTTTAGTGAGCTCCCTCTCACTGTTGTCTTTTATTACATTGTATGACTATATCATAATAAGTTTTTTTTCCTACTTAGGGATCTTTAGGTTATTCCCAATATTTTGTTAAAACAAAAAAATATTTATATAAATGTTTTATTTATGTAACACAAATTTCTCTAGGTTGACGTTCTAATTTAAATACCATTTTGTGAGGAGGTCCATGTCTAAATCACTAAGCATAGAGGCCTATCATGTAAAGTCCAGGTATGTATATAAATCAAAGCCAACACCACATATACTGTCTGTTTGTATTTGTTCTATGGAAACAAAGGGATATGTTCAGAGTGATTTTATTTCTCCACTGAACAGAACAAAAAGCCAAGGTTGTTGACAAGGCATCATTCAGCTACCAAATTCCAAACTCAGTTATTCTAGTAATTTTCTGCGTCCGACTCAAGCTCTGTTGAAAGTTATAAATTGCCACTTAATATTACTAATAGAAGACAAATCTTTGAAGCTTTCTGCAAACGTCAAGATGAGTGAAATGTTTGAAAAGACAAAGAAGATAAATCAACAACAATGCTTTCCAGTTTAGAGTGAAAGAACCCAGTGAAAATGCCATAAAATAGTTCCCTAGAACAAAATGTGCTAGGGAAAAAATTGATGCGATGGAAGAAGGGAGAAAAAAAATTCCTCTCTCTAAAAGTCGAGGACAGGGACAAAATCATAATAAAAATTCAATTGAGTGAGACTAACTTTGTAACAACTACTGAACAGGAAGGTCAGCAATATAACTGCTTATGTATAGCTGATCCTAATGTTAGAACTGAGATTTTTTTCATAGTGCTTTCCAGTCAAGGTGAGTGAACCACGTTGTCACTAAGTCATTTTTAGTAAATGGCACCTCCTGCTTTGTCTTCTCCTTTCTCCTTGTGTTTGCCTGAGTTATTATTTCTTGCTTCTTTTTAAATATCATAGGTACAGCAAGGTTTATTTTACACATTGCTAAAAATTCTCTCTTTACACAAGAAATGTCAGTGAAATCAAACCTAAAAGTCCAAAATAATGTAATGGAATAAATCATTTGTTTTTCTCAATCACTGATCACAAATGACCAAATTACCACTGGAAGTCCATTATTTTCATAAGTTATCCTGGAATGAAGCCAAAATATTACTTGTTTAAATGCAGACTTTATCCCAGCCTACATGATTCAGTGGCTGAGTGTCAACCTATGAGCCAGGAGGTCACAGTTTGATTCTCAGTCAGGGTACATGCCCAGGTTGTGGGTTCGATCCAGGAGGCAGCCGATTTATGATTCTCTGTCATCATTGCTGTTTCTACCTCTCTCTCCCTCTCCCTTCCTCTCCGAAATAAAAAATAAAAATAATACTTTCTTTTTCAGACTTTACAGAACCCTGTTTTTACTTTAAATGAGTAGTATTTGTGACCACCATTTAACTAGAAAAACACAGGCAGAAAAAAAGAAAAAAAAAACATAATTTTTGGATTGTTGTTGAAAGATTCTTCCCTAACATTTGGGGGATTGAGGCAACAGTTTAGATGGAGGCTCACTTATCAGATGTCTATAACAACTATAACACAGGTTTCAATTTCAATTTCTGGGAATCCTTGAATAAGAACATGCCACATGGGAAAGCCTGTGGCTTACTCTTTTCTTTCCCCTGATTTCTCCCCACTGCCTGGGGCAAATTTTCACATGTGTGTGGACACTCTAGCCTTCACACCTCAGGTCTGCCCCAAACCCTTCCAGTCATATTTTGGCTACTCTTTGGGCTTATTTGTACATGTTGGTATCATCATCTTCCCTCAAGAGGATGGACTTGGGGAAGATGACCATGCAGGCTCTCAGTGCAGATCCAGAGCTCTTTAAACAGGCCCTCTGAGGTCCAGGGTACACGAGATAGAATGCAGATTCTGAGTAGGTGTGTCCCCTTGGTCCCACAGACTCTTCTCCCCATGAGACAGGGAATAGTTAAAGGAAGACTAGATTGGATCCCTCCAAATTGTGGGGTCCAATTTAAGGTTCCCTCTTAGTAGTCATAAAGCTAGTACCAATTAATGAAATTATTTTGAGGAAATTGGCTATTAAGGACTGCATATGCAAAGTGATCTTAGCATTTCATTCAGAATGATAGCCCTAGTATGCATGGGGTTTAAAGTTAGAGCAGGTGATAAAAGATTTGTATGAGGGATGCCTAAAGAGAGAGAGATGGATTCGGTGGCATTTTAAAGGGAATGATGGAGAAGAGAATGTTCTCATATCTAAAGGAAGAAACAGAATGAGGATGGGAGAGCTCTTGTTGCATATCATATACTTCTCTTTTTAAAATTTATTATTATTGATTTCAGAGAGGAAGGGAGAGGGAGAGAGAGATAGAAACATCAGTAATAAGAGAGAATCACTGATGGACTGCCTCCTGCATGCCTTCTGCTGGGGATCGAGCTTGCAATCTGGGCATGTGCCCTTGACTGGAATTGAACTGGGGACTCTCCAGTCCACAGGCTGAGGCTCTAATACACTGAGCCAAACTCGATAGGGCTATACTTTTTACAAAAATTATACTTCCTCTTCCTCTCATTAACTCATTTTACTCACAGTGAAGTCTCAAAAGATCTGCTGTGCTGTAACACTTAGGGAATGACAAGAAGGGGACAAAGAGAATGTCAGTACCAGAGTTCCCCTCTTCAGCAATTTTGGAACCTACTTGAGAAAACCAGACACTTAAGTGCAATAGCAATAGGACAGAGTAAGGTAGTCTGTGCTCAAGCACTAAAACACAGAATGCATGAGTTCAGGAACGGTAGATAGAGCCAGTATGAAGTGGCCAGGAAAAGCCTGCTTCAATTCCAGCACACTCTTGTCAGATTTAATAAGATTTTGTGGTTTCTGGAAAAAAAATATCTCCGCTGCTCAAGAGCAGTTTCTCAATGTTCACTCTCCAGTTCTACTCCAAGTCATTTCTGTAAAAATAAAATAAAACATATAGGCCATCTAACCAAGCAAAGATAGAACTGAACATAAGAACTTAGAGTCTGCTGCCAACTGTATTCAACCCCCTCAGATGATAATTCAGACCCACAGCGAATGATATAATAGCCACATACACTATCTCCTCTAGAAATTTATATTTTTAAAATGAGGAATATTTATATTTACATGTACTTAATACATTGTCCTTAAATATTTAACTATCACAATAGGGGGGATACGAGGTAAGAATTATCATTCTATAAAGGTTAAGTGTTGCTTACTGAACAATACAGAAGGTCACTTCTTTGCCAGTGTGACTCACCAAGAAACACACTAAAACAAGGCTCTGTGTTAAATTTGAGATTTCAAGAGCTCTTTGAGAATTAAAGGAGTGAGTAAAGTTTTTATTAAAGTGGCTCCAAAATCTCAATTATCAAGCGAGGAAGATGGAACTCTAAGAGGTAAACTTGAAAACTTTGGGGTTTGTAGTAGGGACAATTAGAAGAAAACACATTCCTGTGTGTCTCCTCAAGTCTCAGTACTCTACTACAACACTCTTTCGCTCCGACACCAGATGTGTGAAGTTTTTCACAATCCAACAATTCTTTCACACCAGCTGGGTATCCTACAATTAAACTCAATTCTTACACTGTTTACCTGGAGATGGCATCAACCCCCACAGGTTAAGTGTTCAGGCCTAGAAGACTGCCTCACCCTCCTTTCAGATGCTAACCACAAATGCAGGTGATTCTGACCAACCACCTATGAATCAAAGGTAACCATGATGTCCCCTTTGGGTTACATTCATTGTCTAGAGCAGCTCACAGAATTCGGGAAAATAGTCTACATACTAGCTTACCAGCTTATTTATTTTAATTTATTTTTAATATATTTTTATTAATTTCAGAGAGGAAGGGAGAGGGAGAGAGAGGTAGAAAAAGAATCATATTATCAGCTGCCTCCTGCACAGCTCCTACTGGGGATTGGGCCTGCAACCCAGGCATGTGCTCTGACTGGGAATTGAGCCCTGACCTCCTGATTCATAGGTCAACACTCAACTACTGAGTCATGCTGGCCAGGCCTACCTTACCAGTTTATTACAAAGGATACTAATGAACAGCCAGATGAGGAAATACATAGTGTGAGGTCTTAAGCACAAGAATTTCTTTCCATCCCCATGAGTCTGGGGTATCCCAGTATATAGATGTGTTCTTGTAAATCAACCCAAATCTCTCTAAACCCAGTCCTTTTTGCTTTTCATGAAGGCTTCATTGGCCAGTGATGAGTTATTCAACTTTCAGCCCTCTCCCATCCCAGGAGGTCATGAAAGTTCTAACTCTTTAAACAAGTAGTTGGTTCCCGTGGTAACCCAACCCTCATCCTAAGGGCCTTCTCAAAGTCACCATTAAGATAAAATCAGGTGTGGCTTGAAGGTACTTGTTATGAATAATACAGGTAGATACCTAGAATCAGATAAAATCATGTCAGCTGTACCTGTGTGAGCTCTGTGTTAGAAATAGAAACTAGAAAATAAAGAGTTGATTTCTTTTACCAAAGAGCACATAATCCAGTTCTATCATTCAGATAAATGGGTATTCACTGGGTAGAGTTAATGGGACAGCTGAAGAAAGGAGGGATAGTTCTAAGTCATGTAGCCATTAAGAAGAAAATATATTTTTGTGCTAATCATTTCAAAAAGCTCCATGGAGGAAATGGGGCATATATTAGTCTTCAGGTCAAGAGACAGCCAAGCAATCATTCTAAAAAACCAACCACAACAAAAATAAGAAAACCTAACAGAAAAATGTGTTATTAAATAAAGATTAATCAGAATGCTCCAGCTATGAAGATGAGAGGAGAAACAGTCCAGAGATGGAAGATGCTGACGATGCCTTACCATACTAGCAGTCAGCAACTGTGCATCGATGCAGGTTGCCCAGGACCAAACCACAGAGGGTCAGACCTGCATTGCCACCATTTGTCCACCATCTAGAACTGAAATATCATTGCAACCATGTACTCTCAAAAAACTGTTGGACATTGAAACTGGGACTCAAAGGACTGTTGGCCCAGGAAGAAACTTACTACAGACTGATTTTGCTGCTCAGCATTAAAAAAAAATTTAAATAAATAAAGATTAATCAAAATTCTTATACCATTAGAATGATACCTCTTAGATCACAAACAAACATTAATTTCAATCCCATCACACATCTGGAAATACATGCTCCTTAGTGATTTATAGTCTCTTATTTTAGAAGCCCAAGGATTCCTTCCTATTATGAAATATTTACCCCATGAATCAGAATTGAGAATTAAAAATATTTTAAGGAAGATAGACAAAGGACGAACCAAAAGCTATATGACTTTCCCAAAGTCACCTAAGTTTAATACCCCCTTCTCTTTTTTTCCTACTACCTGTCTCATTCCAAAAAAGCAGGACTGCCCATATTTCCTGCCTTCAATAAGTAGAATCATATAAATGAGGAGAGTATACCATCTTCCAAGAACTATGAGTAGAATTTGCAACGAAGTTGACCCTCACACCCATATTAGACTTCGTTACGCACCAAAGAACCTGCTATTCCCTGTCCACATTTGAAAAAATAATAAAGCAAAATCTAAAATTTTATAGTTATAGATTTGAGCCAGTAGCTTTCCTTTCCTTTTTCATGTATATATATTTTATTGATTTCAGAGAGGAAGGGAGAGGGAGAGAGAGAGATAGAAAACATCAATGATGAGAAAGAATCATTAATTGGCTGCCTCCTGCATGCCCCATACTGGGGATCCAGCCTGCAACCTGGGCATGTGCCTTCACCAGATATAGAACCGTGCCCTCCTGGTTCATAGGTGGATGCTCAACCACTGAACCATACCAGCCAGGCAGTAGTTTTCCTTTCTCACTTTCTTATATAAAAAAAATCTAATCTTTAATATTTAGATCCCCCTCGAACAGATCTGTACTTTGAACATATTATTTTTTATAGAAAAGGCGATGGTGTGATTATAAATAAGCAATAGGCCATAAAACAAATTTCTCAACCTCCTTTTGTGCCTCCAGGGCTGGGAAGAGGCAGGCAGTGTGAGCTGGACAGCAGTGGGGCAGGGCAACGGAGAAATATAGGAGAAAACCTGGGATCTTATTCACCAGAATGTCTCCTCCCTGTGTGAAAATCCCACTCCTGGCAGAGAATCGAGCTCCACTTTAGAAACTTCTTAAAGCCAAAGCTTTCAAGATAATATTGCTTCAAGGCCCATCACTCTGCCAGAGGTGGCAGTACCTTAATTTGTCACTGTCAAGCAGGCAAATTTCTTTCAGGTCTGTTTATTGTTGTTCTGTTCCGCTGTCGCTGGACACACTAGCTTGCTAATACAACAAGCATGCTGGAGATGAACTTCAGGGACAACAGGCAGAGCTCATTACTCTGATCGCCTGCTGTGTTAACTGTCCCAGCAAGAGTGATATGACTCAGGTAAGGATATTTGATGGGCCACAGGCTTTCCAAACACTTCTGTGGTCTTTGCTGCGCTGCTATTGATGAGCAGATATCTGTTTCTCTGACACTGAACATTGAATTTGAAGCATTAATTCATAATATATGAAATGCTTCATCCTTCTTCCTGTGAGAGGACCCAAATCAATCTCACAGTGCATAGAAGAACTGAAGTTTCAGCACAGAGGATTTCTCTCCAGAAGCTTCCATACAGATTTCCTTGTGATTGTGCCAAGACCTATGTAGAAAATCCCTCTTGAGATTTACAGGGTCCTTCACTCACAACTAATTCAAAGGAGTATGGATTTGCTATGACACAAGCATAGTAAAAAGCATTAGTTCTGCCCAGCTAGCATGACTCAGTGGTTGAGCATCAACCTATGAACCAGGAGGTTACCATTCAATTCCTGGTCATGACAAATGCCCAGGTTGTGGGCTCGGTCCCCAGTGGGGGGAAATATAGGAGGCAGCTGATCAATTATTCTCTCTCATGATTCTCTCTCATCATTGATGTCTCTCTCTCCCTCTCCCTTCCTCTCTAAAATCTCTAAAGCATTAGCTCCAAGTTCTCCTTGTTATGCATATATTTTTCCCTGTGCTATGCAATTCTCTAGCTCTTGTTTTGATTTGAGGGTTTTTCACCACAGAACAGAACAAGAACAAGATTTTTGTGCCATTTCCTGAAAGGCTATGGGGAAAATAATACTTAACTCTGACACATGATGTAGGAGTGAGCAGTTAAAGGTTGACAGAAGCCAATATTTACAATGTTATTTAGAAATGATAGGACAGTTAGAAAATCTTTCTAATAACTCTCTTCCAAATGTCCTTGCTATGGGATCAGCTTATAGTTGGGAACTGCCTCACAAAAAGACATCCAGTGTTTGTAAAAATGGTATCAAACATTCAAAACTTCCCCTGCAACTATCCAAAGAGGGAGGTGGGCCCGGCCCACATTTCTCAGTGGTTGAGCATTGACCTATGAACCAACCTACGAACTGGGAGGTCACAGTTTGATTCCTGGCTGGGCCATATGCCCATGTTTCAGGCTCAATCCCCCCCCCACCCCGGTCTGGGGCATGCAGGAGGCAGCCAGTTAATGATTCTCTCTCATCATTGATGTTTCTCTCTCTCCCTCTCCCATCCTCTCTGAAATCAATAAAAACATTTTTTTAAAACCAAACAGCAGAGAGTCTCTATGCTGAGGCTCACCCTCAGGAAAAACTGTCTCTTGAGAACCAGGACCGGACAAAGAGAAGTTGTCAGGACATCTGAATTCCATAGGAATATCTGAGCACCCTTGTGAGGATAAAAATCAGTGGGATTTGGATTTACAGGGACCAATGTTTAGGGACATTGCAGTTTATGTTGTATCTGCTATTTTCTTTTTCTTATACAGTTTTCCTCCTTTCCATTGTCATCTGCTTCTATTTTTATGTTTCTATTTCTATTCCAATCAAGAATAGAATGGACTATTTGCTTCATTTTCATTCCAAATGACTTCTAGAGTACTTCTTTCTCTATAGACTTTTCCTTCGAAATCCCTTCTCCTTTGGTTTCCTTGATATTACTCTTTCTGAGTTTTCCTGCTTCTTCTCCCCAACTACTCCTTCCCTATCCCCTTTGCCCACCCCTAGGGTCATTCATAGTCCCTCTTCTCAGTCCCTACACCAGGGGTTCAAATCTGGCTGCCCATTAAAATCTGGTGAGATTTTTTCAATTCTGATGCCCACATATACTCCAGACCAGTTAAACCAGAATCTCTGAAGTGGAATGCGGGCATTGGAATTTTTTTATTATTTTGTATTCAGTTATAATTTACATACCATGGAATGTACAAGTCTTTGATATAATTTGGCAAATGTATACACCTGTGTAACCCACATCTCTGTCACAATTTAAAACATTTCTGGTCCGGCTGGCATAGCTCAGTGGTTGAGCATCAACCTAGGACCCAAGAAGTCATGGTTCAATTCCCAGTCAGGGAACATGCCCAGGTTGTGGCTCAATCTCCAGAGTGGGGCATGCAGGAGGCAGCAGATCCATGATTCTCTCTCATCATTGATGTTTTCTATCTCTCTCTTCCTCTTCCTTCCTCTTTGAAATCAATAAAAATAAATTTTAAAAAAAATTTCTGGCACCCCAGAAAATTCCCCCAAGTTCCTATACAATCAATCCTCACCCCACCTTCTCACAATAGTAACCAGAGTTTTGATTTTTACCACCATGGTTTCATTTTGCCTCTTCTAGAACTCCATATGAATTGAATTATTTAGTACAGACCTTTTATGTCTGGCTTCCCTTACTTAACATTGTGTTTTTGAGGCCCATCTATGATATAGTACATATTAGCAGTTTGTTTCTTTGTATTGCTGAATCACAATTCCTTGTATGTGAAAGGATTCAGAACAGGTCTCCTCCAAGATCAGCCTCTAGTGATCTCCCTTTCTTCAGGAATCCTCCAGTACCAATAAATAACTACAAAAAGTAATGTTTTAGTCCATTCTATAACAAAATTCCAGACTGGGTAACTTATAAACAACACTGATTTCTCACAGTTCTGAATACTGGAAGTCCAATATCAGGGTGTCAAATTGTTAGAGTGAAGGCCACCTTGTAAGTCGCAGATTTCGGGCTGTGTCCTTACATAATGAAAGTTTTCCCTTTTTTTAAATATATTTTTATAGATTTCAGAGTGGAAGAGAAAGGGAGAGAGAGGTAGAAACATCAATGATGAAAGAGAATCATTGATCGGCTGCAACCTGCATGCCCCCTACTGGGGATTGAGCCCACAATCGGGCATGTGTCCTTGACCAGAATTGAACCTGGAACCCTTCAGTATGCAGGCTGATGCTCAATTCCCTAAATGAAAGGGGTAAGGGAGCTCTCTGGGCCCTTTTTATAAGAGCCACTAGAGGCCCGATGCACAAAATTCATGCAAGAGTAGGCCTTCCTTCCCCTGGCTGTTGGCACCGGCTTCCCTCTGGCCCCAGCTTTGTCCTGAAGGATGTCCCAAATGATGTCTGGAATGACGTCCAGTCTAATTAGCATATTACCCTTTTATTATTATAGATAATCCCACTTTGGTTTCAACATATGAATTTTGGGGACACATTTAGACTACAGCAAGTAATTTCATTCATAATAGTTTAATGATCTACTTATTTTTCTTACTTGTGGATTCATTTTTTCTCATTTAATTAAAAGATAAATTAAGATAGGGTTCTTATCCTATTCCGCCATCAAATCCCATAGAGCACTTCATTGGTATTTATTGCCGGAAGAGGCAAGACAGAAGAGAAAGGAAATGAATATTAATTTAAATTTCCTATTTGTCAGATAACTTGGACTTTTCTTCAAAGAGAGCAGTCTTAATACTGATAATTATTCCAGGAGGTATCATTATTAAACTGACTTGAGTAGTGACACTCAAAGAATGGTCCTGGAACCAGCAGCAGCAGCAACCGGGCACTTGTTAGAAATGCGGATTTTTAGAGCTCACCCTAGAACCACTGAATCAGAACTCTGGGAGTAGAGCCCAGCAGTCTGTGTGTGTGTGTGTGTGTGTGTGTGTGTGTGTGTGTGTGTGTGTGTGTTTTATTTTAAGGTATTTTTATTGATTTCAGAGAAGAAGGGAAAGAAAGAGACAGAAACATCAATGATGACAGAGAATCATGATTCAGCTGCCTCCTGCATGTCCCACACTGGGGATTGAACCCACAACCGGGCATGTGCCCTGACTGGGATTTGAATTGTGACGTCCTGGTTCATAGGTCAATGTTCAACCACTGTGCCATGCAAGCTGGGCAGCAATCTTTGTTAAAACAAGCGCCCCCGCCGCCCCAGAGCATTCTGATTCACACTAAAATTTTACATCACTGAATTAGAGTTTGAACAAATTAATCAAAGTTAACTAACTTGTTAAGAACAGAGCTTGTAAGTCTGAGACCAAAAGTCATTCTCTTAATATGACATCATAATGTTTCCTTGACCAAGTAGTATGCCCTTTTGGATAATATTTAGAAGCCTGAATAGATCCCATGTATTTTTTATTTTAGGACTCTTGAGTAAAATTTTCATGGACAAAAGAGTGATTTAAAAAAATTTTGTCTTCGCTGAAACTGGTTTGGCTCAGTGGATAGAGCATCGGCCTGCGGACTGAGGGGTCCCGGGTTCGATTCCTGTCAGGGGCATGTATCCTGGTTGCGGCACATCCCCAGTACAGGAGGCGGCTGATCGATGTTTCTCTCTCATCGATGTTTCTAACTTTCTATCCCTCTCCCTTCCTCTTTGTAAAAAATCAATAAAATATATTTTAAAAAATTAAAAAAAAATTTGTCTTCCCAAAAATGACTGTAGCTGTAGAAATTATTACAATACATGTTCATACTGCCCTAGCCGGATTTGCTCAGTGGATAGAGTCCCAGGTTTGATTCTGGTCAAGGGCATGTACCTCGATTTCAGGTTTCACCCCCGACTCTGTGAGGGCACATGCAGGAAGGCAACCAATCGATGTGTCTTTCTCACATCAATGTTTCCCTCTGACTCTTCCCTTCCCTTTCATTCTCTCTAAAAATCAATGAAAAAATATCCTTGAGTGAGGGTTAACCAAAAATAATATTTTTTAAAGAGTTTATACTGCTTCTGCTTACATAAACTTGGATTTCTAGGAGGTCAGAAGTGCCCAATTACTAAGAAAATTGGAATTAAGTCTCTATTCTAAACCTTGTGTTACAGGTAGTGTACATAAATTGGCATCACAATAATATGACTACTTTAAAACAATAAATTAAATACTAAAGGGGAACTTAATTACCATGTTAATCAAATATTCCCTAGTAAATGGTACATACTGCTTGAGCTTTTAATGGGCACAGCACTCTCACTTATCTTAATCACTAGAGGAAGAAAAATAATCTCTCTCCACTAATCAAATTCTATAGTTTTGCCATTCTCTTAGAGAAAAGAGACTCTATAGCCCCAAAGGTCTCCTCAGAGAGCCCACCAGAAAAGCTTTACTCACAAGCCAGAATTCGTGAACCATCTTTCCAACACATGGAAAGAGATAAGGGAGGCAATGTCTTACTGTCAATTTCATACTTTTTAAAAAATCATTGTTGATAGTTTATTAGAGTCTGAAAAAGATATTATGCTATTACAGAAAGGCCCATTATTTTATATATGTAAGATTTTCAACAATAAAGATTTTTTATAGGTCCATTTGTTTATTCTGTGAGAGCTGTTCTGTAAGCTTTTTTGTTCACATGTAAAAAATATATGATTGTTTTCCATATAAGTTGCTATTAAAAACAATTTAAGATCATAGCAGTTATGTCGGACCATCCATGTTAGGTAAGCCTTTATAATAATGGCCACTGTAGACAAGACTTCTAAATATACTATGCCGGTTGCCTGGCTGGCATGGCTCAGTGATTGAACTGGGAGGTCACTGTTTGATTCCATTTCTGGTCAGGGCACAGATACCTTGGGATTTTCTTCATGGACAGCAACTTATTTAATGCTGATATTAATATTTGATTCCCAGTGTGGGGCATGCAAGAGGCAGCTGACCAATGATTCCTTCTCATCATTGATGGATGTTTCTATCTCTCTCTCCCTCTACCTTTCTCTCTGAAATCAATAAAAATATATTTTAAATAATTTTAAATGTAAATAAATAAATGTGCTGCCTCTTAATAGACCCAACTGAACATCATAATGGAATGAATAATTGTCAAAGATAGAAAGGACCTTAAAGATCAATTAGTCAAACTCTCTTATTTTATAAGTGATGAATTTGAAGTCCTAAAACTGAAGGTGACTTCTGGATATTATTAATGGCACCAGGACCCAGAATTCAAGTCTCCAGAGTCTTACCTGGTTCAGCTCATTTTATAATACACTCTAGAATTCACTGAAATTCATTACTTCCTTGCCTGGTTCAGAAGTTTTAAAAGGATCTCACTTAAATCAGTAAAGTAAGGTTAAATAAACTTTCTCAATTTGATTTATCCTTTTAGTGATGAAGAGATGTAGGGAGCAGAATATTATTTCCTAGTCCCCAAGTTTCTCCAAAGTAAAGAGAATATTCACTCTACTCCACAATGGGTAAAGAGAAGGAAAGAAATCTACTCAGCTTCTTCGTCCACATTCTCAGCCATGCCTTCCCAAAAGAAGGCAGGTTCTTATTGAAGTGACAGGACTGGGATATACATGTGGGCTTGGGTTTTTCTAGCCTTGCTTCTTTCAAAAAATTCCCATCCTCAGAACACAAAACTATATCATTTTTAGCAGTTTAAACAGATATGTTGCCTTAATTTACCTAACTCAATTTAATTTAATTTACCTTTCTTTCAGTTAGTAAAGAAGCTGATTCCCTCAAATTCTTTTTTCATAAATATATTTTTATTGATTTCAGAGAGTAAGGGAGAGGAAGAGAGAGAAACATTAGTGATGAGAGAGAATCATTGACAGGCTGCCACCTGCACACCCCACACCGGAAATGGAGCCCACAACCTGGGCATGTGCCCTGACCAGGAATCAAACCATGACCTCCTGGTTCATAGATTGATGCTCAACCACTGAGCATACTGGCTGGGATGGCAATTCTTTTGCTGGTTTCTCCTGGGCTCAGGACTCCCTCAAATTTCAATAATATTTTTCTCCCATTGAAAAGTCAGCTACAATTACTCCTGCAACAAAACTTGGTTCCTGATGGATATTTTAAAAAAAGAAACTCTAGGTACCATAGGTATAGAAGACAAAACTTAAAAGCATTTATATGGTAATATAGAAACTATCTTCATAACATCAGGGTAAGGGGGGAATTCTTGTAAATAAATCTATAAAATCACAGAGAGCACTAACAAAATAAAACAACTGCTTAAAGAGACATTAGAAGTATGAACTTTTGTGCATCAAAAGACACAATAAAAAGAGTAAAAGGGATAATACACACATTTTATAACAAAGGACTGATATCCAGAATATATATAAAAAGAAAACTTC